>VXBU01005411.1:8582-26817 GCA_013400315.1 Bombycilla garrulus
ATATTTTTTAATGACTACAATTTCTTTGCTCATTTTTACTGTGGAACATGCTAAAAATAAAAACAGAAAAACCAGTATTGAAATTTTGTCTCAAAGTATTACAGAAGTATAATTTCCTTGCTCTTTTAGTTCTCTGTTATAAGTTTATTGCTGTCTAGTGCTGATAATGTTATCTTGCATGTTTTTGATAATTGAGGAAAAAAGTGCTCTTTAGTTGTAAGATGATTTCTCATTTTCAGAAATTTTATTAATTATTTTGATTTTAATTAATGAAGAACAACAATCCCCCTGGTCTCTTAAGGTTATTTTAAACACAAATATTCAAATTTGAAGATTAAAACTAAAATAAATTAAAATGCATGTAAATTAGGAATTACATGCAATCATGATTGCTCCTTAAAAACCGTTTACATTAGAATCTCAGATTTTTTAAAAGGAGTTGTTCCTAGATCACTTTTTACTGAATAAATTGAGTGCTGCTTACTTAGAGGAATGAAAGTTGAGCAAATTCCGTCTTGTTCATGTTACTTGAAGACAAAATTAAACCGCAGCAATTCTTATCAGGGCTGGGTATCTAATCTACTTAAAATTGTGCTTGAGTTTTTATGAAGAATTGGAGAAATTGATTACATTAAATTTCTTCAGCTTCAATAGTTAAAAAATAAAAAAAAGGAAGAAAATAATTTGGTATCTACTAGATCAAATTAATGTGTCATATTTATATATGTAAACTGGAATCAAAGTTTAACATGAAAGACTTTACTATTCCATTCAATAGACAACTAATTATTAAAAGTGGAAAGTACAGTGTAATACTAAGCTACACTAATTTATATCAGTGTTCCACATATTGTAGACTTCATACTTGCTAAGATTAGCTGTTACAGCTAACCATGGGAGTTTTATAGAGGTTTGTTTTGTTTTCCTTCTTTCCCTGACACATACAAGAATGTCACAGTAAGACTTTGATAGGTATTTCTGGAAGATAGTTTTTTTTTAAAATTAACTAAGTTTCTTACCTTTAAAAAAATGGCAGTGCTGACAAGACATATTGAAAATTTCCAAGCTGCAAGATGTAGAGGTCTGATATTCCAATGCCACTACTAATTAGGAGAAAAAAGATGGATGAGCCTAACTTTAATGGAGGCTGATTGCAAACTGTGTTTTGGAGGGCAGTTACCTGAAGTGTGTATCTAATAAAGTTAGGAAATACTTCTGAAAATTCAAACTTGTCCTGAAATCTCAGGCATTTGTAAATTATTCTATACAACTTAAAATTTTTGGGTCACAGTTCAGCCCAATTGCTGTTTGGATGTATGAGTAAAGAAATATATTTATGAAGTGATTACAAAAATTTGTGGAAGTTTGTTGCTAAATGTTGGATGTTGATGGTGTCAGGAAGATATTGTTACTCCATGCCCACGAGATGGCGGGCTTTCCCCATCACAGAAGGAAGGGAATCTGCAGGTCTCACTGAAGGGAGAAATGTGTTTTAGGTGTGTGGCGTAGATTTGATGAAAACACCCACAAATACTTGAGAACAAGCAGTCAAACAAAGTAGATTCCTTTGTATTGAAAACTCTTCTCTTTTTAATAGCTTAAAAAAAAAAATTGATCTAGGTAGGTCCATATTGATTCCTATACCTAACATTCTATTAGTTTTCTCTGCTTCCAGACTTCATGTAACCAGTACTTTGAGCTGTCTGCTATCATGAGCTCATTTCACATAATGGTAACTGAAGGTTGCAACTGAATTACTTTTCTGCTTCATCTTTTTTCCTCCATCTCCAATTATTTTCCCCAAATTTGCAGAAAGAAAAATTGAGAAAATTGAAAAGTGACTTAAATTTTGTAGAGACCATAAGTAAAATTTTGTTCATTTTATAGAGTAAAGAATATTCATGTGGGGATGAAATCAATGATTCAATGTAATAGAAAAAGACATCAGAACTGGATGGTCTGTACTGTGTTGTGTGCACTGTGCTTTGTGTCTTTAAGATTCCAGTGGATTACAGGTTTTTGTCAAATTTCTTTTGTTTTGTGTGAAGTGGAATATGGATACTGCAAAAAGGCCAGTTCTGAGATGATTAATCATCTTGGTCTTTTATAGAATAAATAGTTTAAATGTTAACACAGGTTATCGTTAGAGAAGGCAAATCCTTACTCTTGTTTTAACCAACAGGTTTGGTTTGTGTTTAGTACATATGATGAGAGATCACCAATCTGCATGGAGATACCAACTTGCTTTACACTGCATAAATATGCTAGGGCTGTTCTGTGTCCAGGACATCTTAGCAAAATGAGCAGTTATTTAAAAACTTGAGCTAAAAATGATGTGGGCTAAAGATCTACAGACATCTCCCAGACAGCTTTTAAGTCATGGCAATTCTTTCCTATGAAATCTTCTTGCTATTTTTTATAAAAATATGTGCTTTATTTTCTGGAACCCTGGTTACCAGAGTGCTATACAGTTAAGTGATTTGAACCTTTGAAAAGGGAACTGAATAGAATTAATCACTGCAAGCCTATTAAAGCAATGCCAGAGGGATTTTTGTACTAGAGGTTAAGAAAAGACCTTTTATTCCTATCCAGCAGATAAATGGCAAAACCCTCACATTTCTCCTGTGTTTCTACTCTGACAATTTTTGTACTCTTTTGAATTATTTCTAATCTGCAGTTGTCATCTCCCTCTCCACACACAGAGAATCTTTTCCCATATTACACTCCCTTCCAAAGTTTCACTGTTAAGCAACACAATGCTTCATTGCTCCCAGGAACAATATGGTGGCAGTAGTAAATATCCTTTACTAAATATTGTGCCCCAGACTTCCAGTTCATCCATATCAAAGGTGACTTATAAAAGCGGTAATTTTTTTTCTTTTTTGGCCTGGGAGGCAGAGCAGTGTGGAAACAACTTCATTGTGCTACTGTGTTTTCTGTTATGATAGCAGAAAATTTTGGGGTTTAGCCTATTTCCTGGTCAGAAGCAAATATCAATAAATGTTGCATCAGTGCAGAAAGATATTTTACTAACCAGATAAAGCTTTTGCCGATTTTTTATATTAATTTATAACATAACTGAGAACTTGTTTTTATTTTCTTGTCCAAAGTATTAAGAGAGTTATAGAAGATAGAGGAAGAGCATTTGTATGAGGTAGCTGATACTGTTTACTAATATGGGAAAGGTTGTATAACTCATGATAATATCCATAAGATGATTCTCAGTATAGTTACAGTCCTTTAAGAGTTTTACTTGTTTCAGAAGAACCATGTGGACTGTTAGAAGTTGTATTTTGTGTTTGTACTATTTAAGGAAAAAAGTGTTATGGTTTTTCTCACCTATTAGAATGCTTGGAATAGATTTGCTTAATATAAATAATGGATTTTACTAATTATTTAAATTAGCAGGCATAGAACTTGAAGTAACTGATTTTAATTGGCAAATATGTTTTTTAGTTGTGCAATCAAAATAGAATTTGAATTTCAATCACACAGTACAGCTTGGTAGTGCATTTTGCTAATAAGAAAATAATTTAGCCAAGCATTGTCCCAGTGTTTATGTGATCCAAGATCTATGCGAGTCCTATGTTTTGGGCACACCCCCAGATCTTACTGTAGCTTGTTTTGTGTGTTACAATAATCATCTGACTCTTCTTGAGGAACAGCTGAGCAGGTTTAAGAAGAAAGGCTTGTGATTGTAGGATGAACAATAGTGGGAGACCAGAGGAAAATGAGGGAGAAAAGGAAGTTACAGTGTGGAGGTTGCAAGGATACAATAGCTAGGAGCAGAGTGATTTCCTTCCCTGCACCCTTTTCGTCTGTTAAGTCACTTTTAACATTTCCTTGGGTAAAAATATATTCCGACTGTTATTCTAATAAAACTTAAAAAAACCCCCCAAACCTTTGAGATATTTCAGTCTTCCTTAGAAAGCTCACTGCGAGGAAAATTCTAATACCCTTCTTCAAGGTATAATTCTGTTGGGATTTTTCTGGGCTCTCCAACATTCTGTATTCTTTGCTTTGTATAGTGACACTCTTGAAGAAAATTTTCTGATGTAAATTTTCCATCTAGAAAATAAAAAACAGAAGTAAAAGAGTGATTTGACATGATCGATACTTGTCCTGTGCTCTGAAAGAGGTTGCAGATCTTGTGTCACAAAAGCACATAATTTAGCTGGGTCTTCTGATCTCAGGCTTATGGTTTTAAACACAGTTGCAAGAGCATCAGGAACTTCTGAAAACACACAAAATTCATAATGTAAATAATGCAAAATTGGTAGGAAGAGTATGGTATTATGTCAGTAAAGTTATCTACTGTCATTTAGACCTCTCACATCTTCACTGTGAAATTAAGGGTACATTTAAGGATCACAGGATTAAGGTTAAGAGAAGTACCCAGAGTTCAAAAGACTCAGGGGCGTCAACTTTGACTGATGACAAATGCACTTGTGATATTTTTATCTGAGTGTGTTCTGGTACAAAGGGACAAGTGCTGATGTTCTCAGTAGAGCAAATAGTCCATGAAAAATTTGAGTTTAAATGCTTTGGTAATGTCTTTCTATCTTTATCCAAATGTAGGTTGAGTCAATTATATGGATGAAAAAGAAGGATGAAGATAAGGAATTTCCAGTAACATGGGCATTGATCAGTTTTCTACTGAAATGTTTCAGACTGTTCATATTGCCCATCTCTTAATAGTTTCAGTTATTGGCTTTTTTATCATATATATATACACACACATAGTGGACAAAATCTAATCAAATTGATTTTGAACAGTAATATTTACATCGTATTTGATTTTGTTGGTTATGATGGGTTGTTTCCCCTTCCCAAGCAGAATATAAATACAAGACTAGGCTGTAAAAGCTGGCATCAAATAATTTCCTTTTTATGGCTTTCTAGATTCTGTCTGCATCACCATCCTTGGGGAGTGTTACTGAGCTTCAGGCAGCAGTTCCAAGTTCAGCCAGTTTTATTCCAGAAACTGTGGTTGACCGGCTTACGGCACAAGGTACGTCAGGCTTGAGTTGTGTACCTGCAGTATTTCAACATTTGTCCATGCTGTACATTGTGCAGCGTGCACGTTGCTGGAGCAATTGATGGTTCTAGTGGTTGTTTTAGAAGACAAACATTAAATACTTTTAATATGAAATTTGGAAGAAGCAAGTGGAAATGATACTGCTTGAAATGTAACTCAAGACTTAGGTTTTCTTCCTGGCATCTAGTCACGCTTTCCACATATCAGTCATGCTAAAGCCGTCATATTGCATACATGCCCACAGGAGTGTGTATACACACACATACACAAAGATGTATTTATAATTCTCTTTATATGCAGAAAGATAAAAACTGTTATAATATAAAAAATATATTTCTAATCACGTATGTAGAGAGCTGTGGACAAAAATATTTTTCTTTTAAAGAAAGGACTGGGAATTTGTGTCTTTCTAAATTTGTTGCTTATCTTTATTCAATGCCTGGTAGAGAGAGAGAGTGTTTTATTTCGGAACTATTTCCTGTATCTGATTTCATATTTTTGGGGTTTTTTTCCATTCATTCCTGAATATACAGTTTAAATATAGAGAGGACTTGGATGTTTTATGAAAAATACAAATAAACTTGGTTTATGTAACTGCTGTAATTTAATCTTTTGGTTGTTTTGGGTTTTTTTAATTCAACACACTCTAGGTCAAAGTGATACAACCATAACAGAATCTCCAAGTCAACATGATCCTCCCATGTCTGCTGCTCTGTCTAAACCGAGTGCTGTAGTCACGCCTGCCCTTTTGTCAGCTGTTTGCAGCCTTCTGCACAATCTGCTGGTTGTCATGCCAAAAGATACTGGAATTGCTCTTCAACAAACACATTTGCTAACAACTCTCAGCAGGTACGAGATCAATAACTCTTGAACTACAAACAAGGTGTACCTATAGATGTTTAAAAAAATCTTCCAATGAGATTTACCTATGTTTCTTACTTTAACTGTTAAACTTATTGATCACTTCTTGCTCCTGAAATGTTCAAAATTGGGTGTTTTTTTTTTTTAAATAAAAGAGTACAANCCATTTATGTCTTACACAGGACTACAGTGTTCCTCTCATGATGTTTTAGGGTTTTGTCAGGTATTTGGAATGACAGATCATTTCAACTCATTTTATGGTTTTCTTCTTTGAATTGTGTGAAATATTTTGAAGATGAGCCAAGGATTCTCACACTAAAAGAGAGTAAATAAAACTTGCCAAATTTGAGTAATAGATCCTTGTGTTTTACTTCCTTTTAGAAGGAGGAACCACTTTGAAGAAGTGATTTTATGCCGTATTTCCATTTCCATTGTAGCAAATTCTTTTCTCTATAAAAAAATCATTGGAAGTCCTGAAGTGCAGCATGAAAAATTAGTTCATTTTTTGGTAAAAGTTTTCAAGAGCATTTGTAGTTGCTCTTTATAGTGCAGTTAATGGAAAAAATGAAACACAAACAGACGTAAAACCCCAACAACCCTGGTGTGAATACAACTTATATTATCACGGAGCTGTTTATTCTTCTAGAGGAAAGAAAATAAGAAATCAAATAGAAAAAATTGATTTTTGCCAGTGCAGTAACAGCTATTGGAATTTATATTAGTCTAGCTGTTTTGAAACAACATGCTACTACTATAGTTGCCATTGCACCATTGCCATGGCTTTCTTAAAATAATGGGGTTTTAAAAATAAGTGCATCTTACTTTAATTTTACTCTGTTTATTTATATTATTCTCTTCTATTGAATGTAATTAGAATGTTTCATTATTTAACTATGTTTCTAACCAATATATTTTGATTTAGTCTTGTAAGTGCTAATCTGGTTGAGAGATGCATCTTGGAACTGAAAGCTCCATTGGGTCATCGATGTCATATAGAACATGTAAAAGCTCAGGTTAGAGAAGCATTTGTTACTTCCTAATTTTTTTAAGTTACGAATTTAATTATGTTAGCATAATTTATATTTGTTAACATAGTCCAGTCACACTGCTATAGGCTACATTCATATGAATCTTTGTGCTTTTGAGAAAGCTTAAATGAAAATAAATAATTTTATTCAATATAGAAGAATTAATTTCTGTTTTAGGACTATAATTAGAATGCGAAAAGTGAAAATACTTTATGCTTTAAAAGTATAAGTTAAATTTAGCCATTGAAGAAATTATGTAATAGAATTTTTCTTTATGTTACTGCATTATGAGCCAGATATAGTTACACACTAGATATTTACTGTCTGTAACAAACCTGGCTGCTTTACTTTGTCTCTGATCCTGCAGATACTTACATAGTTCCCAACTAATTTTGATGTATGCAAACTGTATAGTGTTATTGCTGATAGAGCTCCCTTTATTATCAAATTTAACTCTGTGTATACAATGTATAGAACATGCTGTTACATGACACAGAGCCATTTCATAGCTTCTGCTGCTCTGCATTCAGATTTACTTTGAAGAAAATTATTCCTCTAATTAAAGAAATATGTTTCTGCAGAAAACTTATGCAAATAAATAAATATGTCAGCTTCTGGTTTTAGGAAGACACATGTATTCCTCAGTATTAATGACCACTTTTATGTTTTTCTTTGTGACCTTCCTATGAATATGCTTCTGTACATATAGCAAGAGTCATGACCTTCTCACAAGGAGCTTCTGCTTTCTTACTAGAAAATTGATTGCACACGTATTTCCAGACTAAGGGTTCCATTTCATCTTCTACAGTAAAAATTAGGAGAAACTTTTAAAATTCATGTCTTATTTATTTTAAGTAGTGTATATTAATTCAGAATATTATTAATCCATTGATATAATGCGAGTAAATTTAAAATAGTGTAGAAAGTGCAAATATATGGCTTTATTTATTTCATATCTTTCTACAAATATTTAACAGGTCTTGTTACTACTTCAGTACTTGTCATCTGTGTCCAGGCTTCTAAAATCATGTATATTGGTGGACTCTCATCTTGTACGCCAAGATGAACTTTTGAAACCTGTCTTGGGGAATACCTTCAGGATTCTCACCATACGTCCCAAAGATGGCTTAGGTAATGAGGTACTTTGTTTCCTTTATAACCAGACAGAAGCAGGACTTCTTTTAGGTACCACCTTGACGTAAATGGACAGGTGTGGTCAGGCTCAACTTTCCAAGTTTATGCATGTTTGTAAACAGTTTGGTTTTTTTCTATGTTATTTTTGCAGATCCCGAGTTAACATCCGTACTTCATGAAACATGGGTAGACTCTTTCAGCTTTCTAGCCACATTACTGTGGAAAAGTGGCCAGATATCTTTTCCATCTGTGACAGCAGCCCTTGCAAATCACTGTTCAGCAGTAATTGGTAATGACTGTTCCTGGATGTTTTTTTTCCTGGCAACTAATAAACAAATAGAAAAGAGAGTCGTTCCTCTTTAGATGCTATTAATTGCTAGTGAGATATCCACAATGAAAACCATTGTGTCCAGAGTTTGACTGACTTGTTTTGTTTTCTTCACATGTATGGATGAATGATTTTAGTTGTAAACCTTAACCAAATGTGGCATTTGTGAAACGATCCATTAGCACTTAATTTTTTCCCCTTCTTTCTTTTTAAATATCTTGCATAAACGGAAAGCAGAGTTTTGAGGGGAGATGAGAGATGTAGAAATCCAAGATTATTATAAGTGATTTGTTGTATTTTAATTATTCTTACATTGTTTACTTGCATAATGGGGCAAGATTCCGTGATGTGCTTCAATAATGAAACATGAATATAGTCCAGACAAGCTTGTGCATGTTAAGAGATCTAGTGAATCCAAATCTGATTGCAAATAAAGCACCTAATGGATACTGTTGGTTTTAGAATGTAAGCTGTTGATAAAATGAGGAGAGTTCAAAAAAAAGTACTGGACAAATGAGTGATCTGAGTGAAATGGAGATTGCTTTTTTGTTTTATAGGCAAATAAATACAGAGCAATTAATTCATTAAACTCTTACAAAACTCAAACTTTTCTTTCTTAGATTTTTTGGATGACTTACAAGATGCATAGAATTTGTAGAAATCCTTGGGCAGTGCACAGTATAACTGCTTCCAGGCTCACATGCTTTCTTTGATAAGTCTTTCTATGTTCTAAAGTATACTTGAGCTTTATTCATAATGAAATGTAATTTTTTTTTTGTTTAACCTTTTAGATACCATTTCTGATTGTATTTATAAGTCTACCACATATCCTACTTTATATGTGGCTAGTTTACAGTTCCTCTCTGTCCTTTTGAATGAGGAGGGAAGAAAACAGCTTGAGAATAAACAGGCTGTATGTCAGAATCCAACTATTAGCTTTCTTCTGGATCACACTGAAGGATGCCAGGCACCAGTAACTCAACTTACTGCATTAATTATTCAGGTATTTAAAATTCAACAATGTGATTGCAAGATGCATTTTTGATTCTTTTACCTCCTTTATATTTAATACTTCCCTTATTTACAAGTTGATAGTAGTAAGCAAAATTATATGTGAAATTTGTGTCTTACTTGTTTTCCCTCACAGCTTAGTTCTTTAATCTATATATTTATTTTCCTTCTTTAATTTATGTGCAGTTTGTCTGCACAGTGCAAAGTGCACAGTGATCTATGATTAAAAATGTAGTGTTTTTTTTGTAAGTGATGCACATTATATAAAATGTAACTTATGATTTCTATTGTTCTGAAGTCATCTTGTAACTATTTCTTAATAAGTACCTTAGTACTATTTTGCTAAGTAAAGCATATTTTTTGACATTTATTGGTGAGATATTGGATGGTGTGGCCAAAAGAATGTTCTGTTAGCACTCATCTCCTCTCTTCCTATGGATACTGAATTCTTGTAGAATAACCTTACTCTTACCAAGATTTATCCTGGCATGTATCACAAACCGGTATCTGTCCTGGTATTTGTCACTGTGTTCCTTTGCTGCTCCGTTGCAGCACTGTGGCTCTGTTGTATCTATAGGGGTAGGGTATTTTGTCCACTGAGAACCTGCTGTCTTTTAGGGAGGAAAAACTTCCCATTAGGGTCTTTCTTGGTCACTCTACAGGCCACTGAAACTAGAATTCTCTATGTCTTTGGCAACTAATTTCAGATCATTTCAGTGCACAGTGTTTTCCTGTGAGGACACGATTTTCAGGGACTCAAGCAAAAGGAGCACTTTGTTCAAATCCCGTAATTTGCTAATATCCTGTTAAGATTTTGCATTAATGCTTGCATATGTGCCTGAAACAAAACCTTGGCTCTGGCACAAAAAGGTTGATTGCGTGAGAGTATGTCTGATAAAGACATGTTGTAACATTCCTTCATTTTCATAGAAGTGTACATAACTGCTTATCAATCTGTGCCAGCAAAAAAGACAGTTCTTTTGGTGAGAGCAGAAAAAGTTAATACAATGAAGATTTAACTGCAGTCAGATCAGTGAAAGGAAATTAGATATAGTTTGAGTATTGTAAGAGACATCAGCTTTTAACATGTTTTTTTAACTGTTCAGAGATGTAGACAGACATTACATTTTGTTCATAAAAGAGTTCAAAAGATAGCCTATGCTCTCTGGGTCCTTACAGAGCTGCTATGATATTCCCAAAAGGATAACAGAATTAGGAAAGAAACAGCTTCAGTTTTTTGGGTCAAAGCAGATGTATTTATTTACACCCCCTCACAGTGGTCATTGAGGTAGTGGAATGAGCCCATGGGATGTAAAGTAACCTATTAAAACAACAAACACCTAAACAAATACACCATTGAAAATGAAAGAATAACCCAAAATATTTAGGACTTCCTTCAGAAGAAGCACTCTTAAAGAGAAACAGTCAAGCAAATAATTGGCCAACTTAGAGAAGGAAGGGAGACTTTTGAAACAAACAGTCATCTCCATTAATCATCCTAAATACATAAAATCTACAGAATACCTGATATATGCAGTGGCAAATGCTAATTTAGTACCCAGTGTGCAGGTGTGAATGTTAGTAGAACAGGTCTCAAATTGTAATTCATTATCATGTGTAAGAAATCTAGTAAGTGCACATGCTGACTTTGAAAGGCTTTGGTTGTTTTGTGTATGTACATGGTAATCCTTCTGTACATGTGCTTAAGATCAGAAATAAAATTAAGAAGGAAATCATAATCTATATATAAACTCTCAAATTTTGACTCTAGCATATTTTTTCCTAGGTATAA
Organism: Bombycilla garrulus; assembly: GCA_013400315.1. NCBI lineage: Eukaryota > Metazoa > Chordata > Aves > Passeriformes > Bombycillidae > Bombycilla > Bombycilla garrulus. Next base: position 19,775 of record VXBU01005411.1, read on the forward strand.
AGCTTACAGTATTTTAGAAAGACTGTAATTTCCCCTTCAGCTAACTTATAGTGGGTGCAGGCTAACATAGCCAGATCTGCTGTGGATTTATTTGAGATCTTAAATTTATTATGCAGCATAGTTTCAAAAAAGAATTAAGTGTCCATTCTCATTTTAATACCTCTATGATTGTTTAAAACGATAGAATCTGTTGGCACAAGGCATTATAAATTTGTAGAGTTATTTTTTCCATTCAACTACTAGTTAATCATTAATTAATTCTTAATTACTTGTGCTCCCTATGCTTGACATAAATTTTCTTTTTTTATTATGAACTGCAGTTCTTGATGGCAGAGTAAGAAAAAAATGCATAAAAGAGCATGCTTCGAGAAAGAACAGAATTTTGCTAGTGTTCAAGATAAAATTTAGAAAATAGTAAGATGAAATTAAAACTTTTGAAAAACATACAGGCATAAGACAACTCACCTTAATTATTGGATCATTTCTAGTCTGCCACATAATACAGGAAAATACCCAAGAAGCTGATAGGCAAATACGTTTTTTATTATTAAAATAGTCATAAATATTAATAAAAAGTAAAATCATATAGCAATTTAATAGGGCAAAAGCGTTTGAGTGGATAAGTTACAAAACCTACATCTTAGGCTATTTTGCCTAAAATTGCTGGAACTCAACAATTTTTCCTTTTCTGGCTTATGTCAATTAGTTTAAACTTTAAGCTTTTAAGTACTCAAACATCTAAGTTTTTAATTTGAAAAGAAACTATCACCTGTCAGAACAGAAAAACAGTGAATTTACTTCAAACATTCTTGTGTTGCTGTTAGATTTGAGATTTCACATCAGATCTAATAAAATGCAAAGTTCTTTTTTGTTATAAACACAGAACCCAGTCCATGCTTCTGTGTTTTGATTTGGTGTCAGTTGTCCTTATCAATGAAGTGTTGGGATTTTTCTATTTATTAGCTTACTATTCTTTATTTTTTGACCTTCTCAGCCCTGGTTTCAGTGAACACTTCAATAAATGATGACCTTAGAGCATACATTGATATTTTATTGCATATGAAAATTTGAAAAAATTCTTAGTCCATTAATACATGGTGTATGTAGAATTAAAATCTATGAAATCCTCATGAGATTTCTGTCTAAAGTATTAAGATTTTCTTAAGATGTATTTTTGGCTAACTTCAAAATATGTGTTTTCTTTTTACTATGATCCAGAAACTGTTCTTATTTTCCTATATTTTTCTGATTGCAATGGATGCTCTTTTATGTTATCTTGGCTGTCAGAACTGGCATGGTGTTATAGGGAAAATTGCTAGATAGACAAAATTCTCTAGTGGATAATATATGAAGCACAGACTGCTCCTTGTCTTTCAACTATCTTGTTATATGACTCCAAATAAATATTCCTTTGAAAACACAGGGCTTATACTTAGGTTATTAGAAATGTGGTGATGCTCACAAAGGCCTCACAAAACTAAGACTAGCTACCATTTTTCATTGGTTAGTAAGAGCATCTAAAACAATTATCAGTGATTTTTAAAGGAATTTCACTGTATTTAATCTCTTCATCGTCATTGTGTAGAAGGAAAGTGAAATTGCACTAAAGGCATGTCAGTGAGTTGTCTGCAATACCAAGCATATTCCTGAATATTAAGAAAAGTATGGAATGCCAGGATTTGTAATCTAGATCTAAGAAAAGTAGAATGTTAAGAAAAGAATAAGAGGAGTGGGCTTAGTAACAAAAGAAGAAAGATTTAATTAAAAAAAATTAGTTACAAAAAGACCTGCAACACTTCAATGCAGACTGACTATAAATATGAACATTGGGAGGGAGAACGCTATATAGGAAAACAGGGATAAATCATCCAAATTAAAATATAGACTCTGACAACCTATTTATAGCTATGAATACTACTTTTAATATGGTCACTTTTTCATTTCAGTAATGAAATTGCCTTTTTCCAGGTCTGTGAAAGAAAGTCTTCTAAGGATGTCCTGAAAGAAGTTGCTACAAACGCACTGTTGTCTCTCTTAGCTGTCAGTAAAAATGCACAGAAATGTGCTTTGGAAGGTGAGCATTTCAAAATGTATATTAAATTATATATGATTAAAATACTTGCAGATGTTTTACGTATTGCCTTTAGATTGTAATTTATTTCTTTCAAAGCAGAAGACCGAGGTTTCAGTGGCAGGGCTTTTTTTCAGATTTTCACTGAGAAATCTTGTTAATAAAGTTTTCAGCTTCAGATGAAATATTATGCTGTAGCCAGTTTAAAACCCTGTGTCACAGCTCAGTGTTGGAGTAAGAAGAGACCTGCTAGCTTTTTACCACTAATGGCATATTCATCCATTGGAAACTGGAGATTTTTCACTGGCGGTATCTTCCAATAGTTTTATGGGTGAAAATATGCCCTGTGTTTTCAGTTCTGGGTGTACCTGGACAAGAGGAGACTTCTTTTTCTCAGCTTTTTTCTTCCCTGACTCTGTTTCTGTCATCCCATTTTACAGTTTAAGTAGGACTTTATTCCCTTCACAGTAGTAAATCAACTTCTAATCAAAGGCTTATTGTGTCCTCTAGAACACAAGGGAGAGTGGTGAATTTGCATTTCTCGTGTATCATGTGTTTTATACCTTTTGATCCATCCAAGTGCACTTTGTGTTGGGTGTTTTCCTGTACCTTATGTCCCTCAGTTGTCTTTTAAACCTTACACTGCACTGAAGTAGATAGCTTAGATAGATATGCTCGGAGTCTAATACTTCTAGCGGCAGAAGACTCAACTTCAAGTCTTTGTCTTTCTGCTCTTTCCCAGTGTATTGGTTCTGTACTCTGCCCTTCCTTCAGTTAGGGTTGTTCTTCTGTTGATGACTTTCTAGATTATCTAAGTTCCCCTTCCTGTGAAGGCACTTCCACTGCAGGAAGTGCATCATTCTGTGCTAGGGCAGCCTTCAAGTCATCCTTGCTGTTGTGCAGCACAGACCTTAGAAAAGAGGAAAAAGATTCCTGTAGCTCTAGACCTGTTCAGCTGTTAAGGGCTACTTTAGGTAAAAAATGCCAAGTCCTGTGCCTCAAAAGGTACAAGACCTTACAGCTGACTGGAGAGCTGAAAAGGGCCTGGTAGGTAGTTAGCTGAATGTGAGAAGACTAACAGCATCCTGGGCTGAACACAGCCACTAGATCAAGGGGAAAAGTGCATCCAGTTTTGGCCCAGTACAAGTGTCAACAAACTGGAGCAAGTTCACCAGAGAGCCATCATGGTTGGTTGTGTTCACTTCTTGTTAGAGAAGAAGTTGAGGGAGCTGACTTCTGTTCAGCCTGGAGAAAATAAGGTTTTGGGAGGACCTATGAGATTTTGAAGACGTTGGAGATAGGTTTGTTACAGCAGTACAGGGTACAGAAGGATGGAAAGAATGGGCATGAATTGGAATATGAGAGTCAAACTGCCTGTAAATAAACATTTGCCCTTTGAAGGGCAAATAGTGCTAGACATAGTGTGCTGTATCTGTCTTTGGACATTTTCAAGACCCAGCAGGCTAAAGATGCAGGCAAACCTTGCCTGCTTAGAGCTTGCTCTGCTTTGAGCAGAAGGTTTGGATGTATGACCTCTGGAGGCCATCTCTTCCAACTTGAATTATCCCATTATCATGGAATCGTAAGAAGCATTGGAAAGGGCCTTTGAAGGCCATCTAGGCCAGCCCCCCTGCAATAATCAGGGACTACTTCAACTCTATCAGGTTACTCAGAGCCCTATCCAACCTGTTTCCAGTGGTGAGGAATCCACCACCTCTCTGGACGACCTGTTCCAGTGTTTCAGTATCCTCATTGTAAAATTTTTTTCCTCATATATAGTCTAAATTTGTCCTCCTTTAGTTTAAAACCATTAACCCTTGTCATATTACAACATGCCCTGCTAAAAAGTTTGTCCCCATCTTTCTTAAGCTTAAGTGAAAGGCTGCAACCAGGTCTTCCTGGAGCATTCCCTTCTCCATGCTGAGCAATCCCAACTCTCTCAGCCTGTCCTCACAGATGTATTAGATCCCTCTCAGGATTATTGTGATCTGCCTCTGGACTTGCTCCAACAGGTCTTTTCTGTGCTGCTTTTCTGCTACCCTCTAGGTGTGACCATCTAAACAATTCCACCATCCAATCCACCTGTCAATTACATAACCCTCCAGTTTGGAAGGATGTTGTCAAGGACCACATCAAAATCTGTACAGAGGTCCAGACAGATGATATCTGTAGCTCTTACTTTATCTACTTATGTAGTCACTCCATCATCTTACAGTGACTTAAAGACTCTAGATCCAAAGCAAAGGGCCTAACTCAACATGTGACACTTCTAAGTCACCTGAATGGTTGCTTTCCTTTGTCTCACCACAGATACAGCAAATCTGTTGTTACGAGAAAGGTTGGGTAAAATAAATGGATGCCCTAATCTCTTGGTTTCATGCTTCTAAGCAGCATCATTGAAGATATCCTGAAGAATTGTGTGTTGTTATTCTCTCCACCCATCTTCTCAGTCTTACCAGCCCTTCCTTAGGGCATTCCTCTCATGGGACTCTGTTACAAGAGGACTCAAATGTATTCTTGCTTCTTGAGAGCATTCAAATAGATGCACTTCATCTGAAGCTATTTGTTACTTCCTGATATCAAGAAGATAGCAGCAAGATCATTTCCAGAAAGATACTTTGGTTTTTTAATAAAATATTTTTGATTGTGAATGTAATTATAAATGCTACTGGTTTTTGTCTTCCAGTTGACCTGATAGATAGCTGTATAGAAAACATGAAGCACATTAACGCACAGCTGAATTTGGATTCCCTAAAGCCTGGGAAAGGACAGAGAAAAAAGGTAGCTATAAAAAACACAACACTGATAAGATAAGACACTTTCTAGCTTTCTTTTCTTGTTTGTTTGTTTTCTTGAGGCAGATATTGCTTGTACTTGTCATTGATGAGAAAGTAAATGACAGCTTGTAGTGCATCCAGATACTGGAGCTTCTATTAGATTCAGGGATTTTAGAGCTTTTACTAGCCTAATTACCTCACATACTCTTCCACCCAAAGGTCTCACTAGGTCTCAACTACCTTTTCCAACATAGAGATGAGTGCTACTTCAGGAATGTCAGGCAGAAAAATCTCATTAGTTCATAATTTGCAGCTGCTTGGTCTTGGGTGTTCACTGGACAAAGCTCCTGTCATTTTTTCCATGCATCTCTCTGATCCTCAGGATCATCTCCCATTTGCCAGATTGTTCCTCCAGCCAGGATTTTCACATTCTTCTTTTTGGGCCCATTTCTTTCTGTTAGGGAATATTTCTTTTCAGGAGTCCTTTTTTTTTTTCCCCACTAACTTTTCTTCCCAGAACACCGAACTTCTGTTTGTTTAAACTCAATAGTCTACATGCAAAGTACAACACATGATCGGCCTCTGAATTACTGTTTTTGTCTCATGTCTTTTCATTAATTGGAGGATTCAGGACTTCCCATTTTTAGTCCAGGTTGCCGGAGACTTCCCTGTCCCGGGTTCTCCAGCAGTGTACAAAAAAGTCCTTTTCTCATCAGCTGTCTGAGCCGAAGAAGCACTCTGGAGTTCTTAGTTCGTGTTCTCAAGGCAGTTTATTAGTTCCTTATCAAAAGTAGATTTCTCTGTCCTGCCGAGGTCGACACAGCAAAACTTTGAGACACACTGTGCCCTGCCCACTCTCTGCCCAGCAAGGGAGATCGAGCCACACTGTCTGCACACACTGTCCTGCAAGGGAGATCGAGGCACACTGTCTGCACTGTCTGTCTACTCTGTCCGCTCTGCTCTCTGTCCGCTCTGCTCTATTCTTTTATACTATCAACTACGTATCCAATGTTTACCATTAATTTCCGATCTGTGACCCTTACATTACATTGTCCAGCTCTCTGACNCCTCTGGCAAGGCTGAAAAGCCTCCTGACCAGGGTTTGGATCATTCTGAGATGCCACAGGAACCCCCTGGGTTCCAACACAGGTTATCAGAATTACCAAGTAGTCCATCCTGGCCGAAAGCAGCAAATAGCAGGCTGATTGAGAGTTCAAAATTCACTTTCAGACATCCACTCGCAAACACAGCTCATCCTTTTGTAACCTGTTGTGTTTGTAATTTATGATACTTATTTTATAGCAATATCAGAGTATTGTTTTCAAACTTAGTTGGACTTTCAGTCTTGACTTTATGGCCCTATCTAATCCAGCTAATTTTTTCCATCTTTTTTCCACAATAATGTTTTTTGTTTTTATTGTGTTGTTTTTTTCAGTGTCTTTCAACCAGTGAAAGGTTTTGGTTTTCTTGGTTCTTTTATCAGCTAATCTCCCTCCCATCCCAAAATTTGTTCCATTCTGCTTATGTATGTAAATCATAGCTTTTTTACTCTCCTATTGTCTGGCTTTCAGTTTTGTTTTTTCTTCTCGTTCAAACTTGATCTGGTGTCATGGTTTGACACTAGCCAAGGGCCAGTGCATCCATAAAAATATATTTTTCTCAATTTCTGCTGTGAGGTAGGACCAAAAAAGGAGCACAATCACCCAACTTAAAGCATAGAGGAGAAATTTTATTAACTAACACTAAAAAAGAAGAAAAAAAAAACAGAAACCAGAAGGAAACTTTCAAAACATCCATCCTCCCCCCACCTACGGTTCACTCTCCCACCAAACCACATGAAAAGACAAAACCTAGGATTTTCAGTCAATCCACCCCTTGAACAATCATTTCCCCAACCCAACAGGAAGAGCAGAGTCCCTGCTGCTTCGCCATAGATATCCCACAAGAATACCAGTCCTCTTGTGGCCACACACTTCACAAATGGCTCGCCCGCGTCTTGCCATTGTGCAACATCACCCCCCATGGGACAGTCCTCTCACAACTGTCCTTGGGCTGTATCAGCTTTTAGGGTGCAGTTTAAGAATGGCTTTTTCCTAGTCCAAACGAAACCTCTCCTCATCAGCTTCATCTTCATCCCAAGGAACAGTTATCTCTCATCCTTGGGGCCGGGGATATCATTACATCAGTGCTTCAGC
>VXBU01005411.1:31281-60607 GCA_013400315.1 Bombycilla garrulus
CTTCTTTTGCCTTTCTGAAAGAAGGGAAAACCCTGAAATCACCCCAACCAAACAAGGAAAACCAAATGAAACCATGAAACCCAAAATCTAAATAGTAATTTGCTTTTTATTTTTCTTTATCTGAGATAAGTTGTACTAATGATCCAAAACAACTTTTTCATATCCATTTTTTATAATTTNTTTGTATGCAGAACACGTGGAGCTGAATAAGCCATCTGATTGTCCCAGAAGTCCCCATAACTTGGTTGTGCCATAATCTCAGCTAAGATTATTGTGGAATGTTTTTTTCTTGTTTTGATTAGGATCTGCAGAAAGAATTGCTTGGAGGATTGAAGGAGGTTGCTATTGATAACTGAAGATCTCCATCATTTGTTCTGTATACAACTACATTCTTGTGTTTACACGCTTTTTGAGTTCCAATAATTACTTTAGAAGGAGTTGAATAAAACTTTAGAGAGCTCTCTAACAAGAACAGTTGGAATGAATAAATCTTTACTTTTGTTTGCATGTCTTTCAGTAATTAAGATATGTGCTGGTTTTGACTGGCATAGAGTTAAATTCATTGGCGGTTGAAATGATGGTGTCAGTTCTTTGAACAGTCTCTTAAACCATAAGATAAAAATATGGTTTTTTCATTCTATATTTCATTTTCAAAGGATTTATATAATTTTAAATTCTTCCTCATGTTGTTGTAGATGGCAGCACTCAAAGCTCATTTTGTTCCTGTTCTGCATTCTCTGTGGCCATGGCTTTTAGCAGATGATTCCTCAATGCAAATAGCTCTGCATTTGCTTTGTGTCTACACTGCAAACTATCCAGCAGGTAGGAAAGTCACTATATGGTGCAATGCATCAAAATATTTTACCAGAATAATTAAGACAGAAAACCATAACAAAGGGAAAAGAATGTTTATTGCTACCATAAGAGGAAAGTGTAAAAGTACTGGTCCATCAAAGTCTATCAAGAGTTTTGATTTTAATACATTCAAGACTTTTGTTGAGATCTGGTTTCAAGCTGTTGGATTTAGCAAGAGTCCAATTGTACTAAAGGATTAAATAGCATTAAATTCAAACCATTAAGTTTGAAGGTTATGCTGAATGTCCTGCCAAGCTGAGTAGTATATTATGGAAGTACTATTCTAGGAATTCCTTAATAGAGAAGAGTGTATCAGTACTTTATAAGGGTTGTACTTCAGTCCTTATTGAAAACATTCTGGTTTTGAAATAGTCAATCAAATTCAATTTTGCATTAAATTTCTTCGATTTATTTATGCTTTGGACTCAGTAGCTTGTGTCTGTATATTTTTCATAAAGAATCTCCTTTTCATTTAAGCAAACATTTTATTTCCATTGATAATTATCCCCACTACTAGAAGCTTGAACTTATTTCTAGGATGGATTTTTCTCTTTCCATGTCCTGGTTATTTAGATTTAGCAAATCATAGATAATGATTTGCAAGTAGCTTGAAGAGACACAAACGTTTCCGTTCCTTTCTTCCTGTCAAGATATAGGACAGTTAACATGGTTAAAATATGACTCTTAAATAAGTTAATCTCTCCAGATCTTAAATGAACTTGCAATGGCTTTTTTTTTCATTAAGAATTTTTTAATATGGGCCAAAAAAGATGTGTATTAGTCAGCTACAGAGTATAAAATAAAAATGTAGTGTCCTGTCCATGTGCAAGAAGTCAAGCTGAAGTGACTCTAGGCTGCGTTTTTATTTTCCTTGCTGATAGGAGCAAGTGCTCTCTGATCAATCATGCTTTTTCTTTCTGTTCAGAACAGCTGGCTTAAGAGGTGTCCCAAATTTACCGACTCTGAACTGGTTAACCACTCCTCCTCAATGTAGTCAGAGAAATGCATGTAAATATTTGTTGCAGTTAAACATTGTTTCTTTTTTTGTTTACTTTTGCCTTATAAGAAATTAACTGTTGTTGCTGATGGCCAGTGTCACTAAAGCAAGACATACATCTATATTTATGCAGGAGGCATTTATCTATATTAGGCTGGTAACATAGTTGTTCCCTGCTGCTGTATTAATTCAAACTTGTGGCTCTGTAGCATAGGATTGTGCATTCTTCTGTTGTACAATGTAATGACAGCTGCAGACAGCGCTTAACGTTTCTCAGAAAAATATTCTGAGGAATTTTTATTAATCCATTCAAATTATACAGAGACCTCTTTTTCTGAATCAGTTTCAGAGGATCCCTTCAGATTCAACTGCCAAATAATTGAATAATTAGATATATGTTCTGGTTTTTAAGGAGACTTTCTGAGATGGAGCAATGGCTTCTATTTATAGGCAGAATCGCCTCTTACATTCTAGAACAATAGAACAGTAGATCCTATTCCAGTAAAGTGCCACATTCAGGGACATTTCTATTCAAAGCATGTCTGATTGACTTCATTGGGGTTCGAAGAAAAGATACCTATTTGAAAAATTCCATCTCAGTGTTTGAGCAGTTGCACTATTCTTTCTATAGATTTTCCTTTTAAATACATATCTGCATTTCTAATATGATAAATGTCTCATTGCTTTAAGGTTGTGCTTCACTTTGTTGGGCCAGCGGTGGACAATCATCACTTCCATCTGCACGAAGTGCAGCTGGCAATTCATTAATGCATTACATCCTGAAATTGGCTTCCCATGTGTCAAATGATAACAGCCCAGTTCAGCAGGTGGTCTTTTGTCTAATATCTAACCTCGCTCTGTCTCATGACTGTAAAGGCATTATTCAGAAGGTAAGTAAATGGTAACCTGTATTTAGCAATGGATACAGTTTCTTTTTTTAATAAACCCTCATATTTTAGTATGGAATGTCCTGTGATCGTATAGAAATGCTTCTGTGGGAGTCAAATCCATTGTGTTTTCTCAGTTAGTTGTGTTACTGTTCCCTAAGAGCAGAGTGTAATTCAGTTATATTCATAGTCTGGACAATTTTTGCTTGAGATTTTTGTAAACTGTCTGTTTCACTGGGTTGTAAAATTTTTAATACCCATATATATTGTTAGCAATCACTAGTGGATCGTGAGAGTGTGTTGCACGTGAATGAACAAGAAATTAAACATTGTGTAAATCATTAGGTACACTGTGGGAAACACAACTTCTGTAAAAATTTTAGGAAAAAAGCAGTAATTGGATGTTAGATAAAAATCTATTCTTATTATACAAAAGTATGTAATGTCTTTTCTTTTTTGTATTTTGTATGTAGAATTCTTTACACTGTTTAATCAAATGTGCTTTGAAAAAACTGTTTCCCTTAAACTTTGATCATTTAAATAAATTCAGACCTTGAGAAAAGAAGACAGACCATGTAGAAAGTCAACTGTAGTAGTGATGTGATGAGCTAACACAACAGAAATTATAAAAAGTGTGTTTGTTTCTAGCATTTTTTATTGTAATTTATTAATTGCGAAAATTTATTTTGATCTCCATTAACAGTGTTCTGTTCTTGGACTTAAGAAATGCAGGGGGAAATTGATCTTTCTGTGGTGCTAATTATGTAAAGCATGGTCATACCATTGCAAAGTGGCTAATACTCAAACTTTTTGTGGGAAACAAAGATTTTCAGATCGCTTCTGGAGTAGTTGTTCTGTGAAATCTTTTTGCTTTTAGAGTCTTCAGAGTTTCACTCTAGTGTGATAGTACTTCCTTCTCTCTCTTGGGCTCTGCTGTCATAAGTGTTAGGAATGGTGAATAACCAATTCCCTCTGTGAAAATTAAATTAGCAATATTATATTCACATGAAGAAAACCACATTGAGTTTGTATGCCGGGTTGCTTGCTTTCTACCAGATGCTTGCATATGTTATCAAGATTCAATGAGGCTGGGAATATGTAGTCAAGGACATTTTCATCAGAGGAATTTATGTTAGAACACCTCCCTCCCGCAACAGGGGAATAGATTTTTGTCTTCTCAGAATCTCCTTAAAGTGGAGGCAAACCCTGAGATAGTGCATGGTCGTATCAATGCACAGTTCTTTCTTCAAAGCTTACAAAAAGAGAGGACATTCCTCAAGCTGTCAGTGAAGGGAGGAGTGGTGCTGTGGGTTCTTAAGAGTCACTTCCAACTCGAGACATTCTATGATACCTTTAACATTTGTTAATAGCATGCAGTAATAAGTAAGGAATCAAGAATACATTATCTAAGTAGTGCATTGATTCACTTAAAATGCCTATAGCATCTACACTGCATAAATTATTATAGAAGAAAATGTATGTTACCATATTAACTTTTTCACCATGTAGTAGATTCTTTTTCATAGGTAATTTTTTTTCAACAATCCTTGGCTAATAATGGGTTACTATAAATTCTAAATACCCTTTTTCTCCCTTCTGACAGAGTAACTTCCTGCAGAACTTCTTATCTCTTTCGTTGCCAAAAGGAAGTAATAAAAATTCTGGTAATGCGTCTACTCTCTGGCTAAAGTTGCTACTGAACATATCTTTTGGAGAAGATGGACAGCAGATGGTCATGAAGATAAATGGTTTTTTAGACCAGATCATTGAAATGTGTAAATACAAGCACAAGAGCAGCCAACATCTAGCACTTCTTGTTTTACATAACATATGTTTTAGTCCAGCTAATAAACCAAAGATATTAGGTAATGGTAAGTGTCTGAAGGGTATGCACAATGTTGTTCTCTGAGAATATCATGGCTTCCAGAAGATTATATTTTCGTGGCAGTTTGGGTTACTGATCAAGAACTCAATTTTGTATTTTATAGAAGCGCATTTTCTAAAAATTAATTTCTTAGAAGTAATTGCAGAATATATATTTTGGCAGAGAGACAATTATAATAATACATGAAAAAAGGAAAAGCAAATAAATAGTTCTCAAAAGAAAATCAAGATTCATTGTTAGGCAGATCATTTGGATATAACACATTATGAATGAAGGGATTTTTGCAGTTTTCTCAAACAGCTAGTTTTTCAGAGAGGATTGAAGGATTCTTTGTATCAGTCAGTTTGAAATAGCTGAAGTTCCTATCTTTCAGTTGGACAAAGCTTTCTTAGCTTGTGCAAATCGTAAATGTTGAGACAAACTATTTTATGTCCTGTCATGTACAGAAAGTGTTTACAATAGTGACAGAATTATGTTATGGCATATAAATTTAATGTAACAATGTGTTCAGAACTTTTTTCTTGGCTGTTTGTAGAAGGCATTTTTTTTCCCCTCATTTAATTGCAGAGAGAATGCTTCTGTCACTGTTTTAAGTTTTCAGCAGGTTTTCCATAGTGTCCATGCATTTTATTTTTAGTAAGATGTGGATTTACTGCCTTAATTAAATATACATTATTCAGTTACATAATCTATGAATTTTTGTTGTGAAGTGAACAAGCAAAGTTGAAGAGTTTGGCTTCAGAGCAATGCTAGAAAATTAAGGCACCTACAGTGGGGTGGCAAATATTTCTCATTGGTTGCAAATCATCTGCATAATAAGTATGAAGGGAAATAGAAACATCTTAATATCCATCCTGATGTGGCTCTAATTGTGGCTGCTGGGAGTTATAAAACAATTTCACAGCTTACTCAGTCCCTAAGCATAGCTGATAGCTATACATAATGTTCATATTTTATTACTGGTGGCTTAACTTCTTAGCATTACTTGGTTTTGTTTTGCTATATTGTTTCTAACGCTTCTTTCAATGTACTGTGCTGATTTTATGAGCATATTGAAATTTAATCGATAATAAAGTTTCTGTAATTCCTCTGCTGTACCAGTACGTGTCATAAAAATAAGTATACTCCAAGCGTCAATCTACTGAGGCATGCAAATATTTTTACATTGCTCTTGATTATATTTTCTAGATGCATTTGGTTTCATTTTTTTTATTTGTCTCATTAGATCAAGCAATTGCAGTACTGTCTGCCTGTTTGGAAAGTGACAGTCCTGCTGTTCAGAGAATAGGAGCAGCATCACTTTGGGCTTTGCTTCACAACTATCAGAAGGTTGGTATTTGAGAAATCTATGAAAAATCTGTAATGTTATACTTTTATGCTGTAAACAATACAGTAGTTTCTAAGTAAATAATAATAAAGTTTACAGTAGTCATTTTGTTTTATTTTAAATGTGTAGCTGCTGAGGCTGGGAGATTAAACAACATGGTGTAGAAACATGTTGTCCTTTGTAATTTGTGACTGCTTATGTAAATGCAGCCTATATGATGATATGGTCATATTAATTCTAAAAATTCCTGCATCTTGTGCTCTGATTAATTATTGTAATTTTTTTTAACTTTGCTGTTAAGGTATGATCATGTGGCCAAGAAAGCTCATTGTGTTTCGTGTGTTTGTGTGCTACAGGCAAAAGTGACTTTGAAGAATCCATCCATAAGGAGAAGAATAGATGAGGCTTATTCTTTAGTGAAGAAAAGTAGGTCTTACTTCTACGTAATGCCAATTCTTACTTTTTCCATCATTAAAGTATTTCAATTTACATCATTACACTAAGTTTTTGTTGTGAAACAAGTTTTTGAAAGGATACTTTTGTTCCTAAAATCACAATTAGCAATGTGGCTTTTGGTTAGGCATCTTATAAATACAGATGGAGAAAAATGCCCTAGGTTAAGATCTTAGGTAATTGCCAAGGTTAGTTTTGAAGCATGGGTCTGATCATTTTTGCAATAAAAATCCTTTTCACAAAACTGTTCTGTGAATCTTTAAAGCTTAAATTTGGTGATAAGAAAAGTCATTCTTTTGGCACTGACTTTGCCTAACCGTGCTCAGCTTCAGAGTGTTGAGCCACATAGAGAAGGGATGAGAACAGAGCATTGTTCCCACATTAAAATATTGTGGCATGGCTTAGTGGCATTATGAAAGCTTGAGATTTTTGCTCAAATAACTGAACATAACTCTTGTTTGAATGGCTTCAATACAATAGGTTCAGCTGAAGAACATTCTGTATGAAAGATGTTCAAACACTGATCTGTAGCTGGAACTTCAGTAGCTAATAATGGGTTTATTGGTTGTTAGTCACATCAAGTTAGTCTAATGTTGAAAGGACATGATAGTGTCTCATTTTAAGCTAATGTGCTTTCCTACTAATTTAAATTGTTCTGTGGGTGTACTCAAATAGGTTTATTGATTGTGTGGCTTATAATAAATATCCAGGTTTCCATAATACTTGCATTGCAGATTTGCCATAAACTTTCTGTCAACATTGACCATTGCTGGTATCCTAATAAAAAGGAGATATAATTTCGATAGAATATCTTACGATAATTTTTCCTGTGCTGTCACCCAAATTCATTCATTTTGTGAATGAATGTATTGCTGTTTCAAACTCAGCCTTTACTAAGTCAATAATTAAACATAACAATACAACTTTTTATATACTGATAATATACTAGTAAATAGATAACTTTGTATTGTTCCTTATAAAATAACTACTACTGATCAGGGACTTTTTAAAATACCATGTTGAATCAACAAGGTAGAAATAGATACCTTTTACAGACTAGCACCTCATAACATTAATCCCCATTTATTTGTGTACTGCTATAGAACATGAAGTCCCAGACTGAGCTATTCATTTTTGCATATCAAAATAAGGAGTATAAAAGATTTTATGCAACTGTAATTGATACAGTTTATAGCTGTGTAATATGTCATCAGTATTGTCATTAATATATTTCTGCATTAAGGTTCTCAACTGTGCTTGTAAAGCTTCGATCACTTAGCTGATAATTGGGCTAAAATGGTAGATTATTCTTCTGAGTACATGTGGGGAAATTTTTCAACATGGCTATTGTTATCTCACATTTCCTGCTTTGTCCTATCCAAGGGAAAAAAAAACAAAACAGACTTTGCAACATAAAGTATTTGATTTGCTACTCATGAATACAGAGGTTAAGGTCATAAACCAGCATGAATTCTTGCAAGGCATTTCATGCAATCTTGGAAAAGTAATTTTATGTATTTAGAATCAGGTAGAAATTTAAATTATTTTTTTTTTCCTTTCAGGTTCTCCCCAGCCAGAGGAAAATGAACTACATGCCTACCATGTAAAATGCTTAGAGAATATAGTGCAGCTTCTTGATTGTTAATGGTCATCAGTCGACTTCTCATGTTGAAATCGAACAGCTTGTTCAATGACAGCCTGAAATTTGAAGAAAGCACTTCTGATCCACAGGTCTGTGGCAGCAGCATATCTGCTGTGGAAGAAATTTATGAAGCCTTTGAGGAAGGAGTTCATCACTTTGAACCAGAGAAATTGCACTATATCTGGTTCAAACTATTTGTACTGTAATCCCAATGGGAAATTATAATTATGCTACTATGTAAAGTATGTACACAGAAGAAGGAATGTACAGGGGAAAAGAGTTGAAAAATGAGTAATTTTCTTAAATTATGCATTGAAATAGTTATTGTAAAGTATTAGAATTTCTGGTTTGAATTGGTCTTAATAAAGAGATTTTTAACTGAGATCAGCATTTCCTGTGAGTGAAGTAGAATTTTTAAGATTGCAGGTGTGCACAGTGTCTGCTCAGATTCAAAAACTAAAAACGTTGGCAACTGTGGTGTTTTACACATAATAGATGCAGAATGGCAATGTGCATGTTATAGTTTTGAAGATTTCTGTTCAAATTGCTGCATGTTTTTTAACATGCTAAGAATTGGAAAAGAGCCCTCAATTGCTGATATTAGAGGTGGCAGTTATGTTAACATAGCAGTTTATTCAGGATATGGGGTGTGTGCATCCACTTTAGTTACATTACAACAATGTAGAGAATATTTGAGTCAAAATCTGTTGGTTTCCAAAGACTTTGAATCTTTTGCTTGGGGAAAATTTCCCCCTCACCACCCCCACATTATCTGGCCTGTGTTGTCTTTGAAGTGCTAGTGTGTAACTGTTCTAAGGTTTTCAGTATTCTATGCTGAAAGAGTTAGAGAGAAAAATACATTAGTGTCTGAGCACAACAGTTTTTCAGGCCATGCTTCTGGAGTATTTAACAGGGTGTTTTAATTTCCATCAACACATAAAGCTTTTATTTTGTGTCAGAGTCAGATAGAAGTGAGCTAATTCAAAGCAAAGAATAACATCTCTAAGAATTATAGCAAGGCCATGTCTACCTGTAATCAGTCTTTTCTTCTTAACCAGGTGATGAAAGTATTTTGTGGTGATAAAGTGGATTTTTCTTTTATTTGTTTAGCAGTGCTTTTAAATTATGTGTGACTTGATATAATTCAGCTGATCATAAGTGTGATACTTGTGGCTGGGTTGAAGTCATTACTAGATGTAATTATTGGCTGGTCTCCCACCCCTCCACCAAACAAAGAGCAAGGAGGGACCACCAAAATTTAATTCTTTTCCACTTACTATGTTGTGTAATTACTGTATTTTGCAAAGCAGTTGTTAAGTGCTGTCATGCTCATTCCATGGTATTTATTGCAGAACACTCAGCTGCAGGGCAGGAGACAGCTCTGTAAGTCAGCATTTGCTGACTGGGCTTGATGGGGAGGTCTCTTCCCCTCAGACTGCCAAGTGCTGAGTCTCTTTAGAGACTTATGTTTCAGCATACTTACCCCAATGATCTTTCCATAAATCAGTCACTAAGTCAAAATGCAGATTTTTTTTGCCATTTTTTCCATTTCAGAGAGACAAAAAATGAGAACAATCAATCCCAAATTAATTCTAATGGAAATAACCACTCCTGTGAGGATGGCAAGAGCTCATTCAAAGCATAGAAATATGCATGGATCTCATGAGGGGAATGAAGGCTGCAATTGCATGACTTCATGAAGTGCAAGTGCAATATAATAAAGCCATAGAAGATCTGAATGCTTTTTTTCTATTAAACATTTCTATTTTACTAAGCTGGGTTTGTTCTTGAAAAAACTATTCATATTGAATAATCTGGGCAAATTGCTAATACATTTGTTGTTACAGTGAGCTTAGTGCTATGTTTATCCCAAAATGAGCTCTTTTCTCAGTATTCTGCAACAATTTACAGTTGTGGGAAGCAATTGTAGCAATGTCATAAGTAAATACTTATGTTTGGTATTGCTATTCTGGAAAATCAAAACAATTTTTAAACTCTAAGGGCTATTCACATTGTGAATAAGCTTTTCTCCCTCAAGATTAAGGAAAGGGCTTTATTTATTTATTTAAAGCACAGCACTTCCTTCCATCACATTTTCTCTTGAAACTGGGGACATAGAATGGTTGCATCCTGCCTTCCTTCATGTTAACAGAGTAAGTTATAAAATGTAAATGACCCTATATTTCCTATTCACTGGCACTTGAACTACCATAAATAGCCTCACAATGACCTTTAGTCTTAATAGCTTTAATGAAAAAAAGATTTACATATTTAGACTTTTTTCACAGTTAATTTCTACATTTTGGAGATCTATCTGTCTTGAAGGGTGGGGTATTTTTCATGTTTGTGTTTTCAAAGAAAATTAAAACCCTAAAATACCTTCAAATTCTAAGAGCTGTAAAATAATTTTTTACCTTAGAGGGGAAAGTGCAATTAAAGTGGAGATGAATTTCCTGAATAAGCTACAGAATTTAGAAGATAATATTCAACTTTTATTTAGTTTCCCTAATAAAAGGCACAGCCATTCAAGCTAGGAGTCTCTTGAAAATCCTTATCCAGGAGAATTCAATTACCATTTGCACTAACTGCAGATACATCATACTCTTACTTAGATGCTTTATCTTTCATGATAAGCTTGTAATCAAGAAAGAAGTTACTAAATTCAAAAGAGGTAAATGCAAAAAATCCACCAAAAATGAGGCTTTCAGATTCTTTTTTAAGATGGATGTGTCATCTGGTACATGTTCAAAACTTTCACAGAAATAATTTTCACTTAAGTGGTATAAAATTGTAGATTAAGTTTAAATAATTTCGATTTGATTGTGTGTGTTCATGCAAATAGAAACATTTAGTCATGACTTACTGATGAAGTTTTCAAACCTTTGAGTAATAAGTTTTCAAGCCTACTTGAAAATCCCCAGGAAAAGTACTTCATTTATGAGAAAAGGACTATTTTTTGCTCTTGCAGCATTTTGGAGTTATGGATTCTCCTCACTCAGCAACTACACATTCCTGGATGATGTTTTTCATTGATTCCCCTCCATACCAGACTTGCAAATTACAGCAATTAGGGGCTTGTGGCAGCAGTTCTAGCCAGACTGGGGAGGAGAGCTTTCTTTATTGAGACTTCAGTCCAGCTTTTTTTAAGGATTTCCCTTCATACTAAAGTAGAAGCTGTTCTGACAGCTTCTCAAATGTGCTTTTCCTTCAGAGAAATGTTTCAATATCTTCTAGGGGAGTAAAAAAATGGTTAGCAGCCACACAACGACTGCTGTCCACTGGGGATTTTGAGGGCACTCCACAGTTCACTTGAGGTTTCTTCTGGTTGCACAAAAAGAGTGATTCCCTCAGCTCTCTCCAGGATGGCTCCTGAAGTAATCATTTACAGCTCCACTGCTGAGATAGCAGCCATGCTGCCATTGTTTTAGGATAGAAAAGGAGTTGTGGAAAATACAATTTCAGAACACTGCAGTCCTTGTAGCCTTCTTTCTTGGCTTCTGGGCTGCACTGTGGAAGACGTGCATTCTACACCTATCACCTCATCATCATCATCATCATCTTTTTGTGATTACCTAACCTCATTCAGGAATTCTGTGTGGCCTCTGAGCATTCCTAAGATCTGGATAGCCTCTCTGTATTGTAACCCATAAGGGTTTGGCCCCATGATTGAGGGTCAGTGTGTGCCCTCTGGCCTCAGTTCCAGCTGTTCTTGGGCACATCTTATTTTTATAACTTGTATTTTAGGTGCTGAACTTTAGCAGTAGGGATTTTACAACTAAGTTTTGTATTCAGGATATGTTCCCCACCACTCCTCCAATCCTATCTCAGCCACCACAACCTTCTCAGAAAAAAAAAAAAAATAAAGAGGAAGAACTGGTTGCATTTTCACTGGAAGAGAATTCTTACAGCACCCACTTTCATGCATCCAAAACGGAGTGTCAGTCTGTCTTGAATTTACAGCAAACCTACAGGCTTAAGTTCACAAATGTCCATGTGGATGTGCTTTGAATGGGCAGTCTGGATGTTATGTCATCATTCCAGCTTCTTGATTGTTTGTCAACAGGCCTATAATATAAATTTGTATGTTTTTTGATCCCTGTCCTTAGCATTTACTATGTACATGTAAGTCTTTGCTAAGCAGAGCACAGGATGGTAAGTCCCAGTTCTTCACATACAGTAGGTGATACATGATTTAGATATGTGACTTGGAATTTTCCACTAATATTGCACATCTTTCTCTAAAAACTCAGTTTTAGTAATGCTTTCTAATTGAAAATATCTTCAGAATACTGACCTGGAGTTGAAATAGAAATGTGATCAGCAGCAGCAGCAGGGGATGCTTTTAAACCCAAATACTCTCCGTCACTAAAATATCCTTCACTAACCCTAAGCGTCAGTGCATAGCTTCACAGAGATTGAGCAGAACAGGAGATGGGGGGACATCCTTAGCCTGAGGTCCAGTATCTTAAACATTCTGAGAGTTACAGGATCACCTGTGTCTGTGTTTTAGATCCAGGGGGTAATAAAATGCATGTTGTTAAGAACTTTCTGGCCAATCTAGATATTTCTGCTAACTGAGTTTAACAAGATAATAGGTCCTCAGTTTAGTTTCTGTGTTATGCTGCATCACAGGCCTGTCACTGATTTTAGACACCAGTTATCTGAGCAAAAAAACCCAACAAAACAACCAAATGAACCCAAAAGTAACTCTTGAGAAAGTGGAGTTGTCGTCTATATTGACATCTAGTGAGTTGAGAAAGATGCACTCTCAACTGGGACAACACCAATCATCGTGCAAGTGTCAGCTGAGTAGTGCTCATCACATAAATACAAGCTTAAAGTCTTGTAGACAAGCTCAAAGTGATTATACTTCTGAGGTGGATTTCACCAAATCAGGACAAGGGAAATTGTCTTTCTTCTAGGTTTCCATTCTAGGACTCTGTGACAGGATTTGCTGAAGGACTTTCTCGCATTGCTGTGGCAGCTGTAGAGTGACTCACTCCTTCTCAGCCAGAGTTTTTCTTCCCCATTAGGATAGTTTTCCAGAAAGAGGTCTTTTGCAGTTGAGTAACAGTACCTGAATAAAAACTTTTAGTTGCTTTCAATTAAAACTACTTTATCTGAACTTCAGAGCCTTCCTGAATCTTGAGTTTGGTGAACAGGGATTGGGCTACATGATCTTCAGAGGTCTCCTCCAACCCTAACAATTTCATGATTCTGTGAGTCCTGTAGATCTAACAAGCTTTAGTGCCTATATGATCAAATGCTCTGCAGTTTCACAGTTTTTTCATAAATGGGAAATAACTGTGAAGTTTTGAGGGATAACGCAAGCTGCTTCTGCAGGTAGCAGCAGTGTCACTGGAATTTTCATTTTTTTTCTGAAAGTTTTGGTGTGATTTTTCATCTGTTTGCATAAATTAAGACATCAGCTGCTCATTAGTCCACAGCTCAGGAGGATGTTCCTTAGAACCTCTGGTGTTGTTGCTTCATGCCTGCGAGATGTGCAGTTTCCAGCATTAAAAATAAGTTTTAAAAAGGAATATTAAATTCACCTGCCTGCTGGTTTCTGACCTAATAACTGTTACTCTGGAGTGAAAAACCTTGCATTGTCCAAAATTATTCTGCAATAATTAAAGGTTTGTAAGACATCCCTGAAAAAAAGTGTATTAATACAAGAGGAGTGGAGCCATACAGCATGAGGTTGCCGGCAGCTGGCACAGCCTGTGGGGAGCTTTTGGGGTTCTGTGCAGCCTGTGGCTGCCTCCCTGTCTCGGGAGATTTATAGGAGAAAAAATATCTCTGCTCACTTTGGGTATTTGTTGACAGTAATTTGCCATTGTATTGTATGTATTTATTACATTTGTCATATAAAGGCAGCAATCCTCCCTCTCCATTTTGAATAAGGCAAATATTTTTAACGGTTTTATGGGGCAATATGATTGAGGAGTCACAAAAAGACCTTAGATATTGTTTTTAAAGCTAACTTTCTCAGCAAGAGGAAGTTGGCATCCTGTAAAAATAAAATGATAAAAAAAAATTCTGCACAGCAATGGATTATAAGGATTTGTATTCTTCTGTGAGTATTACTGAATCTCTATGTGTTTAACCATGCAATTTAATGTGGTGGGATTTCTCCAATATGCTTTTCAAAATACAGTATGACAAACAGTAAGAATGGAATTTTATTTTTTTTAAGTTACAACAACTGATTTTAGGAAGCAAATGACCATAAAAATCAATAGAAAAATCTAATTTTAGGTGGTGTTCAACTAGGTCCCAGCAGGAGAAATGTTGTTGTATGTCACTAGGGAATATAGCAGGAATTGAGGTCAAAACGTAATCACCCGGAACACAGCTCTTTGGGGTGGATTATTTTATTCTCTCTCTGAACTGAAATACCTTTTAATGGAAACAAATCTCCTTATCCTGTGCTAGGAGTGTATTTGCCATAATGTATTAAAAGAATGATCCTTAACAGCCTACGCACTTTTTCATATGATTCTCAAAAATATTCCATGCTTTCTCTCCAACATACTGGAATAACTTTATTTTCAGTTAGAGACAAAATGGCCCCTTGGAAGGAGTGGTGGGTGATAAGTGCTAAACTAAGGGTTTGGAATTTAACTAAAACTGAACATTTAAAGAAATAGAAAGGAAGAAGTTGGAGAAAGAGAGAAAAAGAAATATAAAAACAGGTAAAATAGTCTGGTACTGTAGAAAATCAGCTCAAAGGACCATAGCTAGAAACACTTGCGAAAACAGCAGCCCGCTGTGCCATCACAGTTTGTTTGAATTTCAATTATTTAATCTTTATTTTTCTTTTTCTTTTTTTTTTCCCCCTTTTTGTGTGTGTTTAGCAGCAACCTAAGAGATATTCCATTGCTGTTGTTCTAGAAACTTTTGTTCAATGTTTCTAAGAATAGCAATTTTGTACCAACCACTTAAACATTGTATCTTTTTATGCCAACATGGTTACAGTAGGTTAAGGGGTGGGTTGTTTTTTTTTAATACCAGCGTAACATTATTAATTGTGACACTCTTATAAATGTACCACAGAGAAGTGACTTCCATGTGTGCCTTCACCTTCCCATACATGAATGACACAGTGAGCCAGGTTGGCTCCTCAAGGCTGGTTCTCTCTTGCCATCAATGCATGTTATTGTTGCATTCCAAAAGAGTTCATTTCTTCATACAGAAATTCCCCCTCCCCCAGCAGAAGAAGTATAATCTATCTTTTGGTGAAGTCACTGGAAATTCTTGCTTGGTAATGTTAAGGATAAGATTTGTATATTTTCATTTAATTTCAGTTCCTGGGATTTTCCTGGCATATATCAGTACACCAGCCATGACAGCCTTTTTCATATGCAGCAGAAGGTCATCTAAGTGTCAGAAATTTCTGTTAGCAGAAGTAATTAATACTGTCAAAATCTTTTCAGAAAAGCAAACTGAGAACTATTTAAGATGCTTTTAATGTACAAAGAATGACTAATATCAGAATGCCAGAAAATTGTATCTTTGTTCTCAGAAATATTTATTCACCATTTGATGAATTCATTCAGCAGCCATCTTCTGTATATTGTTTTATATGTATTTATTTGAAGTAATAGAATTTCTACTTTAAGGAAAGGGGGACACATATATATATTCATCTCAGGCTTGGTAAAAAATTCATTAATTAACTTGCGTGAGAAAAAGTCCACGGAGACTGAGAAATAAGGTCCAGGAAATATAATTTACTGTTATCTACAACAGAAACAACAAAAAACCAGCACACAAAGCTTTCAGTCCCAGGAATCCAGATACAACAACTTTGACAATACAGTGTATCCTTCATTTTATGTTTGGAAAAATAATAAAATAGTAATTCTATATAGCCACCTTTCCCATTACAATATAGATATAGTTTGTTATGGATACAAACACTGATGCAAGTAAGCTGAAAAATGCAATTTTGATCTTGGACCTCTGGATCCAGGATGTTCATGTGAATAAACCAAAACCTGAATTTGTGTGTGTGACAGTCCACCATGTTCATGAAGAGCCCTCTCCCATTAGATCTTTAGGAATTAACTGCCTGCTAAGCCAAGGTCTCTGGTTATTTCTCATCAATTTAAATGCAGACAACCAGCTCTTTAAAAATATCCTAGCAAGGTTTACCTCAGATTATCTATTGAAATTCCTCTCTCCCTAATGCATCAGATTATTCTGGTAAGCCTTTGAACACTCACACATCATAAATTCAGATCACTACCTTTTAAAACAAAAATCTTTCACTTTAACAAAAATAACGAAAAAATCCACTAAAAATAGAAAAACAAAATTGTGCAAAAAGAAATATCTGCAATTCTCCCACTTTTAGTGATTCAAAATCACAGAATCATTTAGGCTGGAGTATACCTCCAAATCATCAAGTCCAACCTCTGACTGATCACCATCCTGTCAATTAAACCATGTCAGTAAGTGCCATGTCCAGCTTGTTCTTGAATATTTCCACCACCTTCCTGGACAGTCTGTTCCAATGCTTAAGAAGCTTTTCCATGACAAAATTTTTCCTGACATCCAACCTGAACCTCCTCTGGTGTAGTTTGAGGATATGTCCTCTCATCCTGTCACTGGTTACCTGGGAGAAGGGGCTGACACCCCACCTGGTTACAGCTTCTTTTCAGGCAGTTGTAGAGAGCAATAAGGTCTCCCCTGAGCCTCCTTTTCTTCAGGCTCAACAGCCCCAGCTCCCTCAGCTGCTCCTTGCTTGGCTCAGTCTCTAGAAGTCATATGCGTTGTCTTCAAACTGACAGGGGCATCACACATGATTTCTACAAAGGGATGTTGAATTCAACCATCAAAATAGCAAAATATATTTGACTGATGGCAGCATCAATATGTTAGGATAGTTATGCTGGGATATTTGATAAGCATTTTCTGAGCAAGTATGCTACTTCACAGGCATTTTATGATTCTTATGGATCATACACATAATTTTAAAAAAATCTGTCACAGATCAGTGCCTCTTGTTATGAACATGCCAATGAAACAAAAGATCTATGCAGTCGCAATAATTCAATTTAAAAGTTAAATCTGCCTAAAATAACTTGTGATGATTTTTCAAGGTGTGCTCTGAAGACCTATAGATGTAATTAGACTTTCAGCTTCTTAGAAATCAGTGAACAAAATTACAGGCTAAATTTTGGAAAATCAAGAAAAATCTCTGATATTCCTTCTCAAGCTGAAGACACTAATTGAGAATATGACTCACCACAGCTTTATGTCAGTATAAATGTCATTGATTTCTTTGGAACTACATTAGCATAAAACAGATGTAATATGTTGCAGTGGATCAGGCAGAAGTTTATGGCACAATTATGCTACTTCTACTAAAACAAATGATTGCAGCAGATATTCCTTGGCTCCATTTATTCACAGTTGACTATGATACCTTTCCTGCAAAAGCTCTACTGTTTTGTTTGGCTTTGTCTAAACAAATGAAGTTCTGCAAAGTAACAGCATGCATATGAAATAGCTGCTCCAAATTTTAGTAGGAAAGGGAATTTTACTTGGGGATTATTATTTAACAATGTATTTGGGGTGGATAGGCAAAAAAATGTTCAAACTAATGCCAAAAGCATCCAGTTTAATTCATTACAATAGAACAGAATTTTAATTTCTTCTTTAGGTTTTGGTTATTTTTTCATTTCATTGCATATGTAAAGATTTGATAGAATGTAGTTATTTTTATATACTTTCCATGTCATTCTTGAACCCTTTCCGTGGTTTAGACTGGGTAGCATTTAGTTCATGATTCATTCAAAAGTTTGCTACGAATAGGTTTTTTTGTTTTCTATTTTGAGTATCTCTAAGCAGGGCAGTTTTAGGGGAAGAGTTCACTTGTTTGTTCTGAAGAATGCTTCTTTCAAGGGGCAGTTTGAGAGGTTGGTTTTGTACCTCTTCCAACATTTAAAGCCAGTCCAAGATCAAAAAGTAGAAAAGAAAGAAGTGACCATGTGTTCTGCCAAGGCATTTGTCCGGAAACCAGGATATTTGCGTTTGACCTTTGGTGTTTGGGGTGGTCTTATTTGCTTTTAGTTTTCTCTTTGTGTGTGCAGAGGGGAGATTTTAGATAGCATTGTCAGCTTGAGTTGTTCTTGTAGGAGAGATGTGCACTATCAGAAAATGATTAACTGTCACTTTGCTGTTTACCAAGATTTTTCCCAATAAAGGTCCACACAAAAAAAACTTAGGAAAAAGAAGATGCATGAGACAACTTTAGTAGAAAGGTAACCTATATCAGGTCCTGGGTGCATCCACAAAAAAGGGTTAAGGATGACATATGGGGAAGATTCATTGTTTGCTCTCTTAAACTTTCTGCCTCGATTTTGAAGGCCATTAAAAAACCCATAAGCTTTTTTGCTTTATAAAAGTTAGAGGTTTTTCTTGGAGAAATTTCTGAGCTGAAAACATCCTATAATTAAGGATAGCCTCAACCTTAAGTGAACTGCCTCTGCAGGAAGTTTTCACATCCAGGCTGTGTTTGAGGGCATTGTTTAGGAAACAGCTCTGTAAGCTTTTGCCAGAAAGAGAAAAAATCCAGTAACATTCATTTCCTTAAACAGACTTTTAACAGGGTTTTTTTTAGCACCATGATGGACATAAAAAGAAGAGTTGTACGAGGAAAAGGATAATTCAGGAAAAATAATAGGTCTATGAGGATGGTTGTACTCTGAAACAGAAAGTTCCATTTCCTGTCCCAAGAACAGATTTTTGTGAGAGCCTTGAAGCCTTTCTGCTTTGAAATGAGACTTCCATGTTTTTGCAACAAGCATCACTTTTTGCAAACTAATAAACTCCGAGATTTCAGGAGGAATACAAAAATTAAACAGAAAGAAATAAACATGGTCAACTATGCAGTATTAGTATATTAAATACTTTGAGACCAAATGTACTTTACTACTTTATATTGTGAATTAGGTTTTTTCATATATTTCAAATGTTTTCTTTCATGTTATTACTGGATAGAAATTATAGACTAGTTATCAAGGGATTTTGAATACAAGTCCACTACTATCTTTCTATTACAAAAATAGAAGAATTAATAAGATATTTATAAATAAATTTTGATACCTTATTGACCTAATCTATAGCAGACATTTACAGCCAAGATCACTGAACAGAAAAGGCTTAGATTGAAGAAAAATATATGGTGATAATTTTTATCATAAAGAAATCATATAAATAAAAATATAAACAGAATAATTTAAAAGGATATTTTATTTGGTTTATTTTTGGGGGTTTTCTCTCCCTTTTCTAAGTAGATCTACTTGTCTTTTTAAATTGTCTTCACAAGTATCTTCACTTTTCCATCATATTTTTCACATTTTGTCTTATTTAAATGCAGAGGAATAATCTGAATGGCTGCTTTAAGGGTTTCCCCTCACACTCAGACACATGAACTTCCCTTAAGTTCAACAAGTCCTCATAGGCAGACACTCCAGCCATGAACACATCAAAGGAATGCTGCTTACACATTGAATTTGAAAATTCCACAAACTTTCTTATCTCCTACCAACACACCTTTCACTTGAGAATCAGTAGCAGTCATGTTTCATGGTGTTCAAAAATTGCTCAGCAGTGGTGCTCCTTCCACTGCTCAAATTAGACATTAATTAGTACATCTCACCATTAGCCATCTGTCACTAAATGTATCTTTTACAGGTTCAAATGACACTCATCACACATGTATAATCTCCCTGAAAAAGCTGTGAAAATTCTCTTTTCTTAGTGCCCCCTAACCTTGACATTGCAGTGTCACAGCTTAACCCCATCTGGGAGCTCATCCCCACACAACCGCTTGCTCACTCCCCAGCCAGTGGGATTAGAGAGAGAATTGGAAGGGTAGAAAAACTAGAAAACTCGTGGATTGAGATGAGAGAGTTTAATAGGAAAAACAAAAGCTGCATATGCGAGCAAAGGAAATCAAGGAATCCGTTCCCAACTTCCCATAGGCAGGCGTGTTCAGCCATCTCCAGGTGCATTGGGTCAGGCTGAGATGGAGTTGACTCTTCCATAGCAGCCCTCCCAGTGCTGTGAGGGACTGATGGCACCAGCACCCACCAAGCAACATCCCCTGAATATACCTCTGGGGACACCTGGAACTCGAACTGTGAGTTACTGCTGTGCCAGGAACTCAAGATAAGGGAAATGTGCTGCTGTGGTCCGAGTTTACCTCAGACCTAGGGGGAGGTGGTGGTGAGCATTTGCACGTGAATTGCTCACCTCTCTTGTACGCTTTTACTATTAATTTGTTACTGCTGCTGTTTGTTTTCTTATCTCATTGCTGTTCCCAGGAGACTGTTTTTATCTCAACCCGTGATCTTTACCTCTTGTGCCTCCAATTCTCCTCTCCAGACTAATGCAGGGGAGGGGGAAATGAGAGCAGTAAATTGGATAATACATTCCTAAACCGCAGCACTGACTCATTTAGGTATTCAGTGTTATGTTGGGATGAATAGCCAAAAATGGAAGTAATTTTCCAGTTCCAAAAATGCAGAAACATTGACATTTATTGAAGATTCCAGAATTCATATCCACTTGCAATTTTTTTTTTGTTGAAGCATGTATCATAAAACTATGATTTATATAACATTACCTTTTGCAGGCTAGTATGTTTAAGAATAAAAAAATATTGAGAAGTTGAACAGGTAGATTCTTTACCTTTCTACATTTGGAAAAGTCTTTTAGATTCAATTTTTTCCCTCTCTGAATCATCTTTCTCAAGATATCCCCAAAATGTGACTATATTTAATTTACAAATATTTTCTTTCTGTTTGTAGGAATGTTTAATGGCCATTTAACTCCTCCTTTGAGGTTAAAGAATACATACTGAAGAATCCTATCCCATATGTTACTGAATAAGGCATGCCTGTAGATTAATCCAGTTTGGGGTGCTTGGTTGTTCAATTAAATTAGATGCAGAATAGGAAAAAGCAAACTGAATTATGTTACCTTTATCCATCTGCACCACTCAGCCATTCCACTTAGAGAAACAGAGATTGGTGCATGGAAAAACAGGATTTTTTTTGACGGTGGACCCTTATCTATAAGGAAAAAGGGGCATCCCTTGTCACTGAATTTTTGCTCTGGATTAGTTAACTTGGCTTCTTGAGGGCTAGAGCTAAACTACAGGGGTGCTCACAGCAGGTGTGAAATTGCTAAAGCCTCCCTCCTCCCAGCCCACTTGCTTCATTACCTTCACTGAAAGGTCACTGAAACTAAAGAGCCTTTTTGTCCCGGCCATTTTACACTTGATCATATTTGCAGGTAAAGGAGTTGTAGGTGGGGTGGTTCCCTTTCTGGCTGTCTCCTGCTTCACTGCACTGCCACACTCAAGGCCTTTCTTTCTGGTGGTAACAGCCGGCTGCAAGAATATTTGTACTCTTTCTGCATTATTGCTACGGGCCTATCAGTTAAATCTTAAATACTAATGAATCATTAAAAAGGGTATTAACATATTTGCTGGCCCTATATGTGTGTCTTATTCTTCACACTTTTATAGCAATTTCTATTAAAAACCTCATTACAGAGATTATTGTGACATGCTTTGAAACAGCAGCATTCATTATATATTATCTATGTATTGGAATTTGGGAAATTAATGCACCAGGAAATGAAATTACTCACCCGGGGTCTCTGAAGATGTATGTTCAACTCATGATTAAAATCCAAGCTGTAGATCTGCATTGTGTTTGCTGCAAAATCTTTTTTTTGTCTGTTTCTCTTTCTTTTCTTTAAACCACATCAGTCTTACATTAAGCTGGAAAATTCCACTGTGCTGCTTTTGTTGTCAAACTGTAGTTGGCATTTAGCCAATTACTTCGGTTAAATGCAGCTTGTTTGTGAGCGTTACTTCCCTTTACTTTGGGATTCAAAACATGGAGAGAAAATGGGATAACTGGGAAAGAAGAGCCAGGCTGCAGGGAAGGATGGGCAGAGAAATGGAGAGGCAGAGATCAAAGAACTGCTCAAGTGATGGAGTGACTGTGAGATCTGCTGCTGCTGCTGCTGCTGCTGAGAGTCTTGTATCCACAAATGGTCAGAGTTACATGGATTTTCCAGCCTTTCAGTGTGGGTAGGATAGGGAGAAAAGAGGGTTGGAGGTGAGGGAGGAATGAGGACAGGCTGTGTGAGAGAGCTGCACATTGGGCTTTTCCTTACATTTCCTGCACTGGTATGTCCACTGCTCAGGTGGGTAGTGTGAAGATGGTAGATATTTATTTTCATAGGTTACATCTTCTGTAAAAATAAGATGTTTTATGTGTCTGCTTCCAAATTGTATGAATGCAATCAACTTTCACAGTGCCTACAGCTTGCACCCGTCACCCTTGTCTCTCTAGAGGACGTGTACTGGTGCCCAGAGGGGCTTCAGTCACAGCCTTTAGCGGGGAGCCCAAGCCATGCCCTGGTTGCGGGTTATTTTTTAGCAGGTATGATGAGGGATACTGTCCTTGGGGCCAGTTGCCCAAAAATTCTTGATATTTGTAGTAATTGTGTCTGTTGAAGAGCAAATAAATGTCCTTAAGACATCATCATATCATCAATACTTTGTCATCATAAGGGGTAAGAAATTTATTTCTTAACTTCTGGTTTTCTTTCAATGCCAGATGGAGAGAAATGAACAAGAAATTCAGAGAAATAAAATTGTAATTTATCTATATAGACAGATAAGTGAAGAATAATTTTCATTTAAGGGAATATGTCTTCATTTTGGAGACATCCTTAATATATCTTAGCTTTAGTTTGAGAAAACAGATGTGCGAAAAAATTCATTTGTAATAACAATAGGAAAGAAATTAACATATGTTTATATTTTTCATTCCACTTTATATTTTGTGGAACACTACTCATCTGTAAACTACTATATGCACATGTATTATTGCATAAAGAATAATATTTCAAGTTAGAGACGTACTTTCTTTTTTTGCCTCTTCTGCAACTGCAGTGTGAGAACTGCTAGCCAGAAGGTTGAAGATTTAAATGTGGGATCCATATAGTTCCAGTGTAACAGATTTAAAAGCTGTAATGCCACAAGGCATCTAGGAATCTTACCAATTTGACTCATAAATCCTTTCAAATGCAAAATATGCAGTGTAGTATCTGAAGCTTCCCATTTCCTGCTTGTCTTATCAGTAATGCTTCTGTGTTTCCTGAGACAAGCTAAATGTAAGTTAATCTTTTGATCTGTTTGAAAAGATAGCTTTGTCATGCAACTAAAACGAGGCTCAGTCTCCAATTCTCTTCCATTTAGATTTTTATATTGAGCATCAAAGGGACTACTCACTATCTAGGTGCACCTTGGGAATCCAGATTTTGGATTGTCCATGACAATTCCAATTGCTCAATTAAAATGTAAGTAAGTCATACTCTTAGGAAATAGGAAGCTGCTTTAAAAAAACTGTGTCCTGTCATAAGACTTTCTTAATCCTCAAAGTCTGCACTTCTGTGAAGTTCCAGTACTTGAGGAAATTCCCAGAATATTGAAGTAATTGGAATAAAAACAATACACAAATGAAGAAACAAATTCAAGAACAATTTTAATGAGGAGGCAGATGTGTTAAAAATAATTTGGAAATCTAAGCTCAGGCTTTTAAGAAAATATTTTGCATAAAACATTTTTCTATATTTAAAGAATTTTTTTATATTTGTAACATATTTGGTGAATCTGTGAGTGTGGTGAGGCACAGGAGTAGTTCTCCCTGAAAAGTTATGGATGTCCCATCCCAGTAAACATTCAAAGACAGGTTGGATGGGGCTCTGAGTAACCTGGTCTAGTGGAAAGTGTCCCTGCCCATGGCAAGCAGGTGGGAACTAGATGGTCTTTAAGGTCCCATCCAGCCCAAACCAACATGGTTCTGTGATTCTATATTTCTGCGAATTCAAAGTATAACACTTCCTCATAAAACAAAAACCTAATCCTGTTTAGAGGAATACAGTATTGGCCACAATTTCACTTACCTACAACTGTGAACATGATTTCTCACACAGGAAAAAATAGGAAATCGCTTGTAGAAGCAAAAAAATCACAAGGCAAGGAAAAGAAAATGAAAAAGTCAAGGTTTATTGACCTCTCACACTGAAACTCAGATTTCTTCTTTCCCACAGTCACTCTCTGTAAGAAGAAAATTATTAAAATACTTGTAATTTCTGTGAAAGTTGTTGTAGATAACAGGAACACAAGAATCATGTCAGCTTAAGAGGTTGAGAAGAGCAACCTTCATATTTTTTTTCGAAATTTTGACAAAAAGACACATTACTAAACATACATTTATATAAGTGTGTTAGCTTTTATTTGTTTCTAAAAGTAAACATATTCAGGTACTACAGCTTTTTGAGTTTAAAAGTTGTATAGAGTAGAATTTCTTTTTTCATTATTTGGTGGATTCTGTTTGTTGGTAAGGTGAAGTAGAAATAAGTGTAACCGTAACAATGTGGAATTACAGCAGCAAAATGGAGTCATTGGAAACATAGAAAATCCTAGAACCATTTAGCTTGGAAAAGAACTGTGTTTTATATTATCCTAAAAGATGCCTAGTGTTATACAGATAAATGTATGCAGATTCTGATTTCCAGTCAGGTTGCTGCATTGTGGAAGGTGTTTTAAGCAGCTCTGATGCTGAGTCCTTCTCAAGATTGTGCAGGCTATTACTCACCCAAAGTATTATCTTCTATTATCAGCTTTTGTTCAAATTACACTTATTTATTCATTAGAGAATTTTAATGGATTGATTCAAGCTTGCTTTTAACTTCAAATTAGTCATATTGTTCCAATTTCAAGCAGCTCCATAAAAATATAGTTTGCCAATGTGCAAAACTGCTTGAAGTTGTCTCAAGAAAAATCCATTAAAAATATAAGAGTGCAGCTTGTTTTGACAAATTTCAGCATGAGTCATGAATACTCAGGATTCTTACACCTTTGAACAAGAATTTTCAAGCTGCATAATTTTGATCCCAAAATAATACTCATGACATATTATCACAAATAAATCCTCAGACCTTAAGATGTTACTTTTTATAACTAGTCACTGACTTATGACCTATAAAAACTGTCTGGTCTTCTCTTTAGATTTTTTAATCCCTGAATAATAGATAAATGTTGAATTGTGCTGTCTGAAATAAACAATTCATTTTGGATACACAGCGTGGAAAAATCTTTATTCTTTTGGTGATGAACCTTGAAGATCCCTACTTCATCAGTTATTACAGTATCCATGCATATTGCTGTAGATCCATTGGTAATGAAACTTTATTCTGAGATTGATTTTGGTGAGAATTTAGACAATTTATGATGCAACTGCACTGAGACCTCCAACTTGGTGTTTCTTAGAATGTGAAAGTAAAAAGCACATGGTGTTTTTCATTCCAAAAGTGAAAATACCCTGTTGGGGGGCGTTAGATGTGCAGAGATTGAATGAAATCAAGTCACACTGTAGTCGCTGATTCCATGTTCTTTGAAAGGGACCACATTGTTCTTTTTATTATTGGCCTCCAGCTTTGTGGAAGCAAGGTTGCTTTTTTATTCTTAGCTAACATCTTTCAGTTTTTTATCATATCACGATAGATATAATCACAATTCTCTAGTGGGGACTGGAAAAACTTTAACATCTCAGTAACATTCACAAATTAAAAGTAATAATAATTTGTAGGTTTTGGGGTTTTTTTCAGCAAGCTTTTTTTTTGCAGTGTTTTGCTTGTAATCTTATCAACGTTTTTTCCTGGTTTCCCTATGAATTTAATTTTCAGTTATGTTAATAGTGAAATTGAATTTCTATCTGTGCTTTAGCCAACATGGAAGCATAGCTTGCAGATTCATCTGCAAAACTTACTGAGAAAGTGAAACTGCAGTGCATATATGCAAAAAAGTAAAAAGCTGTGATAATCCAGACATCCTGGATGAAACTTAATGTAACTCATAAGGAAAATACATCTGTCTTGCATCCAATCTATGGCCTACATACCAAAGACAAATACAATAGAAGAATTTATTTTGAAAACTGGGACAAGTCCTTATCCTTCATCAAGAGCGCTTTGGAAGATGATGGTCTCCATTATAACTAACATTTTCTCCATTGTAATTAACTCAGGCAGAATTTTGAAAAAGGTAATGAAAATACTCACTCAGAGTAATAGAAATTACTCAGTCAGAGTAATAGAAAATACTCAGGTCATCAAATATCTCATTTTTTAAAAAATTCATATATATGCAAGACAGAAATCTTTGCCAATTCAGGGAGCATCTGGCATTGCAACTTTTTCTTTAAAATAAATCTTTTTTTAAAATGGAAAAAGGAACAAGGAGAGAAAAAGATCTAGCTATGACTATGTACTTTCTGTGTAGCTGTCCATGAATTTTCCAAAAACTCTGTAATTACCTGACCACTCATCCCATTTGGTTTCCCTTTCAGCCTTATGACTAAGAGGAGAAAGAACACTCTTCTAGTAATTTTCCATGCAGGCCTTTCCAGCTTCCAACTTAGAAGAATCATTACGACAGAATAACCTTCAAAAGATAAGCAGTTGGTCTTACTGTTTTGTTGGTTTGTTAGTCTCAATGTAGAAAGATTATACTTCTCTTTCCCACTGTCCAGAGTGAAAAATAGATGGCATTCAACATTTGATTGTATTTTCCAGCTAGGAAATAAAAGATTAGAAGGAAATTTCAGTTCCTAGCATTTGAAAGAGAGGCAAAACAGTTCTCCTATTTGATTCAATCCTACCTGGCAGTACAAAGCCCTTATCCACAATGGGTTCGTTTTTTATATAATTCTGAAAGTTAGATGCAGCAGAGATGTGGAAGCTCATTTAGGCCTTTTTCTGGCCAAGTCAGCACTGATACCAGCTGTTTGTTCCTGAATGTCTCTGCTAGAGTTAATCTGAAATGATGCAAGAAACAAGACAGTCACCTTCCTGTGGGATGTTCCTCTTCAGTCCAACAGCTCTATTAGGCAATCACCTCACAAATTTGAGTACCCTATAAACCACACAAAAAGTGGATTTGGTACCAAGATAAGTTTTTTAAAATGATTCTGTAGGGTTCAGTATTCTCAGCATGTGGGATTTCTCTCTTGGTTTGAACACACTAAAAATGAAATCTTAATCAGCAGTAAACCCCTCATGTTTCAAGTATGTCTATTTAAATCAACTACAAAGATAGATAATAATTTTGAATAGAAATTAATCCTTTTCCATTTAAAGAATCAAGATTTCTGAGAACAATCATGTTCAGCTCCTGGTAGATATGTATAAATACGATCTGATCTGAGGAGAATGAAGTATATCACCAGCAAAGTTAAATATTACAGCTTTACTCTACACTGCAAATTAAATATGTTATTAAAACCAGACTCTAGAGAATGTATTTATTTTTTAAGTAGTCATAGTAGAACTGTTGTCAGTCAGACTTTATCTTACTTTACCAACGCTTTTGTCAGTACCAAGTATTTTAACTCCTATATTACATATTGCTGTGATTAAATAAACAGTAAACTTCAAATTCACGTCCACGTAGTCAGTATTTTAGCTTGCTGCTGACACCAGATACATATTTTTTCTTCCAAACTGTAAAATTAAAGTGTTTTTTTTTTCTGCACCAGGATAAGAGTATTGAGAAAGCTGAGTGTTAATCTCATATGGATCTTTTTCTAAAAGATTCATGTAAAAAATAATTGGGACCCTGGTATATTAAATGCTTTTTAAGGTATCTTTTTTGATAGAACAAAGAAATCTGGCCAACATACTAGAATCATCATTTTATAGGTAATTAAACCTTTTTCCAATTACAGTGTGAGTTTTTTTGTTAGGATTTATAAGTTATTGATTCCCAATAGACATTACTTTTCTAAAAGCATTAATTTATCTACAGTCCCCCAGACAAATAAACAACTCACTGCAAAATCCATTTCTTCTTCAGTTAATCAACAAGAATTTAATAGACTAATTTTTTCTTGTGATTTGCCTAGTGTTTAATGCTTTGTAATTCATGCTTTTAGTTTTAAATATTGATTGGCTGAGCTAAAGTTGTGAAGTGTGTACCTGTAAAAGCGTGCAACTTTGTGGACACATTTATTCAAAATGAAACTTAAGCTTGCTCTGTGAATTGGCACAGTGAAGTTAAGTAGGTATTATTAAGGTTTTTGTGTCAATCAAAACTGAAGCCTGGTTTATAATTTAAATTATTCCACCAAGGCATTGAAAATTGTCAGGATTTATCTTATAATGACTTGTTACTGTTGGACACAGAGACAGTCCTGCACTAACTTAAGCAGGTAACTATGCCATTGAGGAACCTGCAGTGCATACTTCAATGAAAGCTGACAGCAGAATATAAATGTGGAATATATGACTGGCTTTCAAAATTTCCATTGAAAGAAAATAGCAGAAATAAATGGAAATAATGCCATATGGCATTATGCTCATAATGGAGATTTCCTAACTAGACTAAATGTGAAATGTTCTTCACGTGTCAATCATATCTGCTGGCATTTACATAAATTTGAATAAAGTATCTTGGATAAACTTTTGCTGTCTTGCAAAACAATGAATGTTTCTGCACTCAATCTGTTCAAAGTTATTCTAATGCTTCATTCCTGGTCATCAATAGAGGTTGTGAGTCTCCTCTGATTTCCCATGTGCTTTGTATAATTTTTAAAAGTACAAATACAAAGTGAGTAAATTTAGTGTGATTCTGATCTGCATAGTTTGAATCCTTGAGTGCTGATCCTTAGTGAGTAAAGAAGAATCTAATGGTGACAGCAATGTCACTAGATCCAGAAACTCAAGTGGTAACAAAACCCTGACACTACAAGATCAAGATGTTAAAAATGGTTGGGGATCATGACTTGCTTTTCAAAACAAAAACAGAAAGAAAAGAAAGAAATCAGGTATTTGAAAAACATTAAGCATGTTTTTCATAGTATTTTGACAATACCTCTATTTCTTTTCCTTTAGAGTAAAGGTGTCTTTATAAAAAGAATGTCCATGGTTGTACTCTTTCATATGTGGTAAAGATGCTGCTGAGTGAACAAGAGACCACAACAGATTTATAGTGTCTGAGGTGTCAAAATAATACTGAAGAAACTCTGTTTAGGACTCTTCTTGTGGCTCAGTCTCTGGTCACAGAACAGCAATTCACCCCACCATATTTTGGGTGGGGTGAACACAGTTCTTTTTCAATCAAGGACAAAACTGAGGAAAAAAAAAAAAGATGTCTGAGCTGGCATAAGAACCTGAGATCCTT
>VXBU01005411.1:60627-74066 GCA_013400315.1 Bombycilla garrulus
CTTCTCTCGGTGTATTCTCCTCCTTGTTGGTAGATGGAAGACCCTGGAATTGGTGATAAATCATGACTTATATAAAATTTTTGATGCAATCATTCTAGAAATTGATTTTTTTTTTAACTAGATGTGGTCTTAACTTTGTCCTGGAGATTTATCAGAATATATAATATTAGACATATATTGTTCCTTTTGCCATGAATTTTGGCTGAAGGTTTCCTATGACATTTGTGAAAATAGGTGAGAGAGAACTCTTGCAGACTGCACAATGTTATCCATGCTTTCTTTATGGCCAGTGATTGAAACTGTTACTGAAACAGACTGACAGAAAAGAAAAAATATTCAGCATATCATATCAGAAACTTCACATGTTATGTAGCTGCAAGGTACTCTTACATGTGGATGCAGTGCTGAAATCCTTCACCATAATTGCGAAGAACTTGTGAGTTCGTGCTGCCTCTTTTACACGTGAATGTATGGGTAAAGAACACTCTAGTTATACCACAGAAAGATACTTGCCAGCTGGGTGAATCTGAGGCTTCTTTTATTTTCTTCCTGCAGAGTGAGCATATATCCAACAGCTTTCAGAACTGAATTCAAGGGACCTTTTTTTTATCTCAATGTTCCCACATTTTATGAGTCACAAATCATCCTGCACTAAGCCGACAAAACTCATACTTTCAGAGAAAAATTCTTTACATATTTTCTAAGATACACTGATTATCTAAGAATAGTCAGTATCTTTATTCCATCATTTCTAGTGAACAGTTTAAAAGTGATCTGTAGTTTCTTATGTACAATGCTTAGGGATGTACATCTGAAGACTGATTTTAAGTTCAGTATAAAATGTGAGGAGCAAAGATTGAAGTCAATATTAGTAGAAGAAGCATTAGAATTGGAGACGTCACACAGGAAAATTGATCATTGAAAAGATGTTAATTCATGCACATGCTGACTGGAAGTAAAGGTATTTGAAGCTGCAGGTGTTGAAACCTTAAATTCAAGTGGAAGAGTGAGAAAGAGCGGTGTACTGGGACAGTCCATTGGACAGGGCTGTATGGAGATGCATCTTATACTGTTTATCCCAGGTGACCACTGAAAACATATTAAACAACTCTGACGTTTCACCAGTTACCAGCCATGTATCTCACAGCACCAAAGCAGCAGCAGGAATTCCTGCAATCCTTCTTTCGTTTTAAACTATTAACTTTTGCAAAGAAATGTATATGGAGAAAGGATATGTTTATACTCTTTAGTACATCAAAAGGAAGAACTGAATGACTTTAATTTATAGAAGTGTTGGAAGAAGTATTGGGAAAATTCCTTTTTTCTTTATATGATGTGCAGTGTCTTTTTCGGGTTTGTCCAGATATTTGTTTACCTTGGCCACCTGAAGTATGGATACATTTATTTACGCCATCCTTTTCCAGACCTGTCTTTAATCCTTTGGTTCTTTTCTGTTCTGTTAAAGCCATCAGTACAAAAGTTACTCATCTGTCACTGCAATTTTTTAAAATTATGAATAAAATATCAATTTACAGAAAAAGAGTTTAAGGAATAATTCTGGCCAGGAAATTCAGGTTTTGTCATGTCATCTGCATGTCTGCTTTAAAGTTCTTTGTATCTTGTTTTTCAGCCATACTGTACTCCATGGAGTATTATAATGAGGGTGTATAAACAGAAAAGCCAAGACAAGATCAACAGGCAAATATTGGGTAAAAATATGATTTCCATTCATATCTGTACATTTAGAACTTAAGACTTCTCAAATCTGAAATATATTCCTGTCTCGCTCCCAGTCTGGCTAGATAAATTAGTGATAATTTACGTGCAAAATATCCTCCAGGTCCAGGACTCTGTTGAACTTAACGGATATATTTTAAGCTCCCTGCAGACACTACACAAACTTTCTTCCTATTGCACTCTCATATCTGTGATGATACATGATGTACCATTACTATTTGGTTAGAACTTTCTATTGTCATTGCCCATAATGATAACCTTACCCTTTTCTGCCTTGCCCTTATTGAAAGTATGAAGAATTTCTTTGTCAGCTGCTGTTCAGTGCAATAATTTTCCCATTTCCAGACCACCATATTAATGCCTCCTACACAACCACAAACTATCCTCTGACTCATGCTGCACTGAGAAGTACTGATAAGTTCATCTGGCTTCATGTGCTTCACACATCCTTCCAAAACCACTTGGCCTTATTAATAGTTAGCTCTCTGGGCTGCGTTGCTTCGAAATGCAGTAGTCCCTGAATTAAGAGTTTTAAAGTTTTCATTGAAATGTAATTAGAATGTTGATTATTTCAAATTTAACAGAAGCAGAAATGATTGAATGATTTGTGGAGAGCTTTGTGATGCAGAATTCAATCAGCTGAAGTTGGATCAGAAATCTTAAAATGGACGATGAGCAAATTTACAATGCAAATTTAACTTAAAATAAAATAAACATCATTAGAGAGATCATAAATTGATATTGATCTACTATGCACCATGGCTTTTCTACACATCAAAGTAGAAAGTTGAAAGTCTTCAGCAGTGAAGAATTATATTATATATAAGCTATTTAATTAAAAATTGTCCTTTAAGGCAGAAGAGTGTTATATATTTATTTACATTACAAACAAATGAAGTTATAATCACCTGGAATATTTTTGTCCTGTGTTTGTATATTTGCCTTTTCAGAACTGTTAATTTTAACAAGAATTTCTATACATTTGGAAAATTCTGTTTATTTTTTCAGGAATTCTATTTCGTTTAGATGCTAAAATAATGTTAGTTTGACTTTAAAATTTTCATGCTATGCTCTGAGTAGAATGGGAAGAATATTATTTTGATGTAGTGACTTTTATATTCATAGTGTGAATTATTAAGAATTGTATAATTCATTGGGGTTTTTTGTTGGTTTTGGGGGCCTGGGGGCGGGGCCTCCTTTTTTTTTTATTTTTTTTTTTAAATTTCTGTTCTTTAATTGAGAATTGTGCGGTTTGGGATTCTGGATTTTTTTCTTTTAATTTGTAGGTAAATTGTTGTTCCTGCCAATTAGGGACAATGGACCATTTTCTCAGGAGATATGTTCTGCTAGGAATTCGGAATAAGAATGGAAGTTCATTAATAGAGTATTTAAATGCCAGATGTACCGTGAAGTACTCACATTTTTTAAATAGAGTGATCAACCTCTTCTGTGATAGCAGAGACAGAGCTTTTCTATTCTTGGCTAGTGTGATGATATCCATGCCACTCAGCACTTACTTCTATATTAATGCTCTTCTGCCTGCCAAAAGCAGCACGTTGCATAGCTTTTTTTTCCAAGTCCCTATTCACCTGAAATAACTTGCTTTCTATTTATCTCTGTCTCAATTTAGAATGTGATTCATAGGTCTACAGTGAAAAATTATCAGACTTTTAAAGCGCATGGAATCAAGGACTAATCCTGAGGGACCTTCATTCTTTGGCTCTTAGATGCTGAGCTCCCCAGAGCCAGAATTATCTCTGTATCTTACATGGTGTCAGCTGCATTGTCGGCACCTAATTAGAAAGCAAGAGGATGGAGACAGGTGAAGATGCCTTTTTCACACTTCTGCCGTGATTATTGACCTGTTAAAAGCTGTTTTTTTTTTTACTTTTTATCTTTAATGATGGACTAAAGATTGGAAGCCCTTTCAGTGTAAAACACTTAAAAGGAAAGAAAGCAAACCAGCGCTGTTGGGAGTACAAGAGGTATCTTCTCTTCCTTTCTGAAGGGAAAGCTTAGATTAAAAGGAGTCATAGAATTGTGGAAAACTCAGGCTGGAAGAGACATTCCAAATTCATTCATCCATCTCTGCCTTCTGAGGCAGGATAAGCATACCCTTAGTGTATCTGAGAAATTCCCATGTTGGAAATGCATGCATAATACTTTTGTGAGGTCATACTACAGCACATAAACAGCCTTACAAGGAGATTTCTTCCCACTATATCTAACCTAGATATCTCTTGGTTAATAATAACTTTATTAATTGTAGTTCTCTAAAAGAAAAAGAGAAAGAAAGTGTCATGTTACCAGCCTTCATCCTTCATTTTTTTGCCTGGAGATGTTGTGGATGTCCCATCTCTGGAAATATTCAATGCCAGGCTGGATAGAGCTCTGAGCAGCTTGGTTCAGTGGAAGTTGTCTCTGCCCACTACAAGGGTGTTGGAATTAAACCTAAGATCCCTTCCTACCCAAGACATTTATGATTCTGTGCTTCTGTGATATCTCTGCACTAAACAAATACAGTTCTTTCAACTTTTCTTCTCAGTTCATGATTCTAAACTTAATCAGTTCTTGTTCTCATCTGAATTTTCTCCCATTTGTGTAAAATCTTATTTTAATAAGATAAACAGTATGAAATCATATTCCATCTAAGGTCTTATCATTGCTAAAGGAAGCAGAAAAATGCCTCCTTTGTCTTGTATATAACTCTCTGTTGACATACCTGAGAAAATTTGTCTTTTAGTAACACAAAATGGGATACCATTTTCGATTTTATTTGGCTAGCAGTCAGAGCATCCAGATCCTTTTATTCACCTCTGGTGAGTTGCTTTTACTTTTTTTACTTTTTTTTCTCTTTTCTTCTTTTTAATTCTTACTATTTTTTAATGTTCAGTTAGTTACTAAGAATAATGATGCTGTTAGGTACTCTTGGTTACTTTGTTTGCATTGGAATGTGCTATGTTAAGGAAAAAAAATGTGACTTCCAGTACCCAAAGTAAGATAAAATTAGAAGGTGTGTTTCATATGTTCCATATGAGCACTGCTTTGATGAACATGTGTCAGATGGCTACTATGGCTACTATGTTTTGTGATAGTTTGGAGATGACCCTCACATCTTGTCCGTTCATCTGCTGACACATCCTGCTCTCTCGGGAGATTTGCTGCTTGCCAGGGTAGGCTTTAGGGAGCTGCAGTGACACTGGCTGAGGCTTGCCCTGCTGCTTTTCCACAGATACACCAAAGATCAGCCCAGGAGAGACCTGGAGCACATCAGGCACGACTGCATGGTGTTAGAGGGGGTGTTCAAGGACAGAGGCAGCTTAGGTTGTGTCTTCTTGATTCTGCTGAAGAAGGGAAAAGTCCTGGGAAGAGAAGAACAATTCCATGGGCCAGGACTGAGTTGCCCGGCTGGTGTTAACAGCAAGTTGCCTTTTATCACCATGGGCTCTTTTATTGATTAAGGAATGCTAGAAAGATACAGGATGTACCTGAGCACAGAGGAGAAAAGCATCCTTGACAACAGACAGGTGAGGGGAACTGCAATAGGAAAGTGAGATAACAACCCACATGAGCAAGGAGGTGGACTGGGCTGACAAGCAAAAGGTATGCAATTATATGGACAGGAAACACCTTGAAAACAAGAAAACTGGACACAAGAGTGACCATTCCAATTATGCCTACACAAATAGAGAAATGCTAAGGGGGCACAAGTAGAATCTAATAGGTTAATTTTTTTTTTTATTGAGGGCTAGTATTCTGCTACCTCTATAAGCCAAAAATACTTCATCTTCTCAGCTACTCTTCCATAACTGTATGCCACTGCAGCCACCATTTGGAAATTCAATTTAAATAAAATATGATATTATCTCTACTATCCACATAACTGCTGTGACACCCAGTAGTTAAATCCAGATCCAAGAGTTTTGTAACTTTGTTTTTTGTTTCCCACATTGTAAACGTGATGGATGAAATTTTGAGATAATGCAATTTGGAATTCATTACAGGATGCAATTGCATGGGAAAATAGAAAGTCTATGGTGACAGCTTTAAATTATTCACAATTAAGGAGATAGGACAGACAGAATAATATTTTATTTGGGGAAATACAAGTTAACTTATGGAATGAACAGAAGCAGATGAAAAGCAGAGCATAAAAGGAATTACAGATTCAGATATTTGAACTTCCAAATTTACTCTAAAGGAAATTATTAACAGGTGATTACTATTTAGGATCTGAAATGTTCCTATCTGCAAAAGCTTCTGCTACTGCATGTATTTCCGATGATGAACTGTTTTTTCAGCTGGCCTCTAAGACAGGAATATAATTTATAGCTTAATACAGACAAAAAGAAATGGGAAGAATACTTTTGGCAAAAAAATACTGATGATATATTGATTTCTTCTGTTTTCTTACCTGATACCAAGCTACATAACAAAATAATACTATGGGAGGCCAAAAGAACAGAAAAAAAAACCCCAAAAACAACAACAACAACAACAAACAAAAACCCCAGCCAAGCAAAAAACCAAACAAAAACAAACCCCTGAACCAAATAAAACCAGACAAAAATGAAGTGGACATGAAAAAAAAGGAGAAAGTCTAAAAGTCTCTACCAATAAATGGTTCACATAAGATTTATTTTAACTTCTAAGTGCTTGTAGCAAGAGTGGGAGGGGATGGGGGGAAATTATACCATTATTTTATATTCCTTCAAAAGATTTTCTCAACATCAACTATTTCC
Organism: Bombycilla garrulus; assembly: GCA_013400315.1. Taxonomy (NCBI): domain Eukaryota; kingdom Metazoa; phylum Chordata; class Aves; order Passeriformes; family Bombycillidae; genus Bombycilla; species Bombycilla garrulus. Next base: position 67,107 of record VXBU01005411.1, read on the forward strand.
CTGCTGCAGAATTTTAGTTTAGTTGCTTGATCTTTTAAATCACGGGGAGTTCGTTTGCACTCTTTTAAACCTCTATATTCCTGATATTTGCTTTCCAAGAAAAATATTGAAAGAGTATACATTTTAAAATTATGAAACATTGCATTTTTTAATCCTTTAAATACCTAATATCAGATAGACATAGGTACAATTACAAAATATGATGAGACAACATGCTTCCAAAAGAGGCTGGTGGAGGATAAAAAGCATGTGAGCACTTCCTTACTAAGAGAGGCCTATGGACCTATCCTGAGTGCTGTCACCTCCTCCTACTTTCTGTTTAGGAAGCAAGAAGATGTGAACATGGACAGAGCAGGCAGTGTCGGGCATGAGCAGCAGGAAGGCAGAGTCTGTTTTTATCAGATGCAAGGATAAATTTTTACTTAGTGTTTCTGAGATGCTCACACGTGGCGTGTCCCCTCGAGCGGTGTGTGTGCAGGGGTGAGAGTGTGTGGGTGTGCTTTTTTCCCCGCAGACAGGTTTCTCGGAGCAGGAGGTTTTCATCCCACACGTACCAGGCTGAAAGCAGAGAAACTGTGTTTAGAAAGGTGCTAAATAAAGCAAGTGATTGAACGGAGGAGAAGGAGGATGGAAGAACTATGCTGATGCTGCTGTCAAAATAAAATGGGACAATTGCTTAAAACAAAAGCCTGGAATACTTTAGTGTGCTTAGAAGATTTAATTAGAACTATGTAGGCCTGATTTGCCACTATTTGTGCCTTATATAATCATAAAAATATTTCAAGGTACCATATTGTAATAAGGGGAGACATTTACATTAATCATCAAGAGTGAAAATAAATTAATGTTGCTGCACTCTTTCAAATAAAATTTATATGCAAACAAACAAAGAAACAAACAAAAAGGCCTCATGTCTGTCTTTGAAAATGGTTATGATAGAATGTAGAGCAGCTAAGAATCTCCAAACTGTTTCTGTTTTAATTTGGCTGTTTGTACCTTCTTCTCACTGTTAACATAACATTTATTATTTGTATACATGCAAATTAACCAGTTTTATCAAGATTTCTACATGGAACTTCTTCACTGAATTTACAAGGCAACCTTAGCTATGTAATGTACCTGTCATAGTATGCTACAATATTGTAATATATTATCAAGCAACTCAGATTTATTGTTTGGCAAATATAACACAAGAGTTAACTAATAAATTTTAAGACAGAATAAATTTTAATCTGTTTGGTGGAAAATGTTTTATCTCTTTGTTCCCAGCTGACCAGTAATGTTTTATCTCTTTGTTCCCAGTAATGTACAATTTTCTAGCAATTATATGAAAAAGCAGCAGGGAAGAAGGCTGATTGCTATAAGATCTTGTCATTTGGGTCAGGTGGAAATGCTCTGGAAGGTGGGAGGTAGCATCCTCATATATAAAGTTCCCTATTAAGCATGCTTATATATGAGAAACACCTGGAGTTCAGGGTGGCATTCTAGTGAAACAAGTAGGACAGCAAGGATGTAGTCAGGAGAATATGGGGAGAAGTCAGCACTCATGAGGAGAATGTGGGCACCAGTAGGGCTTGCTCACAGTGGAAGATCAGAGCAAAGACTGCACAATGAAGGACCTATTCTTCAGCAAGAATGTGTGGCTTATTGTAAAGCAGGCTGCTGCTGAAAGTTAGTGGTCTGAGAAAAGGATCTGACCTCTAAGAACAGGGTGCTCCAGGGAGAGGATGGGTTTTGATCACTTTTTCATTTACCCCTCTTCCCTGGCAAATCTGAATGAATCTGCAGATCTGTATCTACAAGGTATATAAAAAAATTACCTGATTTAATGTAGTGAATTTTGAGGGACTGCACTTCAAGGAACCTATTTTGTCAATGTAGAGTCCCATCATAGCAGTCATTCAGTCTAATTTGAATAATACTTAAACTTCAATGAGTAATTTCTTGCTGGAATTTGCATGATAACTTAAATGATTATCCAGCCTTGGCAGTCAACTTCAGTAATAGAAGTTTAGCTGTCTTTGGCAAGCTGTGTAAGGAGTTAATTAGCTTCACTGTGTTTTACCTTCTGTTTGGTTTAAGTGAATTTATCTCTCTTCTGTCCTTGCCTGTCACTAACTTTCAGTCTCCTTGATTGCAGTCTACATGGATCTTCAAGTTCTTCATTAATTATTTTAAATAAACTCATTAGACACTGTTCTTTTTGTCTTTCTACATTTCAAAGGTTTAATCATATTTCCGGTCTCCAAAGGCAGAGGGAATGTAATTTTTCTGTGCTGTATTCCATTGATTAAAAAATTGCAGGCTGGACTTTTTCACTCTCTTTCACACAGCCTGAGAGACTCTCTGAAGTTACAGACTCCCACAATGGAGCCTCTATACAGTGGACATGAATGGAATCCCTCATTCCTAGGTAGCCTTCTTACCTTCCAGTTGTTGCCACAGATAGAAAAAAACACATTAAAAATATATATTTAGTGACTCTTTTTTTTACTTTAAAAAAATCTCATTGAAGAACTTGAAAGATTGATCGTTTTACAGTATGAGAAAAGCACTGTGATCATTAATCTTTTCCACCAACATTAAAGTCTTCAGCAGGATGACAGTGCTCATCCTAGCTTATGAGATACAGGCATTAAAAAGCTGACTTTAGAAATCAATTGGCTCTGAATGACAGAGAAATTAACAATCTTTCTATTGCAGACTTTTAAACATTTATTTTCTTAAGTAGTAAACAGTAAATTATATTACTAAAAACAATAACTCAGAGCAGAGAAATTTCAGTCAAAATTATTTAAGAAATATTTATGGTTTGTGTGGCTGAAGTCTTGAATTTGTCTGGAAGTCTTCTTTCATACCACAGACAGACAGATCATATGGATTTTTCCTAAGTAGCATGTATGAATGAATTAGAATCTTTTTTAATTTAGGTGGTGTGAGTTTTGTGAATGGGAGAATTGCAGTTCTTAGGTTGGAATGTCTTTTAACATCATTTACTAAAGCATGTCCTGAGGGTCACGTCAGACCATTTTCTGTTATAACTAGTGTGAAAGAAGAACAAGATTATGCCAAGTTTAATTAGATTTGCCCCATAATTTATGCTGCTGAATATTTGCTGAAACCATTAACAGAACATTCATGTACTCAAAGTTTACAGAAATAGCCTTATTGCAATGTCATCACAGACTCACAGTTCCATAAAGACTGTTTTTTCTAAATGAGCACAAAAATAAAGTCATAGATAGGTATAAATTATATTTTTCAGCGTTTCCAATGATTTCAATATCATTCTGATGCAAGTCAATTGCATTAATATTTGCTGTACTGAAATTGTGGATACTAAACTTTCCTTGAATGAATTATAAGCTTGTTTTTGCTGGGCTTTGTGTTTTTCAACAGATGCTTTTGAAGTATCTGAAAAACAAAATAATCCCATGTTTACCAAGCCAGGAGGAAATGTTGCTTTTACTTGCCCTTATAAAATTGGAGATTCAGTGCAGCGAGCGATGTGGGAAAGGATTAAAGCAGATTGGGTAGATATTGTCATTCTGTGCTACTCATCAGGAAAGCAAGGCTTTGGTTCAGATTTCAAAGAATGTACAGCAGTGGATTGTTCTGATTAGGAAAACTCCAGGATTGTCTTTCGAAACATTACAGACTCTGACTTTGTAATGTATTTCCATGTAGCTGCTGGGAGAAACAAAAACTATATGATGAGTTTTACTGTGGCTGTTAAGTAAAGGAGGAAATGGCAAATGTTTTCGAAATAAGACCTGAGGTATTAGCACTTTCACCCAGATGAAATAAGTCTTCAGCAACAAGCGAAGATTTGTTTAAATACCACATTCCAATTAGCAGCATGTAAAAGATAGCAACATTAACAATAAATCTTGTTTTCTTAAAAATAAGCTGGGTTTAAGCTTGTCGGATCTCATTACAGGACTTTAGACCTGTTTGTGAGAAACTGGTTTGATATTAACAATCACAAAATAGAATAGAATAATGGAATTATTTATCCTGGAGAAGATCTCCTGGATCATCAAGCCCAACTTTTGATTGGGCACCACCTTGTCAACTGAATCATTCTTGTTGTTTCTTGCACACTTCCAGGGACAGTGGCTTCATTACCTGCCTGGGCAGACTATTTCAATGCCTGAACACCTTTTCCTGATGTCCAACCAGAACATCCCCTGGTGAAGCTTGAGGGAATCTCTTGTCCTGTCACTGGGTGTTGAATCCAAATTTCAACTATATGGCTATTATTAAGCATGTCCTAATTGTGGAGCAATAGAAATAATTCCTTCTTAGTCCCAGGTGCAGTGCTTCTAACACCAAAATGAGAGTAGCCTTCACAAAGTTAAGTTCTACCTACACAAAATATTTCTTCTCCAAAAGAAGAGAGTTTAGTTTCCATGCTTCTTTTTCTCTTGAAACAGATTCAATTCACGCTTTTTAGTCCTAGCAATGGCAGCATAGTTTGGGCTGTTTATTGGAGCAAACAAGAAAATGAAAACTTTGAATAATATGAAGTTCAGCATGATTCAGAAAACACTCCATTGTATCCCTTTTAAGCCCTTGCCCTGTGTTATTAAGTGCATTTTGTTGAGTTTGCAATAATTTCAAAGAAAGTGAAATATCGAGGATTTCCTATTATTTCTCTTCAACCTTTGCAACATTTTCATAACAAGCAATATTTCCAGCGAGATATGGAAAAAAAATAAGTGGAGAGAAACAGCCGGGTAGGCATCAGCTCCCACTGCACTCTGCGAGAGAGTGAAATCTGTCACAAACTCATGAGTGACTTACTCTGCTTGATCCAACAGTTGTGGCTAGAATAACCAAACTGCTGCCAGAAACTTGCTGCACTGTTTGTAGTTGTGGTTTTTTTTTTTTGGGTGTATGTTCTACCAGTTCAGTCATGTAATTTTCTTTAGTTTAACATTACAGCTAAGCCACGCTTCAGCTTGGATTTTCTACCAAGCCTTTCCAACGCTTTAAGCTTCTTGGTGTGATTCTGCATGGGTGAAGTGATTCTTCTCACCTTGCCCAGTTCCAGAGTTATTTTGAAATACTATGTCTAGAAGGTGGGAGGAGAGGAGGAGAGCTGCTGTTTAGGTTTTAGGTTGAGAGAGTAAGAGAAAAGATAAGAACCCCCTCTTATTTTTTATTTTTTTTTAAGCTGTTGCTGACAGGACCTCAAGAACATTTGAAGAGGAGGAGACTTAGGTGAAAGGCTGTATTAAGAGCACAGGATTATTTTCAGGAGGGGTAAGAGTCCAAAAACTGCTGATTCTGAGAGGTGGTATGGTAGAAAGAAGGATCTTGCTTCTTGTCTAGAGGTGAATGTATTTTTGCAAAGAAAAACAGCATGGCATTCTTTTTAAGAAAAAAGGGAGAAAGGAAGGAATAGATATTCAAGCATCATGAAAGCAGTTCTTGTAGTTGTATCATTAAAAGTCAGCATTCTGTGCTTAATGTTTTTGAATGCTAATGAAAATTAAAACATGAGATTAAAATTCAGTATTACTAAGTTTATCCACTCTGTCCCACTAAATATTGTGAGTGTTGTTTTCCAGAAACAGGAATTTACAGGTTAAATCTGACTTCTGCAAATATTTTTTGACCTCAAAAACCGGAACATATAAAGCAATGTATTTGTAAAGTAGTGTAGTTCTTGTTGGACGACTCTTACAGAAACAGCCAAATACTACATAATTATACAATGGGTTCAGGAGATTTTGGATTAATTTCTGTTCTTCACCATACCTCTCCTTCTAAAAATTCTATCCACATCTGAACCCATTTTCTGTGCTTTTCTTGCCATGCTTTTTTTTTGAGACAGATTTTGAAGAAAGGAAGCAGACTTGCAATCCACATATTGTTTTGGTAAATGATTGGAAAAGAATGGGACATGTCATATGAAAGGACTGAAAAATTAACAGGGCTGAAAAAGAAGTACTTATTCCCTCCTGAAAACACAGACCTTTTTAGAGATTTAATACATTTTTTCTTGCTTTAACAGAAAGCAGGGTAGCAAATTTTCTTAGGCAAAGCAAAACAGAAACATGCTTTTGTGTGGTCCCACTAGATCTGAAAAATGGGTTAGTGGTTGTATTTACATGCATGTTTAAGGGGCTCAGTGTTACATTACAGATTGTACTAGGCCTTTTACCAGCTCGGTTGCCCTCCTCTGGACACATTCAAATACCTCCACCTACTCCTAAATTTGTGGGGCCCAGAGCTGCACATAGTGCTCAGGGTGAGATCACACCATGTCTGAATACAGCAGGATTATCTTCATTGGCATCCAGATGAAAAGCAGGAAAATACTTGTACAGTCACTGGGGGTTGTCATACATTTATTGAGAGCTAGAAGGAGACAGCAGAGCTTCTGGGCTGTGGGAAGCAGACAGAAAATAATCACTTGAGTAAGAGGGTGAGGAGAACCAGGATAGCAGTGAAATTATCTTCCTTCTTCCTTCATGGAGTCATTCAGTATGAACATAAGGTATCAAACCACCTCTGTGGGTCTCTACTCAGTCAGCCAGCATTCCCTGGGCTTGAATGCATTCATGCTGGATTTCTGCCTTTCAGCTGTGGGGTAAACTATTTCAGTGATACCCAATTAGGATGCCATACATGCCAGTCCAACAAGGCATGTGAATCAGGGATTGGAAGATTTAAAAGTTAAAAATGAAGTTAGTAAGATAAAAGTAGTATATTTTGATTAAGGGATTTAACAAGAGGACTAGAAGAAGCTAGAGGTTTAATATTAGCAGATGAGTAGAATTGGAGTAGCTAGAACGAAGACAATGTATCATGCATTTGATCCAGTTATGTTTTTTGGAAGCAATAGGGAGTACACGTAGTATTGTGAAGAACCAAGAACCGAAAACGCACCTGACCTCTGAGATAATGGGAACCATGAGAGGGAGCCTGGACCATGACTTGGAGGGTCAA
>VXBU01005411.1:74099-94898 GCA_013400315.1 Bombycilla garrulus
ACCACTTTTCAACTTCAATGAGTTGAAGAGTTCCTTTGTCCTGGCACTTTTGTGCATCACATGTGGCAAAATACATGAAGGTCTTGACAGAGTGGTTCTAATCTCTTGCTAAAAAAACTTTCTGGCCCATCAGCGCTTCCTCCTCAAAACCAAAGTTGGTGCACTGAAGTTTGAAAGGAGTCCTGCAAAAAACAAAAATCCCAAACTTGCAGAGAAATACTAATACTTAAAAGAAATTGTACTGATGCCGAAAATATACTTAATAGCCTCCTGTCAGCAGAACACCTTTGTTGAGAACATAAGAACTAAAGAGACATATGACAAGCCCCTGACATGTTTCTGCAAAATCTTGACTGGGAAGTTAAAGTCAGTAATTACAAAAGGTTTTGTATAGTGAAAGAAAACAAATGCCTAAGGGAGGTTTTGCTCACTTCAAATGAGAGAAGGCACATAGGCTTTCAGTTGTTGTTAGTTAAAAGAAAAAGAATCTAATGATTTTTCTCATCCATATTTAACTGACAGCTGATAATCTCAGCTCTCAAACTCATTAACTCAGAGATTATTATCTTGACCTGATAAAACTGAAGGTGAAACTTCAGAAAAAGAAAAATGGAGTATGTAGCAGTTAAACTGAAGGGTGAAGATGCTACTAAAATCTGTAACTCTATTCAGATTCACCCATCCTTGATGACAATAAAATAGAAGACTTTAATTTTTTTCCTCTTTTTACTTATAGGATGTTTTTTTGGTATTTCTGTAAGTACTCACTGGCACAGACAATTACTTTCTCTGATGGGTAGCATAACTGCTGGTAAAAAAAGACATTATGATTTTTCCTGAATTTTGAGGTAAGTATATGCACCATCCTGTCATTTGAAGTACACAGGAGCTGAAAACATTCTGGCAGTAGAGTGATTTCATAGGTGGTTATAACACAAAAGGTGTTGGTTTGTGTTATCAGGCAGCCTCCTCTATAGTGTCACATATCTTCACCAGTGTAAACTTCTGGGAGAATTTTCCTTCTTTTTTCTTTCCAGTAAAATAGCATTGGAGTCAAGGATAAGAGTCTTCTGTAATCAGGACTTTTTATCCCTTCTGATGAACATATTAATACTAAAGAGGCATACCTGAGCAAGTCTCATGTCGGATTCAGGACAGCCAGATAAGAAGATGTGAACCTTTTTGATCCCAGAGAGGAAAGCCATCTGGTGATGGCTCAGCAGCTGGCTAGCAGAAATTACTGCATTTGTGACACTGATTGCTTTCCTTTGCCTATGAACTAAGCACATAACTTTCTTTTCTACCCCAATGGACGCACTTTGGGGCAGCTGCGGTTTCATTGTAGAGGGAGCAGAACATTAAAGAGGGAGTACACTTAAAGACAGATTTTTAGCTCCCATTCACCAATGAATAGCTGAGAACTTGAACTGTGGATTACCTGTGTGACTTTGATAATATTACCTCTGTTCTTTCCTCCAATGCTTTTCACCTAAAAAATAAGTATTACCTCACCATAGACTTGAGCACTATAAGAATAAATCGGCTTATACCTTGAAGCCATTTTCTTGTCTGTTTCTACCTTTAGTTATTACTGTTGTTCCTTAGTTTCATTTGAAGATATGACTCCATTCCAAAGAAATCAATGCATTTTAAGAAAAGGTACTATAAGTTTAACTATTCCTGCCTAGGTGGCAGTTTTCAAAGAAAGCCTTTTTGCTTAGGCTAGAACAAATGGGGCAGGTTTCCTGACACCTATCATCAAGGCAGGTACAATACTAGGTGATTAAAAAATGGGGATGATATTGGGAGAAATTTTTGTGAAAATATTTTTGTTTAAAAACAGAAAAGTTTTCTTTTTAAATTAGAGCAGAAAATAACTGATACCATTGTATGCAGTAGTGAACAGAAAATCTCTTGAAGATTGAGATGACCTTCCCAGTATTCTGAAAAATAACTTGCTGGCCATAGAAATATTAAACGATTGTTTGGTATCTTCTATGGGACAACCTGTATAATCACAGAGCCACAGGGTCAGGTTGGAAGACACCACAGTGGGTCATTTGGTTCAACCTCCCTGCTCAAGCAGAGTCATCCCAGAGCACATCTGGATTGTGTCCAGATGGTTCTTGGACCAGTGAGGGAGACTCCACACTGTCTGGGTAATCTGCCCCAGTGCTTGGGCACCCCCACAGTAAAGTTCTTCCTCATATTCAGGTAGATCTTCCTGTGAATCAATTTCTGCCCAATGCCTCTTGTTCTGTTGCTTAGCACTGCTGAGAAAAGCCTGGATTCATTAATCTTCTTGGCACTCTCCATTCACATACTTACAGACTTACAGGTTGGACTTGATAATTTCAAAGGTTTTTCCCAACCTAGCTGATTCTGTGATTCTGTGACATTGATGATGTCTCCTCTCAGTCATCTCTTCTTGAGGCTGAACAGGCCCAGCTCTTTTTCCTCATAAAAGAGACTCTCCAGGCCCTTGATCATCTTTGTTGCCCTATGCTGGACCCACACCAGGAACTCCATGCCTCTCTTGCATTGAGAAGTCCAGAACTGGATGCAGCACTCCAAATGCGACCTTGCCAGGGCTGAGTAGAGGGGCAGGATCACCTCCCTTGACCTTCTGGCAATGCTCTTCCCAATGCACCCCAGGACACCACTGGCCTTCTTGGCCACAAGGTCACACTGCTGGGTCATGCAGTTTTTTGTCCACCAGGATCCCCAGGTCCTCCTCTGCAGGGCTGCTTTCCAGCAGATCAGCCCCAGCCTGTACTGGTGTGTTCAGTTATTTCTCTCCAGGGCAGAACCCTGCATTTGACCTTGTTGAATTTCACAGTTCTCAGCCCACCTCTCCAGCCCATTGAGGTTTTCAGGTTTCAGACAGCCCTCTGGGTATCTGCCACTCCTCACAGCTTTGTGTTAGCCAAAACTATTCATTTAAGTAGATTGAGAACTTTTATTAGCCGTATATTGAATCACTTACGTAGGGACTGCTTTCTCACCAGGGCAAGGAAAGGAGATAGAAAAGGATTATACAAAGCATAGCTATTTTTTTTCTATACTGCTGTGCTGTGTTCACTCAACTTTGGTCATCTCACTACTTTGTTAAGAGCTGGTTCAGCATAACAAAGGCTTTTTAGAAATGAGGAAATTGCTGTAAAGTCTGATTATTGAGCATGAGCTGTCATGGAATAATGTCTTTATATAATCATTGATTTTTCAGCTTAGTTTGTCATAAAAAGTTCATGCTGATTTATATTTTTACAAAATGCCAATTGTATTTATTGCAATCATATTTTAGCAACTTGGGATCACAAATGGCTTATTACCTACCCAGCTGAAGGGATTTCTGCTGCTGCTTTGGTGTTAGATTTCCTACTGATCTTCTGCATCTCCACTGCTTATCACAAAAAAAGAGTAACAAAGCAATTTGCATAATATACTGAAACAGGTAAGGATGGATGTGTTAAGAGCTCATCCTACTATCCCTCACAGAACCAAAAAAAACCACCCCAAGTATATGAACAAATTGAATTTTCTCACCAAAATTTTAAGCTTGAAAAAACTATCATTCTACAGCCTATGAAAAATTACACTTTCTGTGTTTTTTCCCTTTTTATTTTTCACATTGGCAAAACAAATGGCTTACTCAAGTTCCTTTGTCAGCTAAATGCTTACTGTGGTATTAGCTGAAACTACATGTTAAGGGTGATTTGTAAGGAATAACATCAAGCTAGGCATTGCTATTCCTATGTTGTGAACAGAGGACAGGTGATATCTTGATATTTTCTACATCTTCTAGCATTATTTGTCCTCTGATTTTATGTGCAAGATTTACAGCTGGATCCAAAGTAATAGTTTAAACCATTATCTAGGTTTGCTGTATTCCCTGTCAAATATCTCTAGTGGTCTGATCGAGAATCTCTCCTCTTCCAAAGAATAAAAATTGTGAGCAGAAAATGTATTCCTTCTCCTACCACAATATATGAGGCTGCTGGAAGTTTGGGCAACATGTTAGTATTTCCCCACATCAAAGGGCCTTTTCAGGCTTTTATGGTACAGTATAAATCTCATGCATGTTGCAGTTTGCAAGTCTACCTGGATCTTTATTGTATTTATTGGTTTCAGTGGTAAAGTAAGCCATATCAGCATTATACTGGAATTAGATATTTTAGACTATACTATCATGTATAATGCAGTTTCCTTCACTACTTTTCTGGCTAAATGTATGTCTTCAGAAAGAAGAGGAGGATCACAGAGGCTTTATCAAAAAGCCTTTTGTACTGTACTCAGATCTGGGTAAGATCACCTGTTGAGATGATTACTCATGGTTTATACTCTATATTAATTAAGATTTTCTCTTCTGTATCTACTCTTTATATCCCCCGAATCTTATTGTCTAATCTTAAACTATATAGACAGGAAAAATTTAAGATTTTAAATATGATTACTGCTATTCATTATTTTTTAATTAATATCCTTTAGTGCTTTACAGCTACATTTATAGACACTACTCTGCTCCATGCTATTAACAAATTACCTCTCTTGGTTTAATAGCCTTTTTATTATTTGTGTCTTTTTAATGTCTTTTTTCCTCAAGTCATCACTTGTAAATCTGAGGTAAAAATTATGTTCTATGATATTCTTTGTCTCATCTGTTTTTTCCAGTTTAGCTTCACTACAATTCCTTAGAATAGCTATTTCAGTGCATCTCTTTTTTTTTTTTTTTTGGCATTGTAACAGTCCACAGTTTAGAACATGAAGTTTTTGTTGTTTTTTTTTTTTTCCTTAATAATTCTATTCAAGCCCTGAAGTTTAGAAGTGGAAAGACAGGAGCCAATGTCACTGCTTCTGTCTTGTCTCTTCACATCCTTAATCGAGGGTGTGTTTAGGGGAATGTGTGTTTCACGGTGGATGTGAGACCCCATTTTCACAGTGGATGTGAGACTCTGGCTTTCCACCTGTCTTCTCTCACATGTCGCTCCTGTATGATCCAGTGATAAGCTCCACTGTCAGTACGTTCTTATAAAGCTGATTTCTCTCATTCTGACTGTTGGTTCACAGTTTGTACCAGGATGAAGCTCTTCCTAGAGTGACCATAGGCTAGGGACTGGCCTTTTGCTTCAGAAACCACCTTTCCTCCAAACTACTGCACCCAGGCACTGTGACATTAAGTTGTCTTAATGAAATGACTAATTCTTAGCATAGTCAATAGCTTCAGAATAATTCATTTTTTAAGACGGATGTAGGAGAAACTGTGACAGTATTGAAGAGTGTGTGAGGGGAAGGGGCATTTTACTGGACCTTTACCAGGAGCCAGATGTGAGACAGCTGGGAAATATATACAAGCTAAAACTTTTTTTTTTTTTTACATGACTTGAATCTGAAATGTATTCACAGAAAACAAGAAGACAAAACCCCATTTTTATTGATGGTTTCATACTTCCCAATAATAAATCAGCGTCAGAAGAAAAATTTTTTCTGCTTTTTCAAAGCAGTAACTGCTTTGAGAAAAGTCTGTTTCTTTGAGAAAATCTGTTGCTTTGAGAAAAGTCCTTCAACTTTTTCTTGGTTTTTTTTTTTTTTTCTTCCCTTTTAATGTTCTTCTACCCTCCTTCTAACAGTTATGGAAGATCTAATTTTCATGGCATACACAGCAGAGAAAGAAGAGGAGAGGAATCATCACTCCGGCAGACAGAGGAGATTTATGTCAACTGCAAAAATGTCTCAAACAAACATAAGAAAAGACCCTTAGGTTCTTTCTTAAGAATGAAGTAATCAAAGCACAGGCCTTTTATTTGCAGCATGGACTTTATTTTCTCTGTGCTGGCAAGATGTGGAAGGTCAAACATGGCTGAGCATGGCCTGGGCTGCTTTGGCAGGACAGTGACGTGACCCCGGCTGTGTTGGTGTTGTATCGCAGCCTGCAGAGTTACTCTATCCCTTAATTCCTATGCAGGATTAGAGACTATTTCTCCTTCTGCAATTGAAACACTGTTACCTACCAGGTGGACTCTTAAGAATCAATTTTAAAACAGCTCTAATATGCAGAATGGAGCTGCATATGTTTACCTAAAGTAAATTTGGTTTGAGAAATCTATGTGTATGAGAAGCATATATGACAGGGTGAGAAAGAGAATGTGTTTGATGTTGTCTATGTTCATGGTTTTTGCATCTCAAGTTGAGAACTCTATAGAATAATAAATACCCATGATTTTCCACACAGGAGGTGTTGTTTTGCTGCTGGGCAAACAGTGCTATTCAGCTGACAAAAGCAAATATATCAGGGCTCCTTGAACCTAGATTTAAAAGTATGAACAGCAGCTTGGTATCTGACAGATTTTTGGTTTTACAGGCTTCTTGACACCACAGTAAAATCAGTGTTTTCTTTTTGGGGATGCAATTGAAGTGTAGCCCCTGTTCTCCTCCCTGACTCTTTCACCCCCTTTACTCCCACCCATGCCCAGAAGAAAACAAAACAGGAAGACTCTGTCACTGTCAGGTTATATTTAATAATTTATTATAAGGTTTAATTGCGCAAAAAATAAATGAGAACATGGAAGGTATATGAGTAAATGATGCAAAGCTGAAGAAAGCATGACTGAGAACATTTACAAAACAATACACATACATATGTAGTTGTATGTGTGCATATGTGTATATTCTGCTGAAACCTACAGAAGAAATCACACAGAAATTGAACAAACAGAGAAAAAAAATCCTTAAACAAACAGAACTAGAAGGCAAACCTGAGAATTAGGATCTATGCATCTTTTGGCCTTTTACAAATCTGCTGAATTACTGATGACAGAATCCCAGTAAGTGAAGGTGTTACCATGACAGCTGATAATCATCTGTCTGCATACTGCAAACTGTGTGCCTGGCCCACCTATGCCTGATTCCACTTTTCTCTTGAAGCATATGTAAAAACGTTGCTGGATGTGGTTTAGGGTTTCTGTTTGGGTTTTTTTATATTTTTATTTTTTTTTCTGAAAGGGGTTAGTGGTGGAGGCATCATGAGTCTGCCTACAAATCAGGTACCGGTTCTGCTTGGCTGGCTAGAAAGAGCATTACAGTCTGACAGTGTAAAGCACATTTTGCACAGCCTTCTCCAGTGGAAAGCTTTCTTCACGTGCACAGGAAAATAGGAGCCTAGGCTCTTCTGAGAATAATATGGACACAAGGCTTCTCTTCACTATTTGAGCAATAACAGCGTCATGTGGTTATCCTACACTTCAGCTAAAAGTCTAAAATCCTAAACTAAAGTGTCCTTTCAATTTATGCTGAAGACTTAAATTTTTTACAATGTCATATACCATTAAAAACATCTTGTTTTGGTTTTCTGTACTCCTGAACAAGGACACATTGCAATGGATGTTTGGGTTTTTTTTGAAGTTCACTTGCTGAAGATTTTCAGATATACAAATGCTTGAATGTGAAATTGATGAGGATACACAGAACTGTACTGCTAACAAGTTGGTTTATTTCCTGAGTTATCAAATGTCATAGCAGATGATAGAAGTTGTGCACAGCCCTACAAATGAAACCTTGTAGCATTGGGTCATTTCTTATGAAGCCCCTGATAGTAAAATGCCAAAATAACAATACGATGGATTTGATTACACAGAAGGTCTCAACTGGAGTGCTTATACACAAACATCCATAAACTGAGAAGATGGTATTGTTTTACTGCTTTTAGAGACAGTCAAAATATGTCCTTGCTTTACTGAGGGTAAGAAAAAGGGAGAGGTTGAGGTTAAATATCCGGAATACCAGATGGTTTTGATTATTTGTGGTACTGCCCTTATTTCTTTTCTCTTTTGGTACTTTCAGCTTGTCGTTTCAAAAAAAATTGCTTATTTTTGAGATTTGAAGAGAAAATAAAATCTGTAGTGCACTCCTTTGCAGGTATGTAATCTGTTTTAATTCAAATTCTGTAAACATATTAGTACTACCAGGATAATCCACAGGGAAAATCACATCACACATAGCATAATAAGAACAATATGTTATTTTTTTTTTCAAAAAACAATCCCAAAACAACAGTTTCATTTTTGTACCATAGTAATATCAGTGAACAGCAGCTGAACAAGTGACAAAATAAAACCGAAAAGAAAACAACCCCAAACTTATCAATATTCTCATTGGTTTGAAACCTAGTACGCTACACACAAGTGGAACTTCTAAAAGCTCAATTTGAAATGCAGTATTAGGATTCTTTAAATATTTTATGAGTCTGGTAGGTTGGGACCCAATAAGAGTTTGTTTGTTGTTTGGATTATGTAAATAGACTTTCCAGTGTAAATAAACCATTGTTTATTGCTGCTTAGTTTCAATATTTCCCAGATTTGTCCTTTCCTTTTGGAAATTTTTTCATTTCTTTTGAATAAACTCCATCAACTGTAATTTGGTAATTTTATGTTGAATAGTTACTGTGCTATTTCATGCTGTACCACTCGCTCAAATAGTTAAGAGGGAGAAAAAAAGAATCAATGAAGCAAAATGACACAACCATGGTAGCAACCAGCTTAGCATACCATCAAAACTGTAAAATAGTTATATGGGTTTTTAAGGTCTTAGAAACTTTGTTGAAAGGAAAGAAATATAATAAAATGTCATTAAAAAACTGAGTGTTGAATACCTTGAAGGATATTCTAGGGTAACTACTGTCTGTGTGATTTGAAAATGAATATATGAGATTAAAGAAAAGTAAAACCTTTCCCACAATAATAAAATTGATCTTTTTCATTGGGTCAAAAATGGAAATGTTTAAATTCAATGTTCAAAGGAGTATTCAGTGATTAATAGTATAACTAAGTCTTTAAAGGGTGTAAACTCACATCTCTTTGAAAAAGACATCTGAATGTAGGAAGGGCAGTCACCAGAGTTTGGATCAACAGGACGAAAAGGAAACTCACAGTCTACGAAAGAAGGTGAAAGTTAGAACCTGTTGTTTTCTTTATTAATTTCAGACACATTCTTTAGCCTTAAAGAACTTCTCTGACTGCAATATGTTCATGATACTGCTCTTCTGCTCTCCCTTGGCTGTGTGTCTTGGGTATAACAGTGTTTCTGTGAGGAAACAAGCTGTTTTAAGGGCTGGACCCACCAAGGAACGCAAGAAGATGGACTCCTCCACACCCCCACTTTTGGCAGGGTAGTTCAGCAATTAACCCTCTTTATGACCTCCACCTGACCTAAATTCCCAGCCACCTTCTCTGTTAGGCACCTAAATGTTTTCAAGAATGCTCAGAAATAGCTTGTTGTAACTATGCTGTGCAACTTAACCACCTTCCTCCTCTGCAGGTCCCAGGACTAGGGGACAGGAGGAGAGAACCAAGGAAACACAGCAGGCAGAACAATTAAAGTATAGCTGCTACCAATATTTGTTAGTTGACTTCTGAGAATGCCAAATAAGAAACCTTACTTCAGAAAAAGGAAACATTTCAGATTCAGAGTATTGTTCAGAGGATTGATTTCACTACCAGTTTCATTTCTAGGGGCGAGGTATTTTTTTTTTTTTTCTTTGTGTGCTTTTTTGTGTGGTTTTTTTTAAGGATGATGGTGATTATTTTTGTAATCGTAAAGGTGTCAGGGCACTAGGACTCTGATTTTTCAAATTTATTTTTAAGTCTTATGTGCATCATGCTCCTTTAAATGTATTCTGTTATGGAGCTCTGTGAAGGTCCAAATCAATGGTATTTATTTACAATAGCTGAAACTCTGCCTCAGTGAGTAGTCCCTAGTGCAATTTCCTTCAAAGCTGAGATGCTCAATAGGAGTTAATCCTCTGAGCAGCTTTGTAAGTCTGACACCAAGGGTTATTTCCAAAACCAGCCCATCTGTCTACAAGATAGGTGCTAAAATGTTCTTTTAGGCTGCAGACCCCAGGAGTAGACGCTGTCTGCCAAGTTCTCAGCCTGTATTGTTCAAGGTGTAAGTAAGGCAACATAAAAGACCTTTCCAAAACACACACATTCCTGTGCTAGAGGAATGCTGAGCTAGAGCACAAGACATACCTTCATAGCTGTGCCTTGCTGGGGTGTGGTGTCAGGGTATCTGTGGGCTCAGGGTGACCACTGCTCTTTGATATCTCAGGCAAAAGGTTCCACCCTGAGGCTGGAGACCCACAGCAGTCTTCCAAACACTAAACTGGACCAGGCTTTGCTGGTTCATCCAGCACCATGCCTGCCAAACCCCTCAGGAAATGGAAGACCCTTCCCAGTTCTCTCCCAGCCTCCATCAGATGAGTAAGCATGTTCTCTCCCCAGCCCTCTACAGCTGGGCTTCTGCATAGAAACAACTCCTATTTTTAGGATGAAGAAGAGCCTGCAGGGCTTGGTAGGACACTCTGCCAAGAGGGTCCTTGTCTCTGCTTTTGTCCCTAATTTTTTTTTATATTTATTATTTTCTAATAGTACAATGCATTCAGAGTTATGAGAAGAGGAAGAGCATCTGGCTAACCATGGGATAAACAAGTGATGAGTTTGCCAACACTTACTTTAAAGCAGGGGAGCCTCAGAAACATTGAGATAACCTCAGTTGTGTGAGCTCAGATACCACTGGGACAGGCTGCCACCATAGTATGGGACTCACTAGTGCCACTGCTCTAACAAATTTTTTGGCCCTGATCAGGCTTGATTTATAAAGCTGTAGATTTACCTTCTATCTGTGCTATAGTCTTACAGTTATATATCCCTACATATAACTTTGGATATGATGTTTGAGCCAGAAATACCAAAGGAAATCACAAAGCTATCTAATACAATTTTCAAAAGATTATTTCCACACTATCCACATTGTTAGCCTGTATAGTTAGATAAAATAATTAACGTGAGTTACTAGCCATGGCTGACATATTTCTTCTAACCTTATGCTTACCTAAAAAGACAACTTTATAGTTTTAGAAAAAAAGCATCTCAGTGGTTCTAAAGGGTATTTAACACCTCTCTTAAGAGCTTATTCAATTAGATTGTTACACTAAATAATTCATTTGTTGCATTAACCAGTAAATTTTATAAAATTATTTAAATGATCAATAGCTTATCATACTACAATATAAACAAAAGCACAGTATCTTTCTTTTTTTCTTCAATACTTTTCTCTGTTTGTGCTGATGTCTACATGTGTATTTGAAAAGAGGAATACATGTTAGAAATATTTGTATGTATGAAAATTAATCCCTTTAATACCATTTTTTTCCTCTGAAATAAAACTGTCTCAAGCAGATTTTTATTATTTTCTCTGAAATGTCTATAATTTACCCAACAGTGATAAAATGGAACTTTCTTACAGAACTGTCAGAACATTTTGTAATTAGAAGAATAAAGGCTGAGCACCTCTGTATGTATTTTTATGGATCATAAAGGAAAATATCACCTGGAACTCAATGAGCTGTGAAATATTCCAAATCATACTTCTGACAATATCTGGCTGCAATGAGTTCTGCAAAGTTGTGTGATAACAATGGCAGTGCATTGTGCAAAATAGTGTTTCTTTTGTGCTGCATAATGCATGACAGGAAGCATGGTATTTGGTTCTTGCAGAGAGGTTAGGGAAAAGAAGCCCATCATGCTTCAGTCCTTTCCTACAGAGTAACTTGGAGCTGTGAATCAGACTGAACACACTACATTGTTTCCAGCTCCTCATAAAGGAGAAGTTGAATACGATGGGAAACTGTTTGGTACTCAACATGACCCACTACTGTGTGCTTAAGTGTTTGCCAGTTTCTCCTAATCTTTTAAAAGATTACAGAATCTCTTATTATTTTTGTCTATTTCTTAACACATTTTTCACTTCCTTTCATAAATTTCTCTACCTTTCTATAATGATGATTTTCAAAGAAATAAGAGGTTAGCACGTATCATTCTTTGGTAAGAAGTCATAACACTTTTTTTTTCATGTAGGTTCTGTTTTTCCTTGTAACCATCTAAAATCAGAACAATTTCAAAAAAGTGATTCTGGATATCTCCTCTCACAGCCCATCATCTATGGAAACTAAGGAAGTGTGACAATTAACATCAACAAAGATAATTTTATTTTATGTAATTTTTTTTCTGTTTAAAGTATAGGAGCAGTGACAAGAATAAATGTTTAACTGAAACCCTTATTTTGGTTATTGGTATGGAATTGCCAAACCACCCAAATAACTTTGTGATATTTTCTATGCCCACTATGTGTTGCTATCATACAATTTTTAAAAAGACTGAAAACAATGTGTCAGATGATTAAAATCTAACTTCATTCATGTCAAAAATTCTCACAGGAAAAAAAATCTTCTGTAAAATATATTAATACACTTGACAATCTCAGGATTGTAAGAGAACATAGTAAATCTGTTGAACCTCATGAGGATTTCTGTATCAAAGCAACAAAAAGCCCCAATGAAATGAATTCTTTGGGACTTTAAATGTGATATTTAAAAAGATTAATTTCTTCATATTAGAGAGCCTATTACTTTATGAGCTTGCATTCGGTTAAAAGGAAATATTATCTCCATTACAGCTTGCAATATTCATAACAATATGGACATTGTAAAATGCTTTAATTATATTTAATCATATTTAAACCTCAGCTACTTTCATATGTGTTTTAATTGTGTCTGTAAAAATCTGTCAAGCTGCATAAGCATGTAAAATTCTTTGCAAAGTGAAACTTCCATTTTCTTCAATAGCACCAGTTTGCAGATTCTAATATTTAGGTTTCTAAGCACAATGCCATTTAAATAATTGCTGAATACACACCACCTTCACCCATCATCTTTTACTGTCTTTTGAGGACCTGGACAGGGAGACAAACTCCTTGTTTGACAAGGGAGTCAATATTCTTTGTCGTTTCTTTCATTTCACCATAAGCCTATCCTTGTTTCCAGTATACGTCACCTTTTTATCTAAAATAAAAAAGTGAAGAGCATTTATTTATAATATCAAGAACACACACAGGCCCCTTCATGTAGTGCAAGACTTTATAACTGCAAAATTCATATATTCAGCCATTTGATTTTAAATTTATGTCACTACAGTGGTGTTGCACAGTCATTATCTTCTACTTACAAAACACAGGCAGGCATTCTGACCAGTTCTCTGTGGTGAAAAATGTAAAATTCTAATCTATTCTGTTGTGTAATAAATGTTTTTGGAAAGAGTCAGAAGTATTTGAATGATGTTCGGAAAAATGAAATTTCCCGATGCTGTTGGATCTATTCTCATAATCAAAGACCAGATTTTCACACTTTTTCCACTGTTCACTCCATTCTGTGTGTGGATAAAAGCCACATGTATTCATTTGCAGCAGGTATAAAAAGGAGCCAAAATACACTGATATTAAACATTAAAGCAGAGATTAATTGGAACTCATTAGTTTTTCCTTTTTAGCATTTTGTAAATAATTCTGTATTTCATGCTAAAATGCACAGCCATTCAAGACAGTCATATTTTCTAATGGGATACCACCCTGCAGTTTCTAGGTTACCAGATGAAAACTAGCACATGTGGCTGGTGAGCTAAGTCTGAGCAGGTTTAAATGCTACAGGACGATGGTCTTTGTCAGTTCCTAGAGACCAAATATCTCAGAAAAACCCTACTCCTCATAGCATTGCCTGTTAGTCTGGAAAGCTGAACAAGCATGAAGTTAACTCCTTTTCTGATAAATGCAATACACAGATATGATTAATGATTGACCTTTTTTTCTCTTTGCTGTGAGCAGGTAAGCGTCGTCACAGAGTGCCTGCACTTAGCAACTTCTAAATAAATGGGTGCCTGAAGGCTGTATTTTGCACTTAAATTATTGCTATAGAGAGCACTTTAAAACACTTTTGCCTTCGGATACTCAATTTCAACCCCTCTTCCAGCAAAGTCTTATTAACTTAAAATAAAACTTGATTATAGTTTTCTGTGTCCCAACAGGACTTCCATACATGTGTTGTAGAATGAAGTATTTTCCGGAAATGTCATGGCAGTCTTTTTACAAAACAAAAGGGAGTAGCTATTGTCAATGTCTCAACAAACTTCTTTGGTTTGCCAATACATTTTCAAGCTTTACTTGTAGCTTTTGTGGAACAAAAAAACCAAAAAAATAAAAAAAAAAAAAAACAAACCAAAAAAAAAACCAAAAAACAAACCCAGCAAAACCTCCCAAGGACAGAACTTGATCCATGCGACTATGTGTGCCTGCCACAAAAAGACAAAAAGTAATATTTCAGAAGTAAATATTTACTCAGCAAAACAGCAAACTCCCTGCTAGAAGAGATTTCCTTTCTTTTGCCTTTACATAGGCAGATGAAATAGTTTCAAATGAGTATACTCACAGACCATTTAAACTATAAATAATGGCATGCAGCTGTTTAAAAAATGGGACTATTCAAGTTCCTTAGCACCATTTGATGATTTATTAGCAGTCTCTTTCAATTTCACCTTTTCTGCACCAAGTGACTTCAAAATCAAAAGTACCAGCATGCATCAATCTATAATATTCTCAGTTAAGATATATTAGTAACTATATTTAGTAATGCTGTGTGTTATTGGTTCATAGGGGTGAATATATTGTTATCCAAGGGTGATTTCAAGAAAAGGCAAATCACAGTTACAGTTATATAGTCATAACACATCCTCAGAACCAGAAACAAAAGTGAAAGCTTTATTTTATTTCTTCTATTTTATCATGTACCGATGCTAAGTTCCATTTGTACCAGCTGCACCTGGTTACCACTGAAGACATTTTGTTGCCCTCCATCCCTTCACAGCTCATTAGCTGAAAACAGAGAGCAGCTCTTGGGTCAGGAGTAGACATATTATCTGTGTGCCTTGCACAGGAAGAAAGCCGAGACTGGAACAGGGTCCCATGGGGTCCCTGGGTCTATTTAAAGGCCGCTGAAGTCTCTAGGCAGGCAACTCTACCATGTGCTTCAAAAGAGAGTTTTCCTTCTGGTGGAAGCACTAGGAGTTGTACGAAGTAGTCTCAGTGGCCATCACTTAGGTTATCAACAGGCATGTGCCAGGAATTAAAGTAATTCCATGAAAACAGAATTTTCTGGCAAACTGCTGTCACAGCATCTGCCTGGTTCTCATGGAGCATTTCTGAGGAACATTTGTGGAAGCTATGTGAATACATCAATGTTACAGCGACATCATCTGCTGTTCTGGAGTGGCACTAATGGCAGCATCCACTGGCGCCTGAATGCGTTTGTGCTTCAGGTTACCAGATGTCTTAGACTGTGTTACAGTACATTGTAAAGTTGTATCCTCATTTTCAAATTCTAGTGTGCTTGTGTATGGTCTCCACAAGAAATAGGTTCCCAACAGGTCAGATTTGCTATAGATTGGTTGTGTTCTGCAGCTTTGTCCGATTTTCTGTGTATTGCATGAGACCTTGCAGGTATTTATAGATGTATGAGTTGAGAAGATGGTTGCATTATGCAATGAAAGAAAAATATTTAGTAAAACCGCTATATATGGCCATATATATATAGCCAAAACTGCTACTATGTCCCCTTCCTTCCCTTTTTTTTGTGTGTTTTCTTTGGAAATAGCATTTAAATTTTCATTAACTTGACAATGCTCAGGTCCTGCATAGGAAGACAAAGCCACAGACAGCAACTGTTCCCCAGGAAACAAAAAGAGAACATTATATAGACCTTATGCTTTTTATTGAAATACAGTTGAGTACTAGGTTGAGGATTTAGATAGGTTCTTAAAGTATATACACAGTGGAACTATAAAGCAGCTATGATATTCTTCTGTTTTGCCTTTTCCCCACTTTTGGACTATGTAGAATATGTAACTATAAAATGACTAGTATTTAAGTCACAGAGGAAAAATGTTACTTGGACACAGTGTTGAAACCTGTAGAACATATTGAAAACTTAATCTAGGGAGTTTTAAAGAAAATACATATAATTTTAGGCAAGTGAAAGAATCCCAGTTGCAAAAGAATAACAATAACTGACCATTTCCCCAAAAGGGAAATATTTGGCAAAGCTGCACTGAATAACAGAATTAAACTAGCAGAGTATCTATCCTTTTGTATCACATTTTGCATTTATTGTTTGTAAATTGGAAATTTTCCCTAAGCAAAATGTCAACCGAAGCTTTTTCTTAAATGAAAGTGTGAATGAACCTTCCTTGATGGGTACAGCTCTGAGAGCACCATTGGTACAGCGCCCTGACAGCGCGGGAGAGCAGTTTTTTTATTTTAGCTCATCAAAATACTCTCTGTAGGGAGCCATTCTGTTCCTGAGTATGGCAGCACTGTGAGGAGAAAAAGAGGTAGTGGATGAGACAAGGAAAAATGGGAAAAATAAATAAAGGTGATTGTGGTGGGGTGGAACTGTTTCATTCAAGTGGATCACAAAGTTTTTTTATTCAGCAGCCGTTCACTGAGGTGTAGAAAGCCGTAAGTCTGCAAGGTCTCAGCTGGGAAAATGGTTGGAGAAAAGCTGACCATACTTTATCAGTAAATGTTTAATCAAAAGCAGAAATTTCTTCCATACCTTTTAATACATATATATATAATGTGCATATATAAAACAACCCAACAGCACTTTTTCAGTTAAATTATAGTACATAAAACTGATTGTTTCATTGGAAAAGAGTCTATGTGTCTCCTCCTTGATACATTTCCTCAACCTGTCCCGAGAAACAGCCAGTGAGCTGAATCCCTCTGCTAATCATGGCAATAGTTTCACACTGGGAACAGAACACAAGGCTCCTCAGATCATACAAGAGGGCAGATTTTTCTCCTCACAATTTCAAACATTTCAGGGCATCACAAGGAGTACATAAATATTTGATAACAGTTACAAAAATCTAAATGTTCAGGATAGATAAAATTCATTCCCCACCTACAGGTATGCCTTCCAACTTATTCCATCCTAAATGATTACAAACACCTACTACAGTTCATTTTTTAAAGACGTCTTCCAAAGACAGAAAATTTCCATTGAGAGGTACTCATCCTCCTTTTGAAAATAAACAATGCTTGACACATGATCATACAAGATACAATGTGCATCTAGAACAGAAATCGGAGAAGGAAACACAGAAAATCAAAGTAACGCTGACCAGAAAGACAAGACCAGAGCTCAGCTCTACCATGTCTGGCCCAGCCATGGCACAATCAGTTGGCAGCTGGGCAAGTGGCCCACTATTTATTTTTTGTTGTTGTTGTTTGAAGAACAGTTTTCGTGCTTTTTAAAGTTAGGCTTGCAGGCATGATTACCTAAATTATTTGCGAACAAGTAGACTTTGCAGCAGTTCTGAGGACAAGACTTTGCTGCTGATAGGGACGTTCACAGCTCTTAGGGGCATGAGAAATGCATGTGTAAGGGATGAATTTGTGCCCCGAGAATTTTAGATTAGAGCTGGACGAGGCAATAACCTTACTTTAACTCATCAAACCCTATTCCCAACAAAACATATCAGCCTGCTACTCCAGTATTTGTTGGTGTCTGGCTCAAAAAATACCCAACCACCCTCTAGGGCAGTGAGTGAACCTGCTCAGATCTGAAGGTGACCCCCGCAGCATGGATGCTGCATCTCAGTTGGCGACATTTCAGTGACTCCAGCGGGGATTGTAGGCTGTGGCAAGGATCTACAGAGGTTGTGGGTGAAGACAGGCCAGCCTGCTGGTGGGGGCGGGAAGAGAAGGCCCCAGTGTCAAATGCGCCATTGCAATGGAGCCCCTGAAGGGACCTTCTCCGGTCATGCAGAAACCTTCACACCAACCAACACAGTTTCATTTATTTCCACCACTTTCTTACAACACAGACGTGTCCCCCTTCCTCCCTCCCCCCAACCCCCCAACCCCCTCCTTTCTGAACATATTGACAAAAGGAACGGCAAAATAAATAAATAAAGACTTAGCCTCTGCTTCGGGGAAGCTGCCTCTCCAGGTTTCCACACTGGCGGTGCCCCGGCTGGAGCTGGTAGGCATCAGTTTTCACGGCAAATGGTGGGTGCAGAGGGGGCCAGCGGCTCCCTGGTCCTGGCGGGAGGCTCCAGGCTCAAGTGTCCATCTGGGCCAGCAGCCCCAGCTGTCATTGCACCAGCCCTGAGCCATAGCTGAAGGCGTAGCTGCTGGCCAGCGACAGCGACTGCTGGTGCTCCTCGCCCTGCTCCGACGGGTAGCTGGGAAATGTCTGCGCCCGGGACACCTTTGCTGAGCCGAGGCTGTGACCTGGGGACACATGAACACAAAAGATGTAATTTACATGTGAAGTTTTCATTATGGATACAAGCTCCTGTGGATTAACTTCATGATGTCCCACGGAGTTCAGACTTGCTTCATTGCGCCCTTCTGGTGCTGCAGAAGAAGGTATTTCCTGTGTCTGAGGGCACAAGTGGCTGGCAGATTCCCAGCCAAGGCAAAAGGTCCTAGGCCCAACTCAGGCATAACTTAGGGTCAGAATTCTTTCTCAAAATTTCAGAGTGGCCTATTTGTGTACCTTCTGCTTAATAAGTCTTAGATACGTCAGTTAGGACTGACAAATACCTAGGGCACGTTTTTTTTTACATGAAGCACTCCCATGAAAGTAATGTCAGGGTTTCAGAGGGATTAGTCCCACAAATGCCACTTCATTTACTTACTGTGCATGGAACATGATGCCAGTTTGTCAGGTAAGCACAGCACCACTGTCATTCCAAAAGGAACTGGAGGTGCCATATGGTGCACATGGCACAAGACTGGTTAGGAAGGGGATGTGCCAGAATCTTTTTCGGATGAGCTCGTGAATCTCATATAACCATTGCTTTACTCAGCAAGATGGGAAACCGTATGTGAAAAGCCAGCAATGAAACTCAGGTAACCCTGATGACAAAATTCTATAACCTGATAATTTTCCTACTTTATATTTCCTTTTAAATTTGAGATTTAATTAGTAACAAAAAATAAACTTTCAAAGTGCATATTTTCATGCAATGTTTTGGGGTTTTTTTGCCTTTTTCTTTTGGAAAATATATACTGAAGCTTGTATTCAAAATGGTTTTATATAATGCTTTAAAAAATGTCTTAATACACTTATTATCTGTAGGAATGCAAAATATTTTTTTATGTCAACCACAGAGATATTAAAGAATAACTGCAATGGTATAGACTCAAATACTAAAGAATTCAGCTCATGCTGACATATTTCAAAACAGTTAGCTGCTGGCCCAGTAGTGCTGGACCCAAAGATGATGTTCACCGGATTCAGAAAAACTTTTCCTAACTTTCATTTGGAGAAGTTTGATCATAACATGTTATTGACTTCCTCATGAAAAAAATCCATGACTCTCCCTGAATATGAGACCACAAGAGCAATGCTGGGACCAAGACAGAAAAAACCCAACTAAATCAAAAATAGAATAAAAGGTGCATCTTAGTGACACTGAAGACAATAAAACCAGAATCTGAATTCCAAGTGGCATGTTAATGAACATAAAATCCCTTTCACAGCACAAACAAGTATTTTTGCTATTCATTCATTGAGTGAAATTGACACAGGCTTCCAAAACTTGACTGAGATGAAAGGTTTAAAAGTTTTCTGCTTCAAGAAGATTTTGCGTCAAACTGAATTAAATTTGTAAATAGTCAAAGTTTTTTTTGCTTTGACCAACTTTTAACCATGATATTAAATAAGGCCTTTATTCAGTTTTACTTTTATTTGGGATTACATCACAATTACTGTCACTTTATTTCTTAACCTAATGCAAACCTAAACATGAGAGGATGAATGATTCTAGATTTTAATTTTGTATTCCAAATTTGCCACATTTCCTTCTCAAGGATGTAAGATCTTGTTTTGCTTTTACCCAGAAGCTAGAATCATATGTCTTTTAGATGCCATAAGGAACTGCTAAACCTGACATATTATTTCCTATGTAAAATTGGTCTCTTTCCTACTAATAAAGTATGTCAAGTGTAACTTTCCTTCATTCTATTCACGTATTTTATCCAAAGAGTGCAAAACAACCCCTGTGTCAACAAGCAGGAGTAGAGACACTTACCAACCAGGGATTTCCCTGAACTCAGGTCTATTTGTGTCATGTGCTGTATTTTGTATAAATAATTTTAAATCCACTTTTGTAAAATAGTGTAGCTTTTATACAGTGATGAAGAGTACCCCTAATACATTAATTTCCAGCCACTAATTTCTAGCTAAGGAATTCAGGCCGTGTCTTAGAATGTGGAAGATGCATTTGAACCTATTAGGGTCAAAAAGGAAATCAAATCCAGGTCTTTCATTTCCTGTATATATGCCTCAAAAGCCAGCACATCCTTTGCTGTTCTTTAAAAGAAAATTTGTAGATGCTAAATGTCACAACAGGGCTGATCTTTGCCATTCGTTAACCAAATGGGTTAGGGAGGGGAAGTGACTTCTCTCCTTACTGCTAGGATAAGTAGTGAAAGAGAAGAGAGACAGACAGATCGAAAAGATTAAGGCACACTTAACAGAGCCAAGAGGTCTAAGACATCTGGTTGAGGCTCAAGCTGAAGAGTATGACATCAATCTATGAAAATAATAACATAAAGAATAGAGGACATTGGTTCAAATGAAATGAGAAAGCTATGGGTAATAGAAAAGTATGAGTTTGGAAAGATCAGATTTAGGCAATATATTTACTTTTACTTTAAAGAAAAATTACTTAAGTCTACATTTACTTATGTAATAACTTTTATTTATAAAAAATTAAGTATTTTAATATACTTCAATAAATGGATAAGAAAATGATGGTGGCAAAATAATAAAATAGTCCAAAGGTTACAAGTGCACTTAAAACTTCTAAGTAGTAAGTTTCCAAAATTGAGGGCATTTTTCAGCTT
>VXBU01005411.1:94932-106360 GCA_013400315.1 Bombycilla garrulus
TCAGCATATCATATACTGAAAATTATATATTATAATAGTTCTTTTTATTTTCATTCCTAAATATAATTTTGATATTTATACAGCTGATCAGCCTTATGGAGCGCTAGGTACTGCAGTGTCTCAAAAGTTACACCTTATGTCAGCAGTAAGGATTCTGAAACTAAAAATACAGGTAAAGTTTTTGCAGTAAAGGATTAAAGTTCCACAGCTCTCAAATTTCCTGCTGAAGAAGAAGAAGAAGAAGAAGAAGAAGAAGAAGAAGAAGAAGAAGAAGAAGAAGAAGAAGAAGAAGAAGAAGAAGAAAGAAGAAGAAGAAGCTGCTTTTAAGAATACAAAACTAACTCTTCCCTACATTTCTACTGAAGTCAGCATAAGATGAATTTGATTCATGCAGATTTCATGACCTGAAGACACTAATAGAGCTGGGGGAGGTTTTTGACCCCACGGCTTACAGAGGAAAAGTTGCTTTTTTTTCTGTTCCAGGACAGGACTTTGGAAATATAAGTATTATTCAGCCTGCTTCATCCTTTATTCAAATTTACTCTCAGGATTATAGAACGCAATGAAGCTGCAGTCCAAAGCAATTAGGTATGAATGATCCATCAAGAAAATTTAATGTAACCCAGCAAATTACATTAAATTAGATTTTTCCTGATCTTAATTATGTTGGAAGCAGAGGCAGTGCACACAAGGATCTTATTTCATGGCATGGTGCTTATTTATAACAATTCTTTTGCGAAAAAAACCTAATGGTTTCCTAGTAACAGCAGTGACTGATGTACATATAATAGATCGATCACAACTTCTGAGAGAAAACTTGCAGTACTAAGCTAAATGAAAGCAGAAAAAAAAAAAAGAAAAAAAAAAAGAGAAGAGATCCAGGGATAAGCTTTAAAAACTCCCTTATTGATGCTTACCAGCAGATATTTCTGTTTTAGATTCATAATTCAAATTCTTAACCAGAAGGCAGGTGCCAACCCTTTTTCTTTTCCAACTGAAATAAAGGTCACTCTTTTCCAGTACAAGAATTCAAGGGATTCTCATTCGATGTTCTTTGGTTAGAGTACTCATCTCTGATGTACAAGTCCTGTGTGAAAATTCCCCTCTGCCTGTTGGTAAGGTTCAACACTACACTTTCCATGGAAAATCAGCTGAAAGTGTTCCCTTTCTACTCTGCACTGACACGGCTGTTCACTGTCCCTCAGTTGAGCCATTGAGACTGAAAAGCTGCTTTGTGGACTGAAGCACTTTGCTCATATGGTTTGCAGGAGCCCTACAAATCTCGGTCCTGGCAAAACAGAGGAACAGGAGCAAGCAGCCAAGGGGAAGAGATGGCAGGCTTTTTCTCAGGCTGGTTTCCCTGCCAGACAGTTTGTTTGGTGAATGATGACCTGTGAGCAATGTGCCACCAAATGAGGGTGGATGTCATCACCACCAGACTGCTCACAGCTCTGATGCAGGAGCGCTTCTGAAACGCTATGACTAAGCTTTTCCCATACAAGATCTAATATAAGTTTATGTTTCTGCAGTACAGTGATTAAAAATTAATAGAACCAGAGACTCCTGTGTTGCAGATTCTGTTGCAGGCCTTCAATTACCTTTTATGAGATAGCCATTAGCTAAAAATAAAGACATTTGCAGCTGCACAGCAAGCTTTTGTCTGGGATTTCTTAACATCTGAACAGATGACTTTACAAACAAAAGCATGTACCCATCCTTCTAATGCATTTCTATTTTTCTAGGTAAGAATAATAAATTTATTCCTGAAAATAAAATTTGATATTTCCATATCTAAGATTACAAGCACAAAATTGAAGACATCGAATTTAAGCCAGTTGGATATCTTTATTTGTATTGTGTTTTGTACTTGGGAGTCTCTGAGACTTTATGATTGCAAGAGTTATGCAATTGCAATAGATGTTTCTATAATGCTGAAGAAAAACATCTGCTCAAAAGAAATTTCTATGAATCAATCAGTGCAAGCTAAGAATAAATAAAGTGAATCAATTGTTCCTTTGTAAAGCAGTCACTTCTTTTTAGAAATATTAATTGGAAAATTTTTTTATTCACAATAAACAGAACAGTCTAGGAAGCAGGGAAACCAAGATGATGAAATTTTATCATTGCACAAAAGGATAGTGCAAGAAGGTGGAAAAAACCCAATTAGCTAACAGATGTTTTGGGAAAAAAACGCTAGTAAGAAGGAGTTAGCTCTATGTTGCTTCCTCACACAATTCTCACTGGACAACATAAATGCTGCTCTTGAGCCAGGAAAGCTCCCAAAACCAGTACCAGTCTTTAATCTAGATTTCTGTTCTCTAAGGACTTTCTCAACTGCAACGAAGGTTCCTATTTATATCAGAAGAGGCCCAGAGATTGCACTGAAGATATCTTTTGAATAGGGAAGCTCGTCTCAAAGTGCTTCAACCTCTGATATTCTTTGCAGCATTTTTGTTAAGACACAGGACAGAGTGGGAGAGGCACTGTAGTTATGCATTAAAATCCCACTAGGGAAAATTAAACTCTTACTGAAAAGGACTAAATTTTTATGACTGCCTATCTCAGATGGAAGCTTTTATCCTCTAAGAGCTTTTGTTGCAAAGAAAGAGACTCCATATTTTATTCTGGATAAAGAAAAAACATTTCTCAAAAAAAACACCCCTACTTCGGTCTCAAATCAGTTAAGTGGCTAATATTGCATCAAAAAGGATACTTTCATTTAAGGCAGAAAATAAATGAGTGCTGCTATCCTATTTATAAATTGATACTGGTTAAAATTCTGCCAACTCTCTGTATTGAATATACAGTGTCTTCTATTGAGCTACTGATGACAAAGCAGCTTTTTCTTTCCTGCTGTTAGATGACTGGAATAACTAAGCAAAGTTTCATAGCAGGACAAACTGCTACAAAGCAAAACATTTATTTTGCAGTAATGATGCATTTGGATTGGAAGGGCATTAATTGGTACTGCAATTATTATGCTGTCATTCACAAAAAGATGCAGTGGAAGGCAGCAGATGGAAACTGAAAAATAGCATAAACTACATTACAGCATATTGATTTCCATATACTTATTGAAAGTGAAACTGTGGGCCTGTTTCATTTCCAAATAAAGAAATACAAATTTTCCTTTGAATTAAACTGCAGTTGGAATAAACCTCCAGAGAGCGCAGCTGGTCTCCAACTTTTATATATTCTAAAATAATTTTGGATTAAATTTCATCAGATACACAAATCTTTCTGAAAGAAGGAAGAATATAAAGAAACCTAATTTTTGAGACAATTTTTAAAGAAAATTGTTTAGATTGTTTATTATAAATACTTTTGAATAAAATAATTTAAATTGAGAATAAAATGCATATGAAATATATGAAGAAAATGAGTGGAAAATTCTCTCACACGCACACACCTCACTTTTAAAATACGTTTTTTCCATTCTTTATTGAAAACATTTTCATTTTCCTCAGAATTTGAAATAAAGATAGCACTTTCCTGTACAGCATTAAGATTAGTAAGTACCTGAGTAGATACATATTTGTTACAGAGCCATATCACTTTCCAGAACTGGAAGATTATTATTTAACTTAATTGTCTCTGGCATCAAGTCCTCCTCTAGAAAAGAAAGAGCTTTACATATGCATGCAGAAGAGACTGTGGGATTGCCAGTTTAAGACCTGTAAATTTACAATATGCTGATTTTCAGCATTCCAATTTTGGCACAAGAATGCTGGAGTTTCATGAAGATCATGTCTACATGTCAATATTTTTAAACATAGAAAAATTCTTTCAATACCCACAGAATTAATTGTTTGTAAAATATTATGCACAGGAAAAACAAGAATTATTTCATCTATACCCTTACCTAAAACAGCAGGTATTTAAAAGCACTATCTTGAAACATGTAATTAAAGCCAATATATTGACTGAAGGCCAGGTTGGCTTAATTCCTGCTGTATTTTTTCTGGGAAGTGTTTTTTACTTACTGGCCGTCCTGCTGCACTTAACCTGTGAATCACCTACTTAGACTATCACAAGTTGATGTAGCTCCTGTCATAGAAATATTAGAACATCAACTACTTTTCTTCTCAAAGATGAGTAGGTTTATCTTGCTCTCTACTTTTAATTGGCTTCCATTTGGATTTTTTCCCCTATTAACGCATTTATGTTTGTTTATAATGGGAGAAGACATATCTACATCCCTACCACCTAACATCTCCACCCAGGGCAGGGAAAAGTAAGTTATTTACACATCTCATATTACCCAATAGTCCTTTCCCGTTTTGCTCATGTTTCTGCAGCCAAAATCTGACACATATTTGGGAAAACTGATCTGTTTTACATATTATATCTCTTTGACTTGTGCTCTTCTATTTATTATCTGCAACTGTAGGCCTACATGCCTGAACTTCAAGGAGATTAAGCAAAAGAAAGTGAAGCAGCAATTTTTGTAGTTTTGTGCTCTGAGCCAATGTGTAGGTAAGCATAATAAGCTTGCACTTAGATTTCTTATGTTGTCTTCCATATAAAGACCCCACCAGTCCTTGCAGAGATTAATTCATTTTTGTCTTTGCAGCTTTTTACATTTGTGCTACTATTGTAGTACTAAACCAGCCTCCTCTCACCCTCTGTCCTGAGTCCAGCTCTTTAATTATGCCAACACAGTTGAAGGAGGCTCAATAATGTTCCCACTTGACACAAAATTAGGCTAATGACCAAATTTGCTACAAAACAAACACAATTTTTCAGATGAAGACTCTCAGAAAGAAGGATTTCTGATTTTGGTTTAAGGGATTCTATAGAAGTGAAATTTTTTGTAGTGATACTTTGGATTTTTAGTTTGTTGATTTTAAGGTATTTTTCAGGGAGCTCTGACAGCCTGGCACTGAGCAGCCTGATCTTGCAACCCAAAGTATTCTGTAATACAATGAAATACTTTCTTTACAGCCATTTTCCTTGTGAGAGAAAAAAATCCTCTATCTTTAAAAACAAAACAGTTAGAACAAGTATTGAGCTGCTCTTCCTGACTTGCACTAAGTTAGGGGAGTTGCAGGTTTCTCTGAACCAATACACAGATGATCCAAAATTTATGTGTATGGAATGGTGACTGTGGTCAAGGATTTTGTTTTGTACTGAAAGATAAAGCTATTACAACCTTGAAGAAAAGCTTTTGAGAGGAAATGTGGGCAGTTTAATACTAAAATATATCAAAATGCCAGCAAGTTAATTAAGAGCAAATAAAATCTTGAATGAGTGCCATAACAAAAGCTACCTGAAAAGGCTGAGTATTTTGTCCAAGGTGGCTAGCACACCTGGCTTAATTTATCCTATAAACCACAGGCTCAGTCAACCAGAAACCAATAAAAAAACCTAATATAAAACATCTCCACGTAAGTTGTAAAATCGAGGTTTATAATGAGAATACTAGCTGTTTCTGAAGTTGTGCCTGTGCCAAGTATATTTATTTCATTCACCACAAAAGTAAACATAGAATAAGAATTTTTATACATAATGCATATAGTTTCACTTTCCTATTCAAACTCAAAACTCAATAAACTTTTTCAATAAAAACTTCACAAAATAGACATTCCATGTTGGTAATACTAAGGAAAAAAAATAGGTAGAAGAGAAATTTCTGTATGTGACAATTTCCTTCACTCCAAGGAACACTTGAATGAGATCCAATTGCAAAATGCAAGAAATAAGAAGAAAAAGAATGCTCTGATCCTAAGTGCAAACGGGAAAGGCTAAAGTGGGGGGAAGAGACAACAGCTAGGGAAAACATTAACAAGAAAATTATTTTATTGTTTATATTGTGTCAGGGAGACATAACAAACCAACAAAAGAAAATACTCAGAAAAATTAACCTGCTCCTGGATAATTGAAAAGCAGGAAAAATATGAAGCTAGTGAAAAAAGAAACAAATGTGAAGGATAGATAAAATTGTGTGGATTGAGTTACATTTTCATAAATAATTTTCTGCCATCTCCAAGTAGGTAGAGTTCCACATTTTGCTATCTGCTTTTTACTACTGTGTAGAGCATGAAGTCATTATGACAGTCAACTGATGGTAGATCTCTGGGCAGAAATTGATTTGGAGTATAATTTTCTTTTGCACCCCTGCAAAGTACATGTACCAGAATGATTTAAAGCTGATAGCTATGTATGTAGTGTTACGATCCTGGTTTATCAATTTGTTAGCTCAGTGCTCACTTTTCCCTTCCTCAAAATGTTTATGGTTTTTTTACTACAGCCACACTAAATGCCCAGTCAAAAGAGAGATTTTATCAGATAGACTGTTAAAAAATCAACACCTAAATCTATCACTGATGTAGCAGAAAGCATCTTACTGAAAAATTCAATGTAAAAATGCAAATTTATACATTGCATATAATTTTGATGATATGGAATATATCACTGTTAAATATTTATTACATTTCAAATCATGTTGACTTTTCCCCTTGGATACATGATTCCAGAAAACACTATACAAGCCTGATGAAATTCAACTGATACTACAGAGATGAAGTGAAACAGTGTATTTCTAATTTAATATTAGAATATCTAAAGTGAAATGTAGGAAAAAATTACTTACATCCATAAAAAGTGTGTAGTGTGGAGATAGTGTTCTGCCTTTGAAAAGTGAGTAATATTGGGTCTGACTGAAGAGTACTATTTAATCCTGTGGTTGTTATAATTCTGCTGATCTTTAAAGTGGCCAGTATTTCCTGGCAGTATTTTCATTATAAACACTCCATTCACAAAGATTTATCACTAGCCTATAAAAAACTTGCCATAAAATGAAACTCAGCACATGAGGTCTGAGAACAAAGTCAGAGAGCAAATTTGGTCTGACAGGATGGAGGGAATCTGTTTTTCACCACATTTTATGTAAGTAAAATACAGCCTTGATAGGAAAAAAAAAATGGCAGGCAGTATAGCTTACATTGCTTAACACAGGGAAAAATGGGGATGAGGGATTTATGCCAGCCCAAATAGATATCTATTCTACAAAAAATGTATTTAAAAGACAATTTTATTATGTGAGTAGACTGTGAGAACTAAACACATATAAAACATAAAGTCTATGACATTCAGGTCGTACATCTGAGCCCTTCCTTTTGAGCTCCCAGCCAGATTCAGTCCTGTTTGAGCCATGCTAGAGCTTCTCGCTGCACAAAAGCAGCAAAATTCATTATCTGTTAATGATAATTTTCTTCTACCTGTTACAAAACTCATTACTGCACTTCCCTAGAAGTGTCAGAGGACAAGGTTCTATTCAAACTGTAGACAATGTTGTCCAAGAATAGGAAAAAGTTTTGGACACTGGTAAAGTGCCTTTCCTTCGAGGAACTTTGTATTTTTGTTGTAACACAGGAATTAGTCTTGCTTGTGTGTATTTTGCTGGGAAGAGGAGGGTGGTTTGTGGGAGACAAAAACACCTTTCCCAGTTTCATAAAATGAGTTACTTAAACTGACTAAAGACTTTCCTTTTTATTTTCTGCCACCAGAGAGAAAAATTCAGAGAAGATTTCACATTAATATATGCAGGGATGAAACACAGTTTACAGAACTTCTACCTTTCAAAATCTACTTTGTTACCCATATATTAAACACATTTATTAAACCATTTGTTATTCAGATTCAGGGTCTCTAGGAAATAACTTTCTATGAAATTGTCCTTAGAAATATTCTTTATATGACCTCATTGTTATTTCAAGCTGCAACTAGATAATAATATGTAAAAGTGTAATATTGTATTAGCTGACAATTAGCTCTCTGGAAATAATAAAAAGTTTCCTGAAACACTTGAAGGCAGGAAGATATACCTCTCCACCAAATCTAAAGGAGAAATGATTTTTTTTTAATTGCAATTTAAAATTAAAGACTGTCTTTAAGAAGACTTGAGACAGCAGGCACAGTACACAAAAAATACAGAAATGGATTTTATTACGTGTACTTGAGGTATTTTGAGGTGTTTGGTATTAGCCATTGCAAGAGGTTGAAGAGTTTATGAAATGGATGGAATGAAGGAAAGGTTTCTGTCTGTACTGTGTAACAGCACTCTGAGTTCTTTTGTTCCTTGCAGAGATTGCATATATAAAATATGTGGCAATAAGGTAGTTCACAGAGACTAAACAAATTACTTTTCTCTATAATTTATTCTTTAAAATAAAGAAGTTTATTGATTTTTAGATTATATAAGTTTAATTGGAATAAAGTAGATGTCTAAAACATCAATGAAGCACTCAGGAAAGTTAATCCATTTTTCATGACTCTATAAATAATTTCTTCTAGCTGTAAAAGCCTTCAATTACCCACCAGGAAATCAAAAACAATGGCTCTAATTCGCTGAGGGATGCAAGTGATACTCTTTTGCTTTTTTTTTCCCTGAAAGGGAATTCACTGTGATTCAGTGTGAGCAAACTGTGCCATTTTTATGAGACTTGTGTAACAGTAGAGGAAATGAGTGGAGGTAAATCTGGTAAGGGGTGTCAAAGAGCTCAATGTGCTTGTTCCTGGAGATGGGAGGAGTCCCTTTCCCTTTTTCAGACAACAGAAGAAACAGCTTAAGCCAAGGCATTTCCTTCCACACCTGTCTCCCCCCTGCAATAAGCAAATAAACAATATGAAAACCAATAGTAACAGTAAAAAACACTGAAATTAACACACTCATGCCTTCCCTGGAAATTCATTATTACACTTGTAAATATTCTGTCCTGTGTTTTGCTTTTTCCCCTTCCTTAGCTGACAATGGTTTTTTGTTAGCATCCTTTTTTGGCCTCTCAAATCACAGAAGCTGTTTGAGCACCACAGCAGCAGTCCCTTCAAAAGATTTCCTTAATTCCAGCAGCTGGGAAGAGTCCTGACAAACCCAACTGACTGATCTGCTGAAGCAGGAAGGGGTAGAGAACTATCACCCCTTAAATTACTTTCATCCTGTCCCATCTCGCTGCCTGTTAGTTAAGTGTTACTAAAGCAAGCCAGGAAATGACAAAAAAAAAAAATGTGCCCACAGCACAAGACAATAAGCAGCAATCATATCAGAGCATGACATGTACAAAGTAATTACACTTCATACAGACATTTAGAGAAAAGAGTGTTACATTAAAGGAAGGCACTTTACTGATGGCAATTTTGCCATTGGCTTTCACTGGAAAGAACTGTAACACAGATTTTAAATTCATTATGAATATCTGCAGTTGTAGCACACAGGTAAGAGATGCTGAGGTGAACAAAGATGAATTAATCTCCCAGAAGGGTTGAATGCTACAGATACTGGTGGTTGGTAGCAGTTTAGCTAACAGCACGGTGGATAGCAATGGAGCCATCAGCCGTAGAAGGGAAAGAAAACTAATACAGAGGACCCACTTCACAGTTCCTGAATGAAATCTCTGGAATTTCTTACATATGGATAGACCATCCAGTGCTCCAGTCATTTGCAGCTATTGGAAGTCACACAGTGCCATGTGGAATCCAGAAACTGCAGCTCAGACACAAAAGAGATTCAAACCAGCTTCTGCCACCATGGCTTGCTGCCTTTTGTGCTATTATTTTTCCTTCCAGGGCCTATTATAGCAGAGAAGCA
The DNA here is from genome assembly GCA_013400315.1 of Bombycilla garrulus. Lineage (NCBI taxonomy): Eukaryota > Metazoa > Chordata > Aves > Passeriformes > Bombycillidae > Bombycilla > Bombycilla garrulus. The sequence continues at coordinate 104,519 of VXBU01005411.1, forward strand.
TATAATGCGGAAGCATACAATATGAGACAGTATTCCTGAGTTATGGTACTACTTCTCCATGAACACTGCAAAAATTATTACCTTGCATGTAAATTTTTAGGTTTACTAGTACAGCTCTAAAAGGAGGGAAATAAATAATAGAATACAAGTAGCTTTCTGGCTGAACAAAAAAAAAAAAAAAAAAAAAANAAAAGAGGGAATTTAGAGAGCTGGAAATCAGCTGTGATTTAAAAGGAAGGTAAAGTATGAACTCAGCAGAAATGACAACTCTGCAGGTACCATATCTGGTGAAACATGATATCATACTTTTACACTAAGGCAAAATCATACTTGATATCATACTTTTACACTAAGCTTGCAAAACAGTGCTGTACGAGTTACTGGGTTCAGGTTGCAAGAGTAAAGCCAAACTAAAATTAAACATATATATTCTCTATTTTAAGAGTACAGTGAGGACAGTTTAAAGGGGAACAACTAATAAAACTAACAAAAAACCCAAACCCCCTAAAAAAATTACATAAAGCAAATTATTTTTACCAGTTTTTCCAGTTTATGTCTTTAAAACCTACTCCTCCCTGGAGCAATAATAATTAAAAATTAGAAATTGTGAGGACTTTTACTACTCACTTTTCAAACAGAACAAAGCAGTAATGTGTATTCCTTAGCTGAGTATTAAGGCTGAGGTGTGAGATAACTCTTATAGAACGGGTATGCTATTAACAAAATATAGATGGGTATTTATTTCACAACTGGAAAAAGAACTAAAATATTTTATGTTATAGCTCACACCAGTGATGACTGCGCTATCCTGATTATTCAGGACACTAATTTTGCATCACAAAATCACCATATTTACATGCCATTGCTAGAACTTGCAGTTAAAATAATTTTCTTTATATAGTTTTGCAGCTGCAGACACGAGCACTACTAAGGCACAGAAGAGGGAGCATTCCATGGTTCTTGGAGAGCTTTGTCTCTCATATGATCTTTGCATTCTTTTAAGATTTTATATTTTCCTTCATAAGTGGGAGAATGGGATCCAGTTAGTTACTTCCACTTATGTGTCTTTGCAATGAATATTTAATGAATTACAGCAATGGCTACAGAAGCCTCTAAAGAAGCTCAGAAACTGAGGTACTACCTCAAAATGTCTGCCAGTCAGCACAACAATACCTTCATAAATTCACTTTGAAAAAACAAAATGAAACAAGAATTTTTTGCTTTTTGAGAGCAACCATATACTAAAAAAGCAAATTTTCTGGGGTGTGAAATCTGTCTGTCCATTTTCCTTTGAGGATAATCTGGAATGGAATTTAAAATGCAACTGGGGAGCTATCTAAATTTTAGAAGGTATTCAGACCTGCTGCTGAGGTCTGTGAACCATATGCTTTGTGCCTGTGAATTTGTTTCTCAGACAATACCTAGGGATTTCAGTAGAAGCAACGAGCAAGGGGAAACCCAATTTTTATGTCTTTGGTAGAATGACTAAATAGCAATGACTCAGGCAACCAGACCGTCATGATCCATTACAGACCCATCCTATTCCTACTGAATTGTTACTTTAAGAACAAAAATAAAAAAGTATTAGCAGGAAGGAACACATTGAAAAATGCCGTGTTGCCGTTTCTACCAACCAGCTATTATTTGTCTTAATTTTAAAAATTAACTGCCTTGAAAAAGCAGCAGAGATGAATTACAGTATCTTGGATTTCCTTCCCTCCAAAAAGCAAAGAAAAAGAAAGAGGAAGAGAAGAGAAGAGAAGAGAAGAGAAGAGAAGAGAAGAGAAGAGAAGAGAAGAGAAGAGAAGAGAAGAGAAGAGAAGAGAAGAGAAGAGAAGAGAA
>VXBU01005411.1:106461-145248 GCA_013400315.1 Bombycilla garrulus
GAAAAGAAAAGAAAAGAAAAGAAAAGAAAAGAAAAGAAAAGAAAAGAAAAGAAAAGAAAAGAAAAGGAGAGGAAAACCTCGACAGGACATGCTGTTCTATGTGACAGCACCTTTGCAAGAAGTGGGCTGGAGGAAAAGGGAGCCTTACCTTAGTATTTTAACTTTGAACTGAGTAAAGCGGGCAAATAACATTCTTTGCTAAGTTTAATAACAGTGGCACCATCTGACAGAAAGCTTTTCCTCCTTTCCTCAAAGTAGAATGTGGTTTTTGATTTACTGAGTCTCACCTTTTGATCAAAGACTTTACATCTACTGTAGTCATTTCTGTGATTTCACGCAAAATCCTTTCCAGTTCTTTTGATGCCCTATTTTTGCCTAACAAGAGCCTAATATGCACATATCTTTAACTTACCAACTAGAAGCTATGAAACCAGTGAGAATAATTTCAAATTATGATCAATATCAAATCACTAAGATGATCAGTCCCTTGCTCAATCTCCCTGTGATGTAGTGGGAATAGGGTTGGGAGGATTCCAGCTTTCTAATCTTTCTGCCTGGAATGTCATGCAGAGGGTAAAACACTTTTCATTATTCTGTAGTACCAGCAATCACTGTGCTACCTGCTTTACTCCTTGATGCTCAAAGACAAAAGCACATGGATGGAGCACAGTCCTTTTTAGTGGTAAAAGTAAGCACCTCTTCAAACAGAGCCCCTTTTATTTTCCTCCCATTAACATCATCTTGTAATGGCTCTAACTCCCGCCTAACTAGAAACAACTAGAAAGCAGAGTTATTACAGTAGGACTTGTCTGTAAATCAAATGATACTAAATGTGCATTTCCAAAGATAGGTCGACTTTGTGATGATTTTTTCAAATCCTTATGACTGATATCAGGTATTTATTCAAATTTTATGTCTCTCTAAAGTCTGCTATTTCATTTATTTTTGTCACTATATCCAACATTTAATATTATATATTAAGTTAATATTGGTATAATTTTTAGAAAAAACAAAACAGCAAATAACAAAATAATCCAACCAATCCCCCCAAAATATTACAAATATTTTTTTTAAATAATTTTAATTTAATAAATGATGAAAAGGAGATATAGTTGCCTTTTTAAAATTTAAGAAATAATAATTTTACTGTTGAATTAAAATACTATTTTAATTTAAAAATTTAACTATTGTCGAGAAATCGATGGTGGAAAACTTTTTGATGAGAAGATCAGATATAACTTTTCTAAGGATTCATACAACTGCTATTTCCATATTTCCACAATTCCATATCATGTTTTTTAAATTCATCAGCAATATCATGCATAAATGTTTTTCATTAAGCGTTAGAGAGTGATTTCCAGAAAATGCAAGATTTAATGTCACAAATCTAAAAAATATTGCAGAACATTTTGAATGTTTTTGAAGTTTACTATTTTCATTATTTTTTACCATAGAATGTAGGATTTATTTCTTTGTCGGATTTATTTCATACACCTAGACTGTCTCAGGTAAAAAAAACCCTCTATCTCTACTATGTGTTTCTCAAGAGCCCATACATTTAAAAGGGGACTTGATAAAAAAGGATGCTTTATAGAGCATATACCAAATATTATTGAGGGAAATGAAGAGAAATATATGGAAGTATGGTAAGCTGTGACACACCATTAACCATTTTATCACCTGTAATGTGTCTTGCTGGACTCCTTTGGCTGTTTACCTGTCTTAGAAACTCTAAATAAATCCATTTTTTTAAACGGGTGCTTTATCAGCTGGAATACCATTGCTGCTTAAAAGGTTTTAATATCTCAGCTCTATTTATCACAGCTGCTGTCATGTCACAGCACTTAGCAGAACAGCCCATTGTCATATGAGAAGTTAGCACACCTGCTGAGAACTGTGAATATTAATTGACTGTATCACAATTCAAATTTTTTTCATGCACCAAAAAAGTGCATAATTTGGCTATAAAGCATCTGGATGAGAATTACCTGGTCTGACCTAAAAACTGGAATTTTTTTTCTCCCAAAGATTTAATTTCCTGATAAAACAATAATCTATTATATTTCACATTCAGCTGTACTTTTTGCCAGACTGAGTTTTGCTGAGAAACAGTCAAAATCCCTTTCTTGTTTAAGGATTCTTGACGTGCTGAATTACTTTTTTTCCTCCCACCACCAAAACAACACTGAAGCAGAGCACAGCTTTTTGTGCACCCAGGCATCACTCCAAGCTCCATCACTGTTCAGATATCAGCTGTGGACATGCAATTCCACCTCCTTCAGGGGGATTGGTCCTGAATGCCATCCAAGTGACTCCGTGTTTTTACAGCAAAGGCTGATTTAGGCCCAAATGCCTTGGTCCATGCCCACTGAAGGCTCAGAGCCTCATTGTGCTGCAGTCGCATCTCATGAGCCCGTGCGTGCTGGGCTCTGTTCTGTGCAGCGTGACAGCCACGTACAACAGCATGGAAAAACCTCCTCGGCCTCACTCAGTAATTGGGGCTCTGGCTGCACCTTCACAGAGCTGCAGCCAGTTTTCCTTACACTGTCCACTGCCCAGATAATTGGTGTGACATTTCATTTCTCCCTTCTCTAGGAGAAGATACTCAGGCAGAAACTTCTCTCTTCCAGGCGGTGCCTGCGGCCCTGAGTAAAAAAAGGGCAATTATGTTTCGTGGTTCAAAGGCTGACACCTTTTCCAGGCTGGTCAAGAGCAACCTTCCCCTTCTCCATCACCTTGCTGACAACGAAGCACAATGGAAAAAGAGACCGAACACCTCTCCTGCAAATTCATGCTGTTAGGTAGTTACACGCAGAAAAAAACCTGCCAGTTGGATAATTAGGGATGATGCCTGTGGTGCCTTTCCTTCCGGCCCATTTTCATGCCTAAGTAGAATTTCTTGCCAAATGCATGGCCTGTAGGTTTAACTATTTCAGATAAACCAGTGGATTAATACTGACTTTCTAGATTAAAAATTGTAGCTCTGATTGCTGTTTCTCCCTTTGTCATTTTTACTCTTAGTTAGTCCTTGGAGAATTGGACAACTTATATACCTGCATTTGAGTTTCATATACTGGTTTATATCTTGAATTTCTGAGAATTTTCATCCCTCTTTCACTTTAGGAGAATCTCTATATTCAAATACAAATGTAAAAGACTATAGAAATTCTGAAAACAGAGGTAAAACATGAAATACAATAAGTTATTTTAGCCTTATGCATTAGATTTCAGTCACAAGAAGATTTGTTGTATGTGACACTGACATAGTATTCCTTTTTTAATTATTCACTGGCTGCAACAGAAGAAAAAGATTATATCTTCAACAAGAAAACAGATTCAACCCATGTAAGAAACTTAGGAATATTCCAACTGAGCATTTTTACAGCCAAGACATCATAAGAGTGATGTGATGAAATCAAATAAATCAGTAACAGTTAAGGACTATTTGTGGGAGCTGCTGCAGTATTGTCTTTCAATAGATGACATGCAACTTCCCTCAAATAAAGAAAGAAGAAATAAGGGGAAAGGCTTTGCCCTATCAGCTACTATAAAATGTACAAAGACAAGCTACATTCACCAGAGGGCAACCTGGCACTTTCCACCATGGGAAATGTTCTGTTTTATAAATATTTATATACATATAAGCCAGATATAGTCAGATTCTCCAAAGCTCATAAACAGAACAGCAACAAACATGGCAGCTAAGTATTTCCAAGTGAAACAGATTGAGAGCATCTCTGAATAAAAAGAAAGACCAATAGGAAATGCCTCTAAGGTTTAAAACAGCATAGCAGAATTTAAAACCTTTATTTTCTTTATTGTTGCAGATATCTGTAAGAACAGATGGTTTCAAAAAGATGTGTTTCCATTTAGGCTTCTGCCATACTGTATTTATGAGAATGCATAGTCACAGGACATATGCCACCTGGCTTTGAGCTGTGATTCGTTCAGCTGCAGAACTGTAATAGGTGAAAATCTTTTGCAACACTGAAGAGGTTGCAAGAATTTTGTAGGAATAACAATCCTGCAGTTTGAACCATTCTACCCTGTTTCAGCAAGAATAACTATACCTGATATAGTGTTCAGAAGAAAAAATAAGGAAGAAGAAACTGTAAGTGGTTCTTGTAGCTTGTAACTGGGTTCTCAATGACTAAGACCAAAGGAAAAAATATCTCACAATCCCTATCAGTAGTGAGAAGAAATGAGCTCCTAAACTCATGAAATCTAGTTCTGAAGTCTCACCTCTAACCACAGATTAATACATGAACCATAAAAGTTACTTCTTTCCTTCTGAAAAAATACACTTCAAATACAAATGTAAGAGACTACAGAAATTCTGAGGACAGAGTTAAAATGCTGAACACAGGAAGATATTTTAACTTTCTACATTAGGGGTGGCATTCAGTCCCAAGAAGATTTGTTGGATGTGAAACTACCACGGTACTCCTTCCACTACTTGCGGCCCAGCGCTGCTCACTTGCTTATTGTTATTCCTTTTATCTTATGGTTATCTTCTCTATGTGCAGAAAAGCCATAAGTGCATTTTAAAGCCATGCGGTGTTTTCTCCTTTCAGCTATATGTTTTGAGTGATGCTTTGTGGAACCTACTAGATCCATTTGAGTCCTGGAAAAGAGCGGACGGTGACAGAGAATTAATCAAAGACTTCTCTTTGCATTAATCCAGTCAGGGGCTGATACACAACTTCTAAGGGCTGAAGCACAGACAGCTACATGAAGTAGCTGCAAGATAAGTTCTGGATGGATACAACCACACTACTGACAGAAAGAAGTAAAAAGAGGAAAGTGACCTGTTATTTGAGTCTCAAAACAAGCTGCCAACAAGGCTCCCCTCTCCTGCCCAACATTCCTTGCTGGGAATCCTGTGATCACAGCCAATTTATGGTTTTGAAAATAAATAATGTAGGAAAAGAAGCTTTTAAATTTCTGTATTCTAATGAAAGCTTAAATTTGATGACACATTTAGACAGGATTTCACCTCTGTCTATCCCACATACTTAGTTCTGTGGCTTACAGAGTCAAGGAAAGAAAACTGTTGGGGAGAACAAAGCTCGAAAGGTTAAATGCAATAAAAATATAATTTGCTTTTATCAAGGAGTGAAGACTCATCCTTCCATCTGAAACAGCTAGAAATAAAAATTTTTCTTTTATATCTGTCTTATTTGCTCTGCTTAATTTCCTCAGTCTTGCAAAAGATTTCTGTCTAATATGACTGTGAAACTTGATGAAACACATGGGGAAGATGTACTGACATTTTTGGTCATTGTTAAATGTACTTGACCACATTCAGAAGTGAAGAATGTTTTCACTTCGGAAATACTTGAAAGCATACCTCTTTAGAAGCTTAGCTTGCAGGAAAAGGGTAAACACTGTTTTGAGACTCAGCAAGGATATTTATAGCCATTCGAAAACAAACAAACAAACAAGGCCAACCCCCAACTTTCCACTTTGATACCAAATAAATGTACAGACAACCTACATGGATTTCAATGGATAAGTTATTGACAAGGTGATTTGCTTTGACTGATCAGTTGTATAGGCATTTCTGGGCAGCCTCTGGACTTTGGATTCCTTTCTAGATATATCATACAAGTCATATGCATTCAAGGAATTAGATAATATCTTCCCAAGAGAGGTATACATATTATTAAACAGTTGTGCTAATATATAGAAATTATTTTTTTTTTCCTGAGTATTCTTCCTATGAGCTGGGAAAAACCAAAATATATGTTAGTAAAGAGCAAAGAAAAAATCTACTATTGAAGGGCATCTCTTTAAATGCAAGAAGACTTTTAAAAATAAATTTAACTATATATTCAAACTGTTTTCAAAATGATCATTTATTTGCTCAGACTTCCAGCATATACAACAACTACTGCAGATATATCTCATACTGATTTATTTTGTGGGAATCTTCACTTCAGAAATTGAGGAAAGCAGCCATCTGTATTTCACACAACCCCCTGAATGCAAAGGAACACCTTTTTTTCATCCGGCTACTACATGCTCAGACTACTAGTGTAGGTGTGGAAGTTTGTGTCCATAACAACAGCATCAGCTGGACTCAATACCACCCTTCCATCAGAAATAGGCTAGGGAGAATGGTATATTTGAGATAATTCTGGGAATTTCACCAGAGGAAAAAAGTACAGTCTAAAAAAAATTATACATCTGTGTGCTAAATCTATGCCATTGCATAGATTGGATAGATTGTGGTGCATTGGTGTAGCTGGCAGCTGCCCAGGGATCCAGTTTAATGAAGATTCCCTCAAAACAGAAAAGTAACAAGACAGGGAACCTTTCACTCTTTCCCAGCCAGCTCTGCTGGTTCAGGGAAGAGACAGTGCACTGACAGGCAACAAATCAAGCTGCCATTTTCCCAACAGGTTAAATAGTGAGCATGCTCGAAGATTTGTGACCATGCAGAAAGAATATTTGCCATTACTCATGTGGTAGTTCCCAAGATGCTGGTCACAGTCTTGACAAAAAGACAAAAGGCATGAGTGTCTTTTATTTCTGTGTTCCTCCATTCCAAACCACCAGTTTTGGTGGCATTACTTTTACCAAACCTAACTCACACAAAAGGAAATTGGATGGAAGTATGGTTTCTTGCTGAAGGATTTTTTTAAAGACAGCAGATGCTGTGCTCCGTCTTCTGCTTATGTCAAGGATACTTCCAGATCCTCCCATTGTGTATTGTACTGAAAAGCAAATCTTCATTCCTTGGCTCTGAAGTCACACCGTGTTTAATTAGATCCAATTAAAAAAAAAAGTCTAGAAAGTGTTCTCTTTTTTTTTGTCACATGACACAGTATTCCAATTTAAAATGTGTTTGTGTTTCTAGGACACACTCTCTCGTCCAGGCCTATGCAGATTCATCCATCATGCATACTCCCAGAAAGATGTTAAAAAGTCTGAAAGTGTATTTAATAAGGTGGACATGGAAACTTGCCATTTTCTAGTGTTAATAATGAGTGGTAATTTGGCCATATGATATCAGATATTGCATTAAAGTACAGACGGATAGCATAACAATATTTCTTTTTTACTCGACCATTAAATAAGCAAGAAGAATATTTAGAATGAGTTGTGTAAATGGAAAGTAATGAATGGTAGAATGGATATTTTCTCCTTACATACTTTGCCTTAGAATAACTGTGAAACAAGAGCACCGTATGGCAACACATGCAAACAAAATGCTACAACAGTGACACTGTCTGCTGACAGTGTGGGAATAAAACAAAGCCCCCATTTAACAGATCATGTGAGAACTTCACAACAACTAAAAGAAGGAACATTATACTAAGAAATTAAAATTATCACTTTTATGCTCTTTCTGAATTTAAACCAAAACATACATTTGGATTTAGACTTACAAACTGTAGGAAAAAGAAATTTTTAAACTTCTGAAGGTTTCACTAGCAAATTAATGTCTCCATCCTGCTGTTATGCTAAAATTATGGAAAAGGAACCCAGCACTGTAGGTTTAATTTTGCCAAGGAAATAACAGTTCTCCAACAGTTAGGACTACATGCAGAAGTACGATAAGCCTGCTCTAAGAAATGCTTACTTTCATGTAAAAATGCACAGTAAATAATTTTTTCAGGAAAAAGGAATTTGTGCTGCACTTTAGATCATTATAGAGACAGAGAGAAGAAGAAAAGTATAAAGATGCACATTGGAAACTTCTTGTGAACGCTAAAAGTATGTACAGAGGAGACACACAGCTCATCTCAAAAGATACTCTTGTTTCAATTAGCTGAATGGTCTGGGTTGAATTTTGTTAGACCAGTAACACTAAAAACCTTGCTCCTCTGTCACAACATATTAGCAAGAACAACCTAACTCCTACTGTACAGTATCCTTGTGCTAAACCATTCCTTTGAAGTTTCCTCTTGTTGTTGGGAAGGGGCAGATAGAAACTATTTGTATGCACTCATCAGCACAGGTTTTTTTTTCAGCATCATAGCTAGACCAATACAATCAAGTTCATGAATTAGTCTGATTAATAATGATTAGTATGGAATCAAAGTAGAAGCTGTGGAGGTTTCTGCACTGCTATATTTCTACTGCTATGTAAAATATCTAATTTGTGGCTTGTAAATGTATTTGTATACACTTACACATACAAAAATCTTCTGTTTCCCCCCTGGCTTAGCCAAACTTATTTTCCTTTAAAGATTTAGTGCCTAGTGGCACTAAGATCTGTCTGGAGGAGTATTTATGTCACTTATCTTTCTCTTTATCTTTTTTTCTGACCACAGAATGGCATTTGCTCTACAAGCCAACTAGTTTTAGCAAGTTAGGCTTTAGAAGCTGTTTGTTCTGGTGGATAAGACATTTGACATTATTTAGGACCCTGCTTCACTCATGAGCAGTCGAGAGCAAAGGAAACAGCTAACACTTAATTAATAAAGTCATATTTCATGAAAAGTTCTAGTAGTGGATTGACACCAGCTGAGCTTGTGAGGAGGAAAATAAAATCTCTGAGAAAAATATAACCCTCTCAAATAGGAGAATGAAGAGTCTACTCCATTGCTAGCAAATGTAATATGATATAGAGTAAGAACTATACTGAATCTGCATTTTCCAATGCTCCTCTCATTGCACTTCTACAGCCTCTGATAGAGGTTATTCCTTCATATTCCCATCAAAAATTACAGCATTTCCACCCAAAGTAAGCATATTTTAGGTCTGACTTAATATTGGCCTTTTTCCATTCACCGAAAATCTCAGGTCTCCTAAGAGCAGGAAACATTTTCTTGCAGTGACATATACTTCTTTGCAATTCAATGGCAATAATGACAATAAATAGAGCTCTTAAGGTTCTTTAATTGTAGTCCACAGCTACATACTGGGCCATGGGACAATGAAAATAGAATGCCTCCTGAAGGTGTTCAGCTCATTTCAGCTAAAATGTTTCTTTTTCTAGAAATAACTCATATCTACTGATCTCATGGTGAGTGGAGAATGTCCCTGTCCTTTAGGTGAAATCTTTGTGCCACTTGTTGCAGGCAATTCAGCAGTATAAGACTTAGTGATAAAACCCGATGTTCTCCTCATATATACTGTCTATATTTTTGTCTGCAGCTGTTGATGACAGGTTATGACTTTATGACATTTAGGAATATGTTATATTATCTATTGTAAGCTTATATTTAGAATGAGTGAAATACAAATAAAGTAAAATAATTAACAACAGTTAAAATTGTTTCATCTTGCATGGCTATTTAATGTGAACAACAAAAAAGTATGCTTAACATGAAGAAAAGATAAATGTTAAGATAAAATTTGCACAAAAATGAGCATGACTATTCCCACATTCATTCACCCTCATGTTGGAGTACTTTTCTATTTCCTCTTTAAAAGTGTTGAATGTGCTGTGACAGTTCTAAGGTTCGTCTTTTTTACTTTTACGCCAGTGTCTTTGCCTGAATTTTCGTACACACAGTGATGGCCTTTGCTAACAGAGTGAACAGAATTATAATTCTATAATGTTTATATTGATACCACCAGGAAATTACAGAATAGATTGGTGGACCATGTGTCCCAGTTGATGGCGAGGACATATGTTGGAGGTCAGTATGACTTTTTCCCCTTTTTGCTTGGAAATTTCAAGTGGAAAGCAAATTAATGAAAGTATTTAAACTAAAGCTGATTAATGATCCAGATGTTCACTAAAATCCATGCGTGTGATCTAATCCTTTAAGAATGATTACAGATAAGGTAATTTGTTCACAGACACAGTTAGTTGCTCTTGTCTGATCATAATGCTTAATCTCCTTGGCATGTTAAATGCAATCCTGAAAATAACAAAGTGGTTATCACCAGAAAAATATACTAACAAAAGATTAATATCCAGCTGTACAGAGGGCCAAAATTGGTTGTGATTGTTGTTGCTAGGAAAAAAGCAAGATAAAAAATGTGAATGAAATCAAAGCAAAATTATAAGAGGCCACTCATAAAGGTACTTTCCTATTTCAACAGACTAGAAAATTATGAGATATAACATTAGTCTAGTCAAATGCAGATGCAGAACTGAGTTAATTTATGCATGCAATGTGAAACAAAAAGATTATGAGCAGATATATATTGCACAAAAGTTTTCCAACTTAAAAAGCGGTTTTGAGGAAACTTTCTTATAATTTATGGAAATAATTTTATTTGTAAAATGAATAAATGTAAATTTGAGTCAACCAATCAAATGATATTAATAAAAAAATCTTTGCCTTGATTTTTTTTCTCTAAAATAAAATATTTTGGAAAAGTAATATTATTTTCAAATATTTACAGTGTGTTAAATTATTGGATTTCAGTGATTGTACTTCTCAAAATATTTGAAAATGTGATACTACCTGTGGCCACTATCTCATAACATCAAAACTATAAAGAAAGGTCTCCCAAACAATTCAGAAAATTTGCATTTAAAATTCTAATTTGCTGGAATAGATCCCATGATAGTTTTTAATATGCAAAACCCTCTATCAAAATTGATCCATTTAATAATATCTTTAAAAAGCCAATTTCTTCTTTGGCCACCATCTATATTATATACACNTTGGGCACCATCTATATTATATACACACATTAAAAAAACTACTTAATATTTAGGTAATTTATATAAAATGAACATCTCGGATGTTCTCCCTTTTCCTAAAATCTACACTTATACTCTGGAATTTGTTTTCTGTTTTCATCATTTCTGGTTTGCAGAGCTGTTAAATTAAATTTCCCGTATTTCAGTACGCAGATACCATGTTTCTAGAACCATTGCACATACAGATAGATGTGACAGATAAAATGCCTCACCATTGTTCTCACCAGAAGGCAGAACATACGTTTCTGTTCCTTCCATCCTGGAAAAGGCTACATTATTGTCACTACAATGCTTTTATTAACATTCCAGGGCAGAGAACAAGATGCTTCTTCTATTTTTTTTTTTTGAGCCACTGTAAAATAGAATCTAATTTCTTCCCTCTTTATTTTCCAGAGGATTGCAAGAGTCTGTGATATTAAACACACTTCCTCCTCTAGGTCAAATAAATAAGAGACTATATAGCCCCACTACAGCGTGGTCAAAAAGTAAAGTTGCTCATTGCTAGTATCCATAAGACAAGCTGAAGGTAATGTAGTGTTTTTAAGTGATTAGTAATCAGAAGAAGCAAAATTTTAATGCATTTCCTCTTTCTCTTAAAATGCTCAAGCTCAAGACCAAACTGAAACTCTCCAGCCATTGCTTTAAATACAGCAGTTATTTAAAACAAGCTTAAATCCCAGCACACAGCTTCAGTGGGAGGGACACACTACAATATTGATTATTCACTTTTTGAAAAGTGACCTTTCTTGATAAGAATCTCAGATAACATCCTTTCTCTCCCATCCTCCCATCCTAAAGTATCTGTTATTTTCTGTCCATTTCTGGCTTCTTGAAAGGAAACAGATTTTCAATTAAAGTGATGAAACTAAGATTTCACATTAGTGAAAGAAGTATTAGCAGTAAAAATGAAACAGCAAAAAAAATTAACATTAACCAATTTCTGAGGAATTATGATAAGGAATTAAATAATAATTATTTGCTTGATTTCAGAATCTGTCATAGTAATGTTTAATGAATAACACCCTTTATCTCAGTCATGTACAAAAAAAATACAGTGGTGGTTATGTACACTATTTGTCCAAATTATCCCATTTCTAAGTGAGGAAGAAAAGCTAATTTCAGAGATAAAAAAGCTATTCCAATGAATTTCCATGGAACCATATATACCACTCTCTTCCATAATACAAGAAACTGTTTTATGTCTGTGCCAGTTCAGTGATCCTGCTTCACAACATAAGCTTTGAGAACTGAGAAAGAAAGGTTATCGCAGAAACCCCTAATTGCAAAAAGAAAAAAAAAAAAACAACCTCACAAAATTTTTTAATTGTTCAGATTTTCATGGATATGGTCTGTAAAAAACACCCCACAGACATGGGTATCTGGAACTACTCCCTTTGTTTTACGAAGCTTTTGCTTAGACACATGGTTTCGAGAAGGACTGAGAGCTTTGTAGCAATATTTAAAGTATGCCTGTACCAACTCTATTCTCATAGCTGCTGTGAATTCAGGGCACTTATCTGCTTTCCCAGGAGTCACACCTTCAGCTTGCATGAACTGCTATAATCATATCAGTATCAGTGCTGACTTCTATTTAAGGACTTTAAGCTTCCAGAGCCCCAAGGAAACATACCCCCTGCAATATTGAGGAAGAAGTAATCTGCATCTGGAAGGTAGACTGACTGATTTAGGCCAATTTAAACGTTAGATTGGGTCAGAGCCAGGATCCAATTACATTTTTATTTCAAAACTTGTGTGTCGGCTCTTGCATCCCTGCTGGAGGTCTTGCTGTTGAACGCTGACATGAGCCCCATCGCTGCCACAGCAAGGAGAAAAAATTCAAAATGGAGATTCGGGTCGTGGCACCACTGAGGCACAGACACATTAGTTGATCACACAGACTGAATTTGGATCAGGCCTCAGAATATGAGATTGTTTACAGTTAGCAGGTGAGAACACACAGCAGTGTTCATGCTAGCCTTGAACTTGGCATTATGATTTGCTATAATGTCTAAAGGATACCTAATGTTTGCCTTCCCAAAGCTACCTATCAACAAAGCTATCAAAATATTTTGAACAAATGTGAACTATTTTAATGAGTATGTCCCAGCTCAGCATTCTACATCACAGAGCCATGGAATTTCTTTTTAAGCAGTGGCACTTTCAGACTGGACTTACTGTTTTGTCAAATCACAGTTGACCTATTCCATGCATCAAGATGATCATAAGGAAACAAGGCAACATTTTAATCAGGACTGCTACTATGTATAATAAATTGTATGTCTAAGTTGTGCATCAAAATCCATGCAGGGATTTTTCTCCTTTTACAAATGAGCAAGCAAAAATCCCAGACACAAAGACCTTCCATTGAAATAGAACTTGAAAATATGAAGGCTTTCAACTTAACAGCACTCATTAACACCACTGAATGTGGACTTTCTTATTGTCCTTAACTTCACTTTTCCATATATGGATGGTCACAGTGAATATGAAATACCTGAATTGCTTATCACCTTCTGGAAAACTTGTCAAAGGCCTCTACATTTTGACAAGTAGTGCAATAGTGTGGTAACCATAATTCTTCCATTGTGACCATCCAAGTCAGAAACTGTACCTTTATGTTTTGTACCCAAAGTGCCTGTCCCCAGGAAAGAACCTTTCAGTTATTGTGTGGCAGCAAATGTGTCTAGTGCACTTTCCAAAGACACTAGATTTAGTGCACAGCAAACACTAGTGATGTTTTGCACACAGCTGTAATGCCAACATAAAAAACTGAAGTCACAGCTTGGGATAAAAACCAAAACATCTGCTAAGCAAAGGAAACTTTAGAATGACAAGAATAAGCTTCAAATGAAAACCACTTTTAGCACACTAAAATGATTATTATGAACCACTGAATATATAATATCAAATTTTTCAAGTACAGAATAATAACTGGAGTGAAATAAACACTTTTGATAGGTTATGTAGAGTAGGCATAAAAAAATATATATCTCTTCAGCATAAACACTTGGAGGTCTCTTTGGCAAAGCTATGCTGACCTAGAGCAGATTGGGATCTGGCACACATTTTGTTCTGACACATGATCAGGAATATTTGTATATCAGAGACATCTGAACAATAGAGGATAATAAATTTTTATGATCTGTGAGAAATGAAAACAATGTTACACAGAAAATAAATGAGAAAAGATTTAAACAGAAATATAATCTTCATTGGGCAACTCAAAAAAGACAAATGTGTCACACAGTGTAAGGAGATTCACAAGACGCTGTACATGGTCACATGCCTTACAAAAATAAACATATGTGATAATTCGATAGGTACTATGGTTTCTCTTCAAGTCAAATGTTGACTGAATACTATTTTTTGATCTAATACACACTTTTGAGATGAAAAAGTCCTGGATGTGAGTTATTTAAGTTTGCACACATTTAGAACTGAATACATGATTTACAAGACGTGTAGTGAACACATGCAGTCTTTAGCACATCTAGAGGTATTTCAGCTATAGAGCTTAGAAGAGATTTCATGTTGAAATAACATCTTTGTTACAATAATTTATCAGAAAGTAATGTGTGATAATATATGAAACTCAAATCTTATCTATGATTATATATTTAATTTTGATATACATTATATTTTTAAAGGTTTTCAAGGTTTTAAAATTCCTGTTAATATTTTTTTATGATATTTTTGTATAATATGTTTAGGGATATCTATAATTATTGGTACCCCTATATCCATGAGCTTTGTGTACAGTTTCTGTCAGTAAAACTTCAAACAATCCCCCATCCCTGACTGTAAGTATCCGGAAAAACAGAAAGTCCTTTAAGTGCATATGTGTCAGCAAAATTCATATAGGTATCTCCATTTCAGACAAAATGCTATGAACTAATTCTGAGTAATTTTGTCCCCAAAAAAAAAATCTCCGGGAAAATAACTCTGGGTTGATGGCTTTAGTGGCCACTTAAAACCCAACAAATTTCAAAGAGTAGGTACATAAACTACACCATCTTGGTTGAAGACCAGTAGTTGGTTGTCAGATAAGAGATGTCACAATAATTGCCAGATTTCAATGATTCCTTCCCAGGTAGGTGAAAACTGCAAGTGCTGTGCAACCAGTCAGGCGGTGAGTCATGCTGCCTCAAAGTGTAAGGTAATTTACTCCTCTGAGGTCAGCAAAAACAGGGTTCAAAGCTGATTCTATCTATCACTTCAGGATGAAAAATAGCTTTAAGCAGCAACTCATAGAGTTTGGTGTTAGAGCTCCTACTGACTAGGGGCTGCTTTCAGCGAGATAAGGGCATCATGACTCCCCTACTGTTGAGGCTGAATATTGCTTTACTGACAGTCTAAAGGTATAGACCCATTCTCTAGTTATTAACCTATACTGCAGTGCTATATGTTGGAACAATTTCATGCTGTGTGATGGTACTGAGGAGGCTTTATTAAACCATTTAACCATTTCCACAGCTGCAATGATATTGTCAAGTTGTTTTTTTTTTCTTTTATCTAACCTCACTGGTGTAAAAAATTAAGACAAATAAATGTCTTTCATAAAGATAGTTTTTAAGGCCAAAGCAAATGTGCAGATATTGTAACACATAAAATGCATTGAGATCCATAACTATTAGGATAAATATTAACTTTCATCAGAAAGGCTCTACATAATTGTGCGGGCCACTGAAGAAATGCTCAGAACTGGGGGTTCTGTTTATACTACAGTGCTTGTGGACATGTGTTATACAGAAAAGTTTTTATCTTGTGAGTCTGCACAATTTGGTTGGGTTTTTTTTTCATGAGCAAGGATGACTTGCAACAACTGAGGACCAATGCCTTAACAACAAATTAACTTCTCTTTCTTGTCTAGTTAGGAAGGTTTTCTTTTACATCTCGCATGGTTTTGAATACTTAAATAAACAAAATGAGTAAGCATCTTATCTTCATAGCAATGACACCATTCAAATTCTCTGTACATTATTCCATTTGATAGTAGCTATGCACTAGCATGTCATTCATGTCCCTGGCAAGATTCCTATTTACTGCAACATAAGCAAAAAATTCACACTATGAAGACTGAAGCTTAAATTGTCCCCCTCTTTGGTGTTTTATTGCATGACAAACATCATTGAAAAATAGATGACTGATTCCTACAGTTCTATACAAGACCTGGAGTACAACTAAGATAATAAGAATATGTTAAGAGGGATCTTGAGCTGTTCCCTACATTTCTTCAGTCATAAGACACCTTGGTGACAGTCCAGTCCATGAGCATAAAATGGAGAACTTCTCTGCTTTGAAATGTGGGGCGGGAAATCATGTAAAAAATGATAAAAAAGCTCAAGAAAAATCCCATCTCCTCATTCTTACATTAGATGAAGAGAAGATCCATGACCTAGAAGTTACAGGAATTTTTCAGCTACAGGCATTGAGATCTTCTCATTGGTATCCTGGAGAGTCAAAATAACTGGTGCATGAAAACCAGTATATATTGGGCATGAAGAATCACACACTGGTACAGATAATGTCTGGCATTTTCTGCCCATGACCCTGTTTCCAGCCCTTCCCCCTATTTATCTGTTGGAATTGGGTTGTGTTAGTTGATACACGGTGACAGGAGAAAAACAAGACTCTCCAGAAACAGATTGACATTTAAACCAAAACACACATGTTTGATCAGAGGCAAGTGTTTTTTACAAGAGGCATGAAAGGGATGAAAAACTGCTGAGCTGTGTCTCAGAATTAAATACCTGCTCTGATGAATGGGGAATAATGAGATAGTTGACAAGACTGAAAGAAATGCATTTCCACTTCCGAACCCAGAACAGGTTATCTTTACCATCACAAAATGCCTGTGACATCAAATGTTTGGTGATGATAGGACTTTCACCTCACAAACTGAAGCCCTGCAAACCTGCTGACCTATACCGGAACAATACAACAATAACAGATGAAAAATAAATGGCCACAATCTGTCAACAACCAACCATTTAAATCAATGCCGCATTTATAACAATTATCATGAGAATATGATTTTTATAATTAAAAGGTTCAACACACGTAAACTGACTCTGAACCAAATTTTCAGCAACAGCATTACTTGTGAATATTCCGAAAACCTGGGATGTCCACATATTAAAAGAGGAAATAAAAAGAACATTTGGGTGCCTGCATTTCTGGTTTGATACCATTAGTCCATGATCAAGAAACTAGGAAATCTGACAACCTCCCATTAGAAACACAGCATACAGAAATCTTATTAAAAATCCAAAACTCATTTCTCTTTTAGCAAAAAGGCAGGCAAGTGTATGGAGACACAGGTGCTAATCTGGCATGTGTGTATCAGTATTGAGGAAAAAAAAGATTTTATCTATTTATATAGATGTGGGGAAAAGTGGCAAAATGAGGTAAAAATGAAAACTTGCTTCATGCAGTTTTCACTAACTTCCATGGAGAAGATCCATACCCAGTAATGACAATTTTACAGAATTTCAGTAGAGAAAAAAATAAGGCTGTTAGTTTAAATGCTTAATTAGTGAAATGCAAAAAACACTGAGCAGTGTTGCAAGCCAGGAGAAGAGTATTTTTCTTGGAAGCTGAAAACAAACAGCCCATAAAAATCCTATTTTAATTACATTTAATTCAGGAAAGATAAAATGTGGTATAGCTATAACTAACTAGCCATGTGTCCTTTTCAGGTTGAAAACACAGCTTTGCACAATTCTCAGCTAAATATTCAAGTGATAAAGTAGATGCTCTACCCCGAGTGCATGATAATAGTGACTACAAGCAAGTGGCACCAATTCAGCTCATATCAAGCAGCTTTGAAACATCCCGCAGTGGCAGTATTAGGCTCAACAGAGTTTGGAGAGAAAAAAAAGTAATTTAGTACCTACAGTGGCAATCCCTGCCAAGGACTGCCTATTCCCAGGGACAGAGATGGGTTGGACAAGACCTTGCTTTCTATCCTGAGTGGGGATGAAAGTACAAGGAGGACAAGTGACAGACAGAAGGTGTGTCCTTAATCTCTTAATCAACACACCCGAGGTGGAATAGCCTCTCAGGCACAGGGCAAGAGGCTGTGCCTCATCACCACAAGCTGCTGTTTCCCTCCATTTCCTTGTGCTGGGCTGAGGGGTGGCATTACTGCACACAGAAGGATATAGCACATTGCTGGGACACAACCACAACAGCCATGTTTGTCACAGGCACTACAACGAGGTCAGAGAAAACAACCATGGCACTGTTCCTCTGCACGTAAACTTGACCTACCAACAATAACATAAATAATTGAGTCATTAAAGAGACTAGTAGGAATCTTATAATCCTATCTTCACTCTGTTTTGATATTTATCATGTAAATTCCAGAGCATGCAACTCTGGTTTCCATCAAGTCCTTTCTTTCTTATCTCTCTCCAAATCTGATATTGTATCTTTTTTTCCATCTATGTGGCTTTATAACAGAATATTTCATTTGTTCTTAAACTTAGGGAAATGAACCTTTCATTAAAATCACTCCCCAAAAGGAAACTTCAAAGAATTTTGAAGGATAAACAGGTATCCAGCAGCTAAACAGACAACTTGCTTCTGGTATTCAAACACAGAACTGCAAGGAGCTGCAGATTTCAGTTTTGGAAAAGATAAACTTTTACTTTAGTGGAATCTTGCTAACTCTGCACTGGGAGGATATTTCCTTTGTTATTCATAGTTCTCACTTCTGAAAAATTTATCTTAGTTTCTTACAATGTATCATTTTGATCAAATAAAAAGTTGGCAGGATATAAAAATTCACCAAGATGAGAAGACTTTTTATAACAAATACAGAATGAAAGACATTCTAAGATTTTTGAACATTTTTTTTGTCTCTACTGAATAATACTGTGATTTTTTAATCAGTTCTGCACTGCTCAAATGCACCATGGAGTTATAAGGAACATATTCTTACGGCTTGATTAAATGGAACATACTGAATAGGGTGCTCATTGTGCTTAAATTTGCCTTACCAAGAAAATAAATAGGTCTGTACTAGCAACAGACCATATGCCACGTGCCACAAACATTGTCACCACAAATTTTGTTTGTTTGCAAAATAAGATACATGTAAAAGAAAATTTATAGAAGCTTAAGGTTAATGTATTTGAGATTTCATGATGTACCTTCTGTAAAAATATACTTTTTAAATTTCATAATAACCAAACAAGAGTCAGTCAGGTCAATGTTATGTCAATTTAAACCAGCCCTTAATTATACATTTATATGATCCTATTTTATGTCATAAAGCTTAGAATGTGGAGGGAAGATCCTTTTTCCACTGAAAGTAGAACACAGCCAATTGCACTTGACATCGTTGTGCCTGGATTCTTTCCTTGTTACAGCTGGCAAAGCTGGTATTAACATTCCTCTATTCTTGCTGTTACACAACCTATTTTCAAGTTTATATTGTTTCTGGTTTATAAAACATTTTATTAACATGTTCTATTGAAGTGTCAATTTCAATACTTTTTTTTTTGTTTTATGTAAAAATATTTAATGAAAGAAAAAGAAGTATAAACTATTCCTGCAAAAAAATACTAAAGAAAACACATATTTTTGCCAAGGTATTTTTCTCACAAGCGTGCAGGATTCCCCTCACCCCAAGTTGTCTAAAAGGGAGTTTAATCACCCATGATTTTGAGTAATAATTTGTCAGCATAAAAGTATTTCAATTTCCTTGAAATTACAAAAATGAACTGACAATCTTTTTGATTCTAACCATGATAACATACTTAACACAAAATCAGATAGTCATAGCTAAAGCAGTCCAGATTTATTGGTGAAACAATTTAATAGAAAAAAAGCAATTTTCACAAAATTGATCTTTGACAAGTATTTCAATTTTCTCTGATATAATGGTGCAAACCTTTCTTCTTCAGACAACCCAATACCAGCAGAAAACATCAATGGAGCTGGTTATGCCAGTTCTCCCAGCACACACACCCCTTCATTGCACTGCAGCATCTCACGACACACTGCAGGTCCTTGAATCTTACAATACAGCAGAGAGATCAAATGACTGTAGCATAAGTGTAGTGAGTCTTAGGGAAAGTCAGAGTAAAGATTCCTGTTGTCACTTACGTTAAACTGGGGGCAAAGCTGGATTTGCTTCTCATGCTAATTGTGAGTGAGAAGCTATTGTCGTCACATATTTATGAAGTCATTAAGTTAAGACATAAGAGATTTATAGGTAAGAATCTGTGTAGTTTGCACTGAAGAACTTAGATTTGTTGGATTTTGGAGGGAAGAGGAGGCAATCAGCCAATATTTAATTGCTCTCCTTACACCATTTGGGCTTTCAGTTTTAAGTTGAGGGCACAGTGACTTCTGTGCTTCCTGGTCTGGCACAGAACAGCCCCATTGACAAGCGATCTCGCTGAAAGACCATCTCCTGAAAGAAAGGGCACCAAAGTATTGGGCTTAAATGAAATCAGGAAGTCTGAATTTGACAATGAAATATGCTTTATTAATAGTTTTTGGCTTCCCATCTTCCCCTATTTTTCATGGCTCGTAATTGCAACAACCTCTTAACTCAGCAATGATTTATCAGAATGAATGGGAATATGTCAAGATACTCTTTAGAGCTTGTCAGTAACGCTTTTGGTTAGAGGCAGCAACCTCTGTTGAACAAAATGAAGTTCTTTAGTGGTTTCTGAGTAAGACACATCCCACTTCCAATATGCAATTTTAAAATCAGTCTAGTGATGCACTACTTAACACAGAAATTCAAAGCTCAAAAGGAAAGGATCAAATCTACTGCATAATACTTGAGAAGCCACATAATACAGTCATTTTAAATAATTTAGCTCTTATGCAGTTTCTACTCAGTATCTTGTTTCAGGTGTCCTTTATTCATATCTCAAATTTTATAGGCTTCATTTACTAATGTGGAGGTCCTGATGAGATTCAGCAAAGGAAATGGGAATGTGGAAGGCTATAAAGTATTTCAGCTTTAGCCACTGGTAGACACTTACTGAAAAATTACTGAACGATCAGGTTTATATAACAGATATATTCCAACATTTTGTGTTACTCACATTGTTCAGGCACCAAGATTAGATGGGGAAATGGATTCCGTACTCTGTTGCTGGGCATATGAACAAACAATGGAAATGCCAAAATGATGAATGCTTTCCCATTCATTTTACATACTTTAATTTGCAGAAAGCTGCAGAAGCCTACATCAGAATTTCCTGCAGGATTAGCTTAAGGAGGGTTGAACAGGATGATTCAAACCCCTCTAAATATTTAGCAACTTGAATATTCTCTGATTATTTTTAGTGACACATCAGAGTTTCTGCTTTGAAAAGGCTGGAAGACTATGCAGATGGGTGAAACTTTTTGTATGTGTCTTTGTCTCCCCTTTATGCACAACACCTTTTAGCTGACCAGATTAACACTATATGTTATCCTGCTTAAAATATATTAAAAAAAATTAAAAAAAGAAGGGTGAGTTGTCACCTAACAAGGCCAAAAGACAATGTGCATTGCAGGCTTACTTTCCAAGGCCACAGAGGAACCACAGCTTCCCTCCATTTTGGTTTGCAAAACCAGCCTTATGTTTCTTGCATCTTTATTGTGACATACAAAAGGTAATTGTATATCAACAGCAAAATTCCTTCAGACTTCATTGGGGCCATTTTTTATTTCCTTCTGGTTATGGTTGTGGCATGTGCTTACTAGTTGAAGTTCTATTTCATAAAAAATGATAGTTTTATTTCTCAAAATTCCTCACTAAGTTAAAAAATATAACTCTTAGCTGGCTTCTTAGTGTTTTTCCATGTAATTTAATTACTTTGATATGGGTTTACAGCAAACTGTGGTAATAATTTGTGACAGAGCAAATAAAATTCATTATAAGAAAATAGTGATAAGCAATACCATGGAAAAGAAAATCCTTTAGTGCTCTTTTTTTGGAAGACCCATGTAAGATGTTACTGGTGTAATTCTTAAACAAATATATGCTCCTTCATATGAGTACTTTCATAGAATGAATAGCATTGCCTTTGTGAGTAGGTGTTAATTATTTTGAGTATGGATAGCCAAAGCCAAGTCCTAAAAATGAGGACAAACCAGATCAAACAGAATAGGAGTGACTGAAAGCGTTTCTTAATTTTGAATTTCTTGGAGAAAGGCCAGGCTGTAATTAGATTTTCTGAACATAATTTCCTCAGGGATTTCAATAACTGCAATACAAAAAGCTAATTAATGTTTCAAAACCAAAATTTTATTTGGCCTTATTTATATAATAATACACAAACTGACTGTGTTTAACATTCATATCATCCAGACTCTAAAGGGCAAGAGAGTTCTTCAGATACCTGAAAATTCAGTCTGCAATCTTTATTTTTTTCATTTTAAGCAAATTTAAAGCCCTAAATGCAAAATAAAAAAACACAAACAAAGAAACAAAAAAAACCAACCAACCAAAAAAAAACCCCAAAAATTAGGAATTCACCTTAATATCTTTTGTTGTATAGCAACTCATGTGCTTTGATGATCAGTTTTTAATATCTTGTGTAACAGTGTTAAATTTAATGGTAGGTATAAATTATAAACACTGAATTACAAGGAAACATACAAGGTATTTTTTTACATACTTATATGGCTCTTATATTTTTTTCTTCTTAACCATGATTTCAGTTAAAAAGATTACTCTTGGCTTCTCATTTTTATAATTTTTTAGATCTTGATGTATGACAGCATAACATATCAATGAATATTTATCTTCTGCTGGGCTCAAATTTTTTTAGAGTTGTCTTCTTTATGAAAACGTACAATTCATGTCTGTCATACCCATGAGTGCATAAAAATGGTGTAGAGCTCTTTTTCCTCTGTTAGTTAAATAACTCTTTGATAAAAAATATGTAATTTAATTTCCAAACTGTAATTAAAGGCAATATTGGGATTATCAATAGAAACAAACCCATCTCATTTTAAGATATTTTGTGCAACCCGTGTTACTTTAGCTCTAATTTTTCTGCATATTAATCTCTACAGGTCTTTACATGTAAGTATTTTCATGGGCTAATGAAGCATAATCGACCCAACACTCATTTACTGAAGTGCCTTTTTTCATCTGAAATGTAGTTTTTGGAAAAGCAAAAATCGCAAAACCCACTACCTTCTTACTCCATAGCATATTCATTATCAGATCAACACACACTACTAATTAAGTTAAATTTGACTGCTAAATAACTCCCAAAGAGCCAATTTATCTAAGGTAGTATGAGCACATATTCATTTCTCCTTATACATCACCAGCTGTTATTAATTAAATTCTAGTCACCTCAGACTGCAAGTTTGAAATAATTGCCACTTGTACTTAGCAGTGAGCTCGGGTACTACTTTGCAGATATTGACAGTCACCTGGATATAGGTAGACACCACTCTGTTTATTTCACTTTAGAGTTTGTGAGATATTTAGAAGCATGTGGGGAGTTTTCAAATTTGTTTCTTGAATGTTTAAAGTTTTGTCATAAGTACACAGCAAGTGCAGATTTAAGTTTGATGGACCATTCTCTAAAGAAAACATCTCCTCTCTGAAGGTGTAATGCACCTTTTGGAGCTCAGAGGAGGTTACGGCAGCAGCAGGTGATTCTTCCCTCTGCACCAGCTTCTCTCAGCTGGCTGCTCTCCTAAGGTGAGGGCTGAAGTGATGCTTGCAATCTGCTTCCTTGCTACCCACCTTCCACCCACATCTACGAAGCTTCTGTGGGCTGATGCTTTGACAACCCTGCAGTGCAAAGACTATTGGTATGACAAGCTATTAGGAGGAAAAGGTGTGCTTGGCACTCGCTTCACTTTCTGTACAAATTCACTGCTTTTAATTAGTCATTGCAGCAGAAGGTTCAAAGAGATTTTCATTACAGATAATGAATGGTAGTCTCGCATGGAAAAGTTTTGCAACCAGAGTTTTCTGGATGCACTTCCTAGCCCACTGGTAAGACTGAATTAGTCTCTCCTGAAATCAACTACACTTTCTGAAGCTTCAGTCATCACAGTACATGTAGGAAAAACGAAAATCTTAAGTTCTGAAATATTTATTAGTACAATGTTTCAGTGGTACTTAATTTTGAAGGCCATTTATAAGGAAGTAAAGATTGTAGAGAATGAATATAACAATGTGGTGGTTTGAGATTGATTGACATTTTAGTGGGCAGGAAAGTTTGGCCAGTGTCAAACCATGACATTCTTGGTTCCCTGACCGGGAAATCGAAATTTGGTAAATAAACCCATGACAAACACATTTACTATCTTGCCGATGAAGAAAAGACACATCAAGAACACAAGAAGAGGAAATGTAACATTTCTACAAATAAACTTATTTTTTTCATTCTTATTGTGTCCATGAAAAAATATCAGTGATATGATGAATATTTATCAGGTGATGTACAAGTATAACCTTTTTTCACAAACAGCTTCTGGAAGATTATTTTCTTTTTTCCATTACTGGTATTTAAATGTAAGATTATATCCACGATTAAAAATTAACTTTGCTCTATGGAGAATGATGGGAAACAAATGCTGTACCATTTAATGACTTACCCATTGAAAGCACAGTTCACCTGCTGGTTTTAATTTATGTGATAATTTGCAAAACAAAACATTTAATGTCCTTTGTCTATATACTGCACTTCACTTATTTTCATGAAAATATGTACTATTTCCTTTCATTGAGTAGTCTTGTTTGTAAGCAGTTTTTAACCTCCTATCTAAATGTAAATTAAGATTATAAGAGTAGATTATCAAGAGATAAATAAAACAAAATCCTTAAGTCATTTAGAAATAATACAAAGTGATATGTTTATGAAAGGCTGTTTTTAAAGTGTCTACATTTTAAATGTAACAATAATTTCATTTCCCTAAAAGATACAAATAAATTTCAGCTTAAGTGCAGTGAATCATCATCATCAAGTTATGCTAATTATAGCATTTAAAGGCTTCAGCAAATCTAAACATATGAAAGAAAACCATAGACAGAAGATTTGTTGAAGGCCTGTAAGTTACTTGAGTCAATAGTTCACATATATGATTTGCCAATCAAATTTACCAAGAATAGCTCTTCTTCCTAGAATTACTTTGTTTTAATCTTGCAACTCATATAGCCACTTTATGTAGATTTAATTAGGCACCCTGAGGTTGCCCAAATACTTGCCCCATCTTATTGGTAGGAAATACTAAAACAACCTGACATTCATTAGCTACTGAGAAGCTACATTGAGTCGAATTGTCTATCCAACTTTATGTGGTGATTCTGGAAATAATTTTCATCATTAGTTTACAAAATGACTAAAAGAAACCTGTTTTATGTAAATTTGGGGATCCTGCTGATGTTCCTGACAATTGATAAAATGAAATGGAGAGAAAATAACCGGTGCAAATAAAAAGCAATTTGCATGAATTCTGGTGAAATGGAAAGAAGCTAATGGATATGGCATTATAAGCAACTTGCCTTGTAAACTGTAGATTTCTCCAACGCTGTTCTGCCGGGTGATGTGATGCCAATATGCACTACGAGGAAGTGAGATTGACTTGGATAAAGTCATTGGTTCAGACAGACTGGTCTGGAGCTAAAAGCAAAAGCAAACAGAAATGGAAGGTCACACATAAGCATACTTGATAAATAATCTCAAAACTGTTAATTGAAGCTGCGTTGTCACGAACATACCATTTTCTGAATTATTACAGGTTTTATACTATCATTTAAACTGTTTTACAAATATCAGCACTGTGAATGCTCAGGAAAAATCTGTAAAAGTGTATCTGAGTCTATTGGTTCATTAGCAGAGGACATCAGAATACATCCCTATTTATCTACAGCTCTTGCTGCCACGGTTTTGTTACTTTGTTCTTTAACTGTATGATAACAATGGATTAACATATGCCTGAATTCTAAAACCCCTCTGCAATCACATTTCCTTTTGGTCATTTAGCCTGCATTTTGGACTGAATATCCAGAAAGATGCTAACAGAGCATCTGAGACAACCAGCAGAGAATTAGCAATGGAGAGTCATTAATCTCCTAATCCTCCTTTGAAGGGGAGGCATCTCATTACCAGTAGCAGGCTTCAGCTTCAAGAGTAGATTTTCCTGGTCTGGGGGAATTTATGTGATTGAAATTGTAAATTGCATGGTAAGTGTCCCTGTGTACAAGAGCTACAGCACAGAAACCTGACAGGAAGAATGTCAATTTTATTAAAGAGATCTCTGTCTCCTACAAACTACTGATATGAGTGAAAGACAAGACAACACTACAGAGAAAAAAGAAAGATGAAGGATTGTACATTCTGGCAACCTCTTTTGGTAATTCTGTTATGCTTTCTGTGTCTAGAAGAAGAGAGAATGCACCCACACATTTTTTGTATCTATGCTATTACAGAATATCAAATGCTAACAATAATTTTGGAATTTAACAAATCACCATAGCGTTGTAAGAATAATTTTTTCAGTGGATGTCTCAAAGGATCAGTACTGAAGGATCAATTACACCTGAAGATTTAGAATGACAAACCTCTTTGTTTCAGGGGTGGCACCACAATGGTACTCTGAGAAGGTGGGCCTAGAAACTCATTTGCAGGGAGTTGAGCTACAGAGCAGAAGATATTCCAGGTCTGGATCATTTACTGCAGGTTTAGTCATTAGTTCCTAGGGATTCCGCATTCAGAATCATAATGCCAAACTTTAAAAAAAGACCTTTTTTATTGTATAAATAATATTATTCTGTAATTTAAACCTCTTCCCTTACCCCCTCCCCCCAAATAAATTTAGAGACAGTATCCACCCAAAGATCTAAAATTATTTAAATTTTAGTATTAACACAAACTGATGCATGGAATATATTTTGCTTCAGATCAATCTGCTGTAATTACCTCTGTTGTTGTTTTCTTGAGAACTGTCATCAAAATAACTCCCTGTCTACAGCTAATGTCATTTCTGCTCATTTATAGACAAGTATTACATTTCATTTCTCAGTGGTGCAGATCATCACTAGAAGCTATTTGATATGAAATAAAGAGCTTGCAGAAGCATTTAGTCCATTAAAAATACTTTTGAAAGCATTATCATAAGAATTCCAATTTTAGGGAGACTTGGGTGTTTAAAGTTTATTGATACACAGAATTTCTTTTATTGTAGATATCAATACCTCTATATTATTTTACCATGTTTGTATAGCAAGGGTAACAAGGGTAATTTTGCTAAAGAAGAAAATTAAATAAAATAATCTAACTTCAGTTTACTGATGATTTATTCATGATTTATTCACCCAAAAGATAAATTAAAGGCAAAATATTTTCTTAGTATGCATTCTGAAAAAAAAAAAATTCTTAAATAGAACCTATTTGACTGCAGTTTATTATCTCAAAGCTAAATCCAGGGACTGAATGGTAGTGGTTAAACATATAATTACTCCTGATCTGAGGTGATTAATCCCTGATCTGACCAATAGTGATGCAGAAGAACGTTATTTGCACACATTACAGATTCAGGAGAATAAAAAAAAAAAAATCTGCTCTCATTATAAAATAAGGCAAGAACTGCTCTAGTGCAAAAGACTGCACTGCAAGCTTTCACAATACATTTTTTCATCAGGTTCTCTAACTAAAGAACGACTTCTGATATCACCTTTTGGGTAAGAATTACCACCATATGCTTACTGCAATAGGACCAGATGAACCATATTTCTCTGGGGACTCCGTAGAGAAAAAAATGCAATTTCTGGTTTATTATATCATCCTCAGGAAAAAATACTTTAAAATAAAATATCAGTGTTGTTTTTAATTTGAGACATTAAAATAGAAACATAAACCTACAGATTTGAAGACCTTATTACCTTGAATATCATATAAAGGATGATGACATTAATTTGTCCGTGAGGTTATTCTTACTGAATAGAAAACTACCATCAGCTATAATTTTTCTTTTAATCTTTTTTATGCATATAAAAATCACATTGTTGATCAAATGTAATTGACAATGACAGAATACTTACTTCCACAAACTGCTGTTTGTAAAAATATTCCTGTGTTCAAAGAGAATTAAATAATATATTGACAGAAACCCATTTTCTTTAGAGAACATCCTATATGTTACACTGTGGGTGTTTCCGATAAAAAGCTTCAAACCAAGGTGAAGAAAACACATCAAAACATCCATATAATCAATTGTCCATATACTACTAGATAGCTCTTTGCTATATTAGCAATTACAGGTTAAACTAATACTTAGAGAGTTTCAGAACTGTTTCAGAATCCCTTTTCTCCAACTGTAAATGGAATTGTGGTAGTTAACAAAGTTTAAATAGAAAAACAAACAAACAACTTGTAAATCAGGAAAGACTTAGAGAACGGTTTAACTGTTAAAAAATGGATGCTCAGGTTCAAGACGTCTGGTGTTCTAGACCAGTGAAAGAGATCACAATCATAAGTTCAGAGACTTTGTCCCCCATACCCTTTTCTTTTGTCTTTTTACTCTGCCTCATTAAAAAACAACTGGCTTCTCCTCTACAATTTTTTGAAGCAGCTAATGCAAACAGAGAACTTTTCACTAAAGAAAATCTAGTAAATAACCTTTAAATTTTCTTCTTTTTTCAAAGCAGGTAGATCATCCTACACAGATTTATTATTGTCCTTAATTTAACAGGAATGTAACAGCTAAAAATATATTTTAAAATTGTTTCACCTATCTCATTAAGCCTGTTTACCACGCCGAAAATTAAAACAACATCTCTGAGTCTGGATTTCTTCTTACCTAACAGGCCAATATTCAGCTGTTGTTTCCAACACCGACACATTTTTCTCAGGAGCTGGCAAAACAGGCTCAGATGCATTAGCATGAACTGTACAGAAACAGCCCATAATGACAAAGGTAGCAAACATATATAGAAGAAATAAACGTTTCTATCTGGGAAATGAATTTGAGATGATTCTGCTCCTCTACCCAGCTCTGGGACCCTTAGTATAACTACAGGAATTTGCTGGACCAGATCCAGAGGCGAGACCCAAAAACGATCAGAGGGGTGGAACACTTTTTCTGTGAAGAGAAGCTGAAAGACCTGGGGTTCAGACTGGGGAAGTTCAGACATAAAGTTTCAGGGAAACCTTATTGTGACCTTTCAGTACTTCATGGGGGCTTATAAGAAAGATGGGACAGACTTTTTAGCAGGCCTGTTGTAACAGGGTCTTAAATGAAAACAGAGTCAATTTATATTGGACATGAGGAAGAAATTTTTATGGTGGGGGTAGTAAAACGCTGGCATCGGTTGCTCAGAGAAATTGTAGATGCCCCATCCCTGGAGATATTCAAGATCAGGTTGGACTGGGCTCTGAGCAACCTGGTTCAACATCTAGTTGAAGATGTCCCCTCTCATTGCAGGGGGTTTGGACTAGATGATCATTTAATGTCTCTTCCAACCCAAAACATTCTTTGATTTCACCGAGGGTTGTTTAGCTGTGTTGTATCTATGTACTGGTCTTAAAAGAGGAAAATAAAGGAAAATTAAAAATTCATCTAGAATGACTTGGCTACAAATATTTCTCAAATCTGATGAGACTTCAGGAAATATAGACATAATCTAGATGTTTGTTCCCAGTTTATGAGGTAGACATTAAAAAATTAAGAATTAGAACTCAGGTGTAAAGTAGAAATGCATACATTGAAACCAAATTAACTCAGGGAATTTTGTGGTGGGAATATAAAAGCCCAAATATCACTGAAGTATTTTTGTTCTCTGATATGAAACACCTAGTAGTTAGGCTTCATCCATTTCCTCCATTTCCTCCATTTTATCTGTTTCCTCCACACAGTGAACATTACATTTCTTTCCTGTATCCAAATTTAATATCCAAAGCCAAAATATCCAAAATATTGAGCTATATGAAGTCTTTGCATTGCCAGTGACAACTTTATTGTTCTTACTGGTCTCTTTGTTTAAGATAGAAATTAAAAAAAAAAAAAAAAAGTCTATTGATGTGTTACTGTAAGAAATTTCCCATATTTTTCATTATTGTCTTCTATAAAGGCTTAAAGAGTAATTTTTTTTTTAATTCACATAGGCCATCTCCATTGACTTCAATATATTTGTTACTCTGGTATCAATAGTGAATACAATTCCAAAAATGGAGCCTGCTAACTTTATTAGGGTTCCGAGCTTTGATCTTTTTAGCATATTATTCTCTCTTTTTTCTTTTTTTTCATTAAAAGTCAAAACACTGAAGGTAACAGAAAATACGTTTGGCTTGAGGAGACAAACAGAACAATTTATAGTTAATTCCTTTCTTTTTTAGTCTACAATAAGGACAGTTTGCTTTTTACAGATGTGTTCTGAA
The DNA here is from genome assembly GCA_013400315.1 of Bombycilla garrulus. NCBI lineage: Eukaryota > Metazoa > Chordata > Aves > Passeriformes > Bombycillidae > Bombycilla > Bombycilla garrulus. The sequence continues at coordinate 136,438 of VXBU01005411.1, forward strand.
AATAGGTTAGTTTATTATGGATAAAACCCTCTGTCTTATTTCAAATTCTCATTAGTGTCTTTAAACAGCTAGCAAGAGAACTAGGTCACAGAAGACTAACGAAATTATAGTCTAGAAATATGAATCCAATACCATTATTTAGATTTTTTTCTTTCTAACTGTAAAGAAGGTTATTTTGTGTGTTATGCCTTGAAGAGAAAGAGGGCTTAAGAAATATATTTCACCTCACAAGTGTCAATTATCTGACACAGACTCATTTCACTGTATCTACAGTAAAAAATGACTATAGCTTGAGAATCACAGTTGGTAGTGCTAGTAGGCAGCATCAGCTCAGATATCACCTGAGTTAGGGAATAAGCAGGAGAAATGGTTTTAGGTTTTTTAAATGAGTTTTGTAATTTTCTCATCATGACCAAAAAAAGGTATAATGATTGTCTTTTCTGCAAAAGCAGCAACTGTCGTCCTGGATTCAACTTGTATACTATGACGCATAGATCTATTTTACAAAAAACAGTTTTCATCCAGTACTGTAAAGCAGACTGTTCCTTCTTCAGCAAACGTTTGCCAATGTTTCTGTTTAAATCAATTCTCCTGCTCCAAAGAATTTTCCAATTTATCATTTTAAATTCTGTCTCTTCATTGATCCACTTCTACATTGTTATAAAAGAAAGACAGGGACCTGTTAGAGCATGTCCAGAGGAGGCCATGAAGATGATCAGTGAGAAGGAGCACCTCTCTTAAGAGGACAGGCTGAGAGAGCTGGGGTTGTTCAGCCTGGAGCAGGGAAGGCTTCTTCCCTTCATGCAGACATCTTACCAATGTTTGTAAATAGCTGGTGTGAGAGTACAAGGAAGACAGAACCAGGCTCCTTCCAGTGGTGCCCAGAGACAATGTGCACAAACTGAAACACAGGAGATTCCTGCTGAATGTCAGGAAACACCTTTGCTGTGAGATTGAATAAGCACTGCCACTGGTTGTCCAGGAAGCTTGTGAAGTCTCTCACATTGTAGACATCTGGACATGGTCCTGGAAAACCAGATTCAATGGCACTACTTGAGCTAGGGGGGGTGGACAAGAGGTCCCTTTAATCCTCAACCAGTCTCTGATTGTCATTTCCAAAATTATAGAGAAGGTTTTACTGATAGGGAGAGTCCCAGATTTGTCTTCTGAACTGTGTAAGGATAAGTAAGTTGAGGCGGAAAAGAATGAACTGAAATGCATCAGTTAGAGAGATCAAAGAAAGAGGCCATAAACAGAGACTTGTCTCCTTCATTTGGAGCAAGTGTTTTCTAAGTAATTCAGCCTGAAAGTTATGGAGTTCCAGAACGGGCTCTTTCATGAGGTTTGTCAAGCCAGAGCTAAAAATAGTGAAGCTTGCTATCAGTGGTGACATAAAGTCTTGTCCTCCTTCCTCTGTTTTTCACTCTCCTTGCTCTACTGAGGAGTCCTCTCTCTTACAAAGCTGCTAGAGTCTGACCTCAACCTGAAATGCTCTGGCAAGGTCTTCAAAGTATGAGATTTTTTCATGGAATTACTTGCCAAAATATATGACATATCATAAACAGATATTTGGGACACTTGAAGTGTCAGTGTTTTACTTGAGAGTACCATAAGGACAGCCTTTCTGACCTCAAAGAAGTTTGCTTTAGAAGTGGTATGGTAGAAGCCATGGCACGAAAAATGGCTCTCGGTGGAGAACAGACTTGAAAACCTCCCTCTAGCAGGTGGCAAGCAAGGTGAAATATGGATGAACACAGACTGTTCCCAGCTGGGAGAACCCTACTTGAATAAATTTGGGGCCGAAAAATTGGATTTCTAAAATATGCTACAATCTATATTCACTATTCACTGCACAGTTATTTGACTTTCATTATTTCTGATAAAGCAAATGACTTGGACCTCTTGAGGTTTCTCAAGAAGTTTTTCTTCCATTGTCTAAAACAGATCAGTAGTTTCCAATTACATGTATTTGTAGAAATCACATTTCTTTTAACTTCTTCATTTCAGTATACAGAAATTGCTGACCAATGAACTTTATTAAAACGTCGGGAGGACACTCTTCTGATTACTTTCACAAACAGTAATCATCAATAACTTTTCATTCCTCATTAAGCTTATCAGTGCGTGACTTCAGTATTCTGTAACAGACATAGTCTGGCTGACCTCTACAATCTGACATTTTCAGAAGTTAGTTTTATATATCATACGAAGACATTTCAATTAAAAACAAGAAATAGCAAACCTAGAGTACACTAAAATTACTATTATGTAGCAAAGTCTTCTCAGATGACTCTTCAATATCTTCCAAAAGAACATGGTTCCTTCCTTTTAACATATTTAAAATATGTCTTGAATCATACATGATGGAGATCATTATATGTATGTGATGCACATGAAGGTAAATTATTAAGTCTTAGCTTTGAAACATACTGTATTTTTTGGGGGGGGTGGGGTGGGGGGGCGAGGTAGGTGTATGTCTGCACATATGAGCACACAAATAAACACATTCATGTAATTTAAGACAATTTATTCACTAATAAGTAAATATTTACTTCAGTAGCCTTTACTGAGTTTTTACAGACTTAAAATCAATTGAGAAGCTGGTATATAGGAATAAAAGGCCATGTATATATAATCTATAAACAGGATTATGGTGTGATCCTTGTGCACAAGGGCACTTTTCTACTGTGTGCCCTTGCACACAAGGATCACACCATAATCATCTATATAGACAGACCCAGCCAGAGCATTTTTGACATTGTTCTTTTAAAATTGAAATAAGCAATCATCAAAAAGCAATGCATACACTTCTAAATAGATCTACATCATGTATATTTGGAAACATTTGCGGCTTTGTGGCCCAGAAACAACTTGTAGTGAGAGACATGATTCACTATTCATGATTTCTCTGAATCACAATTCAAATTTCTGCATATAAAAGAAGTTAATGAATTTTTTTGCTTCCTTACTGATGTGTATTTACTAATATAGCAGAAGTAGCTATAAATCAGGAATTCAGTTTGGACAGGTGGGAGACAGAGAAGTGTTCATAGACTGCTTTATCTTTCCACAAACGTGCATCAGCCCAATAAATCCTACCATTAGAAACCTTTCTTCACCTAATTTCATTTTCAGACAAAAAAAAGTTGTTTGTTTTTTTTTTCTGCTGGCAAAAGTTACTTGGTGCAGTAGAATTTGTACATATATGACCACATGCCATATAACTCAAACCTTTTCAAAACCATAGCTGCTATTTAATGAAACAACCCTTTACCTGTTTTAGCTTCACAAAACAAAGGAAATAGAATTATATCCATTGCCATGGAAATCAGTAACTCTGTTGCTTTTTTTCTTTCGTGTAATACAAAATGTATGTAAAAGTGAACACCAAATAATATGTGGGAATACATCACAGAAATACCATAATTTTACAAAGTATTCTACAAAATCTCTCCGGTAGTAGCAATTGCAACTTTTACCACTATATTCTACAAGGAAATTATTAAGAATAATGAGGAGAAGAACCTTTGCTGATTTATTAAAGGATTTTGAATCACAAAGACTATAGAGATGTGCATTCAACAGCCAGTCATACGAATCCACATGAATCTTGCCTGGCAGCTGCCTTTATGGAAATGGATTCTGACAGACTGAATATGCTATGAGACTAGCAGCTTTTACCCTGAGACAGTCATAAGAAACAGAGAAATGGATGCTTCTGCCATAGCATTGGAAATCTTCATTAATTCCTTGCTGCTGAATGCTGCAGAACTGAAATATTTTCAAAAAAACCTATTCCTTCAGTTGAGATTGAGCAGTACTTCATTACATTTAACATCTTCATCACCAGCGTGGGCAGTGGGACAGAATCAACTCTTAGCAAATTTGGGGATGAAATAAAACCAGGGGGAATAGTCAATCACCCAGACAGGAGGGCTTCTATTCAGAGGGATTTCAGCAAAGCAGAGGCAAAGGCTTACATGACTGTCATGAAGTTCAGTAATGACAGATGTCAATGCTGCAACTGGGCCAGGGCAACTGCACACAAGTACAGTCTGAGGACTGACTTGCTAGATAAAATCTTTGCCAAAAGGAGCTAGCTGTCCTGGTGATGATGTGAATGATCAGTGTATCTATGTGGTGATGGAAGTTAATGACACACTGGATCACATGAGCAAAAGCATAGCCAATGCAACCAGAGAAGTCACATTTCCCCATATTTGGCAATAAACTACATCTGGAAGTTTAGCTATGTTCACAAAATCTTCAGGTCTGGACCCATGCAGAAGAGGAATATCAAACTGGAGAGAGCCTGGCAAAGAACTTCTAAGAAGCAGAATAAGATCAGTGACATGGGATTAAATGTCTAATATTTATTCATATGAGAAACTGAAGGCTTAAAGAAATCTAAACTAATTTTTTTCTTTCTCTTCTGAAAAGAACATTGCAAGCACTGTACGTTGGTACATTGTTACCAGAGATGCACATTGAAAGGACAAGAGTCAACAGGTCACAGGCTATTGCAAGGGAAATTTGAGACAAACTTAAGGAAAAAAAATCCTTCACAGCATGAACAGCCAAGTGCTGGAATGAGCACACATAATCAGCATCACTGTGGGTATTCAAAACCTGACTGGATAAGACCCTAGATAAAGCTAACTAGCTTTGATGCTATACCTGCTTTCAACAGGCAAGTAGGTGAGCTGACCACCCTTCCAATGCCAGTATTTTTGATCCTTATTCAATGGGTTTGAAAACTTGAGAGCTAATGAGATGCACCATGCCATTGAGTCAAACTGACATTTTGCTGACAAAATAGCCACACATCTTTGTGTAATACAGCTACTGTGTTACAAAAAGTGAAATAATGTCAAACCAACCGTACAGGGTCTATAGTCTCTACTACTCCCTAGCACTTCTCAACTAGATTTCTGCACAGCTGATAAATAAAAAATTCTTAGCATGGCTGGCATAAGAACAACGACCGACAGCTGGGAGAAAAAAGAACATAATCAACCTCTCTCTGGATAGGCTCTGATAAATACATATTAAAAGACTGCATGTATTTGGAAAAGTTTCTGTATACCAGATATGGCTTTTTTAGATACTCTGTATCTCTTGTCTTTGGTCTACAAATGATCAGAGCGATTATAAATAATTTTCACATTAAAATCCCTTCCATCTTTATAAAAAGGGATAGAAGTAGAGAAAAAACACAAACTGAAGACATAGAGTGAACTTCACCTAATTTTTGTCCTACCAACAAGTACCTGATGAGCCAAAGCACAAAAAGCACAGGAGTGAATTGCAAAGTAACTTTAGGGCTGTTATGAGAATTTTTGATCCCTTCTCAGATTATTACTTTTTATAATTCTCCTATTCTCTGAAAAGCACTGTGCCCCTCTGTAAATCACTGATAAAGAAGTTTTCTATTAATCAGAGACAAAGCCTTAACTATACCCTTGAGTGATATAAAGAACTCCTAAACAGAGTTACTGCAACAGAGGAAGGACTTGCTTGACAAGAGACACAAAATGATGCTATAATTCAAAAGACTGATGAAAACCAAGTGAAAAATACCTTTTTCAGAAGTTAATTCTTCTGTGAATAACCAGCCGACTATGATTCAGGGTTTGATTTGTTATTGTTTTGTTTTTGTGCTATGCCTAGCATACAGCTGATTATTCTATGACCTTGGGCAATTCACATACAGCTGAGTTTGGCCTTAATCTTTCTGTGCCTCATTTTACTCATTACTATTAATATTATAATAATACCTGTCTCCTGAGAGCATTGGATAACTTCATCAGCTATTATTTTTGCTAACAATAATAGAAGCTCTATAGTTGCTTCATTTCATAAGAAACAGTTTTCTGAAAATAGCAGATATGAGATTAATACTAAATTAAGCCCCCTGGTGAGGTGTTTTGAGGATTATTTTTTTAGTAATACTTAAGTCAACATAACCTGCTTCTCCATTGAGATAGTTCAATGACGTGAACCTACCAGCACTGTTACACAAGTGGGCTTGTTTAAAGGCACACAATACAAAGAAAACTTCCATTCATTATAAATGCTTCTCTGAGGTTAGTTAAGGGGAGGGCTGGGCTTCAGTGAGACATGCAACAACCACCCATAATTACAGCAGCCATTCCTAATTTATAGTTTATATCACCCACAGCTTCTGGCAAATAAAACTGCTAAACAAATCATCAATTTTGTTTAGGGAAAAGTTCTTTGGCTCTTCATTTTCTGCATTTCTGGAAATAAATATGAATTTCAGCCCAACAGTGCCTCTCCAACTACTTTGTTAGCTCTGTAAACATGCAGTATTTTACAAAGCACAGGAAAAGTGAAAAAAAAAATTACAAATTTGCTCGTCACCATCCTTCAAACCCTCTTATATTCAAACGCAACTTTGTACAGTTGAAATAAATTATATCTGACCTTTAAGAAACAGCTCTTTAAAAAGAGCCCAGAAATGTAGATAGGTAGCTACAGGGATTTTTAAAGCGCTTATATGCTAAATTCTCAGGAGGGTTTGCATCTTTGGATACCTTACAAACAAAAACCATCTTTGCCCTGTTGCATTCAAACAAGCTAACCAGACCGTGGTGACTTAAATAGAAATGTTCACAGTGCAGTCCAGCTGCATGAAAACATGAAACAGAGGTGAACATAACAGGGAAAACAGTGTTCATAGAATTCGTGTATGCAGCTTCAGGATGGATTCATAGGATGGAGCAGGCTCCATGCAGAAAAAAATATTGTATCATCTCACTTGGGAGACACCTTTGCAAAGCTTTTAATAGAAATTTGGGCTGAGCTCATAGTTTATATTAGCAGGGAGGCAGATTTCAATCTAAGTTGTAGGTAGCATGATAGACAAAAAAGTTAAAAGAATATGGTAACAGAATACAAAATATTCCAGAAATTTTTAAGGAGAAAAGAATAAGATTTCTCAGTAATTATGCCCATCCATGTGCTAAGATACTTGGAGTTTAGTTCATAGGAGAGATTTAGAGTACCTTTTTGCATCCAAAATCATCCAGCCCTATGGCTATGCAGGAGAGAAATTTCAAAACTGTGTCAGACAAAGGAAGAATTTCCCACCATACCCTGAATGAAAACCCTCATGATTACTACCACCTCGAAAACATTCAAAACTCCAGGGTAAGTTTTGTTTCCAAATGGCAAAACAGCATTTAAATTACATCACCAGCTACCAAAATATTTGACACACTCTTATGTAAGGGTTTCCCAGCTCTACTCTCACACCTACCCACTCCACTTACCTACACACCCCACAAACCTTTATGTTGTCTGCAATGTTTGTGACATGAGGAACAGCTCTGTCCCACCCCCATCACTTTGTAGGAGCAGCTGCACAAACCCTTTGATTCTATAGTAAAGACTTTCCCTATTCCATGGTTTCATTCAAACACACAGCGCAGACCCAGGAACGCCAACCACCTACAGAGTTCTTTGGAGAATCTGGATTTTACACCTCGTCTTCACACCTCTTGCTGACTGCAAGGTGCCATACAGGGGCACAATGAAATCCTGCAGTTCACAGAGGAAGAGGGGTAAAAAAGGGCTTGACTCTGTAAGGAAAAGATAAATGGGAGGCTAGTAGCTGTGGAAGTTTCAATTTCATAATGGCATAAGGTATTTTCTTTTAGAAAGTGAATAAACCTTCTACATAGTTTTTGAATGCTGCTGCAGTATTTACATATGAATAATAGTCCCCGAAAAAATGCTAATGGAATAAGTCTACATTCGAGACAATATTTTCTTTAAAATCAGAGAATAAAAGAGGTCCAGTTGATAGACGTTAACTATCACCCAGTCTGAACATCCACAGATTTCCTGCTTTCTTATGAAGTGGTGAATGTTGAAAATAGACTTGTGATGTAAGTTTAGGGATTACTTCATCTGAGCACACACAGTTTTCCAAGCCTGAAGGCTAAAAAGGAGTCTGGAAAAATTCTAAAAAAGTTCTCATAGAAATCACAGTACAGAAAAATGTCATTATATGCTTAATGAACCAAGAATCCTATGGAAAATTACCACTACTTGTGGGAATTGGATTTACAAAACTAAAACCAAAAAGTACACAGTTCTGATTTATAAGAAAAAACCAAACAAGCAAACAAACNCTGAGCACACACAGTTTTCCAAGCCTGAAGGCTAAAAAGGAGTCTGGAAAAATTCTAAAAAAGTTCTCATAGAAATCACAGTACAGAAAAATGTCATTATATGCTTAATGAACCAAGAATCCTATGGAAAATTACCACTACTTGTGGGAATTGGATTTACAAAACTAAAACCAAAAAGTACACAGTTCTGATTTATAAGAAAAAACCAAACAAGCAAACAAACAAACAAAAAAAAAAACCAAACCAAACCAAAACAAACAAACAAACAAAAAAAACCCCCAAAAACAAATTAAAAATTCTTGGTGTTGTTAATCTTGGGAAAAGTTATAGATAGTCACAGACTGACCACTGGAGTGTCCTGCTGTGTCAGGGGAGGGTTGGACTGGACACTAGGGAGCATTTATTAACTGGGAGGATGGTCAAGCATTGGAACAGGCTTCCTAGAGAGACAGCCAATGCCTCAAGATGGTCAGTCTTTATCAGGCATTTGGATCACGCCCTCAAAATTGTCCTTTAACTTTTGGTCATCCCTGAAGTGATCAAGCAGTTGGACTATATAATCATTGTAGATCCTCTCCAATAGAAATATCCTATCCTATCCTATCCTATCCTATCCTATCCTATCCTATCCTATCCTATCCTATCCTATCCT
>VXBU01005411.1:145729-285620 GCA_013400315.1 Bombycilla garrulus
TACTTGGAGTTTAGTTCATAGGAGAGATTTAGAGTACCTTTTTGCATCCAAAATCATCCAGCCCTATGGCTATGCAGGAGAGAAATTTCAAAACTGTGTCAGACAAAGGAAGAATTTCCCACCATACCCTGAATGAAAACCCTCATGATTACTACCACCTCGAAAACATTCAAAACTCCAGGGTAAGTTTTGTTTCCAAATGGCAAAACAGCATTTAAATTACATCACCAGCTACCAAAATATTTGACACACTCTTATGTAAGGGTTTCCCAGCTCTACTCTCACACCTACCCACTCCACTTACCTACACACCCCACAAACCTTTATGTTGTCTGCAATGTTTGTGACATGAGGAACAGCTCTGTCCCGCCCCCATCACTTTGTAGGAGCAGCTGCACAAACCCTTTGATTCTATAGTAAAGACTTTCCCTATTCCATGGTTTCATTCAAACACACAGCGCAGACCCAGGAACGCCAACCACCTACAGAGTTCTTTGGAGAATCTGGATTTTACACCTCGTCTTCACACCTCTTGCTGACTGCAAGGTGCCATACAGGGGCACAATGAAATCCTGCAGTTCACAGAGGAAGAGGGGTAAAAAAGGGCTTGACTCTGTAAGGAAAAGATAAATGGGAGGCTAGTAGCTGTGGAAGTTTCAATTTCATAATGGCATAAGGTATTTTCTTTTAGAAAGTGAATAAACCTTCTACATAGTTTTTGAATGCTGCTGCAGTATTTACATATGAATAATAGTCCCCGAAAAAATGCTAATGGAATAAGTCTACATTCGAGACAATATTTTCTTTAAAATCAGAGAATAAAAGAGGTCCAGTTGATAGACGTTAACTATCACCCAGTCTGAACATCCACAGATTTCCTGCTTTCTTATGAAGTGGTGAATGTTGAAAATAGACTTGTGATGTAAGTTTAGGGATTACTTCATCTGAGCACACACAGTTTTCCAAGCCTGAAGGCTAAAAAGGAGTCTGGAAAAATTCTAAAAAAGTTCTCATAGAAATCACAGTACAGAAAAATGTCATTATATGCTTAATGAACCAAGAATCCTATGGAAAATTACCACTACTTGTGGGAATTGGATTTACAAAACTAAAACCAAAAAGTACACAGTTCTGATTTATAAGAAAAAACCAAACAAGCAAACAAACAAACAAAAAAAAAAACCAAACCAAACCAAAACAAACAAACAAACAAAAAAAACCCCCAAAAACAAATTAAAAATTCTTGGTGTTGTTAATCTTGGGAAAAGTTATAGATAGTCACAGACTGACCACTGGAGTGTCCTGCTGTGTCAGGGGAGGGTTGGACTGGACACTAGGGAGCATTTATTAACTGGGAGGATGGTCAAGCATTGGAACAGGCTTCCTAGAGAGACAGCCAATGCCTCAAGATGGTCAGTCTTTATCAGGCATTTGGATCACGCCCTCAAAATTGTCCTTTAACTTTTGGTCATCCCTGAAGTGATCAAGCAGTTGGACTATATAATCATTGTAGATCCTCTCCAATAGAAATATCCTATCCTATCCTATCCTATCCTATCCTATCCTATCCTATCCTATCCTATCCTATCCTATCCTACCCTATTACAGAAATAAGCTTCACAACACCCATGAAAACTAAGTAAGCAACTCATCAGCTCTGTATTGCAATAAAGCAGACAGGTTTTTACAGGGTTATACAATTTCTAGACACACATTATGTAGCAACATCATACATAGTTTCAGACGGGAAGTACAGAACAATATTCAGCTAAGTATGCATGAATAACTGACCTGAGGCTATGCTTTAACTTGCATAAAGTACATGAGTTCATGAATCATCATATGTATTCAGAATCTCAGTGCTTGAGCTTAGATATTATTTGGAAAGAGAAGAAAACATACTAAGAGAGCAATGTGTCATGACATGGGATAATATTTGGATGAACTGTAGAATTTTCTTCTCCAGTTTCTCCTTCAGGAATTGAGTTAAACACACTTAGGCAGAGTTACAATGTAAAAGAGCTTTGTTATACTAAGTAAATTGCAGTGGTGAAATGAAGCCCAAAAGATATACAAAATGTATTTAGCTAAATATTTCACACACTCATTGAGTCAGCAGCACCCATTAATATCTCTCTGAAATTCCCCTATTTTGCAACTTGAAATACTAGGTGATAGGCACACCATTGCAAAAAGACATCAATAAGAACTGTAAACCAGTCAAAGCTCTAAAAATCCAGTGGCAAAGGTGGGACACTTCAAATTAAAACCATCACGTTAAAATTAAAATTTAGAATAGTTGATGTGTTTGTTGATATTTGATCCTGTCATGTTTGATGAGTATGCATTTAGCCTGTGACCAGGTTTGAAACACGCAAAGATAAAAAGATAGTACAGACTCACAGAGCAAAGAAAAAATTAAAAGTTCACTAATTAACTCATGCTGTTATTTCCTCCAGCCTCAGAGTTGTTTTTTTCCTGTTTCTAAGACAATTTGCATTAATATTTTTAACTCTATTTACATTTTTATTAAGACTGTGCTGACAATACTGTAATTTATATTTATCAGACCAGTCTTGTGAAATACCTTTCTCATCCTGTTCCTTGTAAGAAAAATAAAATTACTCAGTCTTATTTCTTAGCTACCTTCCTCTTCAACATCTCCTTAAGCCCAGTTTCATTGTCTGATATTTCTTTTCTTTGGTACATTCATTACTTCTGTGCTAATAATGTATTTTAAAGAAATAATACATAAACTCATTGATAGTAACTTTTTTTTTTAATAACAGAAATTTATCATGATGACTCACTTATATTAAGTTGAATTTTAAAGACAAGACTTGTAAATAGAAATACACAGATACAGTGTTTCATAAAGGTGCTTATCTTCTGGGAAATGTTAAAAAAGATCACAATCTAAAATAGCTTTTAGCTCTGCTGTCTAAAGTAAAACAAATGTTATAGAAAACTTCCAAAGATACTAAGTTGTGAAATTTGGGCTATTATCATTTATTCCTCCATTTATACTTCAGTCTTACTGATGTTTGATTAAGTTCAGCTGGTTAACATCGACTTCAGTGCTATCTTATTTAGCCTTATTGTTTTACACATTGTAAATTTTTATTCTTTTGAGACTACATAATAATTTTTTACTGGCAGCTCTTGAAAGAAGTAATTTATAGAGCTACAAAGGTATAAGTATTTCCTGAGAATTCCTCCCTCATATGTGTAGTCATAACACAGGAAATCTACAGCTCTTAACCTTCTATTTTCTACCCTTCAACAACAGTGAGGGCAGAAGATATATCAGAAGTGTTTTCAGTGGAAATTAAATGGCAGAAGATCAAAGCTGGCATTAGAAAGGAAAATCAGAGATTAAAATTCCAATGCCATGTTGTCATCCTGGTGTAGAGGTTGGATAGACAAGTGCTGCTGAGAACAACTCTTCCTATGCTTGTGTGCAAAAACCATCTGAATACTGACTCTTTAAAACAAGGTCATCAAATCCAACATCATCTCCTGATGGCAAAGAGGAGTATTCTCAGCATTCTTTTAGACAAAGTATTTGCGGAGGATGAATTATTCTTTTTCTTTCTCTCCTCAGGATACGACAACTGAGAAAATATAATGGTTCACTGCTCCTCTGTAAACCAATTCAGTTTGGTAAACCAAATCAGTTTGGTAAAGCTGGAGAAGCCTGCTCCTTTTAGGTAGGTGTTTTTGTCGGTTTTTTTTTTTTTTTTGACAAACTCACAAACTGAATTAGCTCAGTCAGATAAGCACCTTAGTTAACAGAAAGCAAGCGGAAGGAGCTTGCAGTCCAGTCTGGGCACAGGGAAGGAGTGATAGATCTGGCTGTTGGACACCCAGAAATGTATCTTCCATGTTCAACATCAGACCACAGTCAGTGGAGGGGAATACAGGTCATTCCTGAGGCTAACACTTTGTTTTGCACAATAATCTCAAGACTAACAATCCAACCAGACTTCTAAATGCTACAGAGAAAAAAACCCCAAACAAACAAGGAGTCAGAGGGGAGAGGGGGAGGGAGAGAGGAAAAAAGCAAGGTTTTTTCAGGTGATATAAAAAGAAAGTTGCTGACACTCTCGTGGTTAACACAACAGCACAAAATAAAAGCATGTAAATAGAAAGACTATTATTCTTTTTAATTTGTTATCTTGGAATTTAAACCACTAAAAACCATTGCAATATTGCTCTCTCTCCCACAAAACAACTACAGAACAGAATTATCATCAGTATTACAATGATCCATCAAAGAAGCAAAGTCTGAAAAAAATGAATATACAGGCAACAATTTCCCTGAAAAGATTTCCAATTTAAGTACTAGCATTGGCCCAAATTTGTTATTGTCCCAAACAAAGCAAGCATAAAACGCTATCTCTCTGCCAATGCAACATTTCAAATTCAATCAAGAAAACCACCTAAGCTAAATTAGATCAATGTCCACTTTGCTGAATTTTTTGAATAAAATCCAGTCTGCTTTGATCTCAGTAAAACCAATAACCAGCTCAAATCCATACCTATGCCAGTGACTACTGATCTCATATTTCAGTCTTTCTTCCAGTGTTATAATTTGAAAGGAAAATGGGCAGAAGATGAAAGTGTGCACATGACTGCCTGTTTAAACTGACTTGGCTTCTCCTGCTAGAGGTGACAAAGAGGCAGATTTGGTACTGTACAAGCTGCCACAGAACATTTTTACTTCCAGCCCATGCACTTTCCCATTACTTTCAAAGGTAATGGGAAGAATTAGTTTCCTTCTCATGTCTCTCTCTTATTAACAGTTATCCAGCATGTTGCTTGGCCTGAGCAAAAGATTTTTTAGCATAAAAATGATTTTATTTTTTAGCATTCTGACACAGAACTTTTGGGTGCAGGGACCTCCATAAATGGAGTAAATGTGGACTGTGCGAGTCTGCATTACCTTTATTCTTCTACCAGACTTTGTTTCTAGGTTTGTTTTTTCTGTGCGTGTGTTTTGTACTCAGGGGGGTTTGCTATTTTTGTATTATCAAGGTGATTTACTTTGTATATTTACTTTGAAAGCTAATCATAATCCATATAGTTCATCAAGGTTGCCCTGGTAAAATATTCACTTACATTTTTTTATAAGCTGTATTCATTTTTTTATACCAGATTCTAACCTATTGTAATCTGGTAAAAACTAAATGAAAGTTCAGTGTATTCATTAGTTAAAACATATTAACATTTAGGACAGAACACAAATATTCACAGGAGTCCTTTTTAATAAATGACTTCTAATGATCGGAAGGAAGAGGTAATGGTTACTGTTTTGTATCTTTTCTTTTTCTGATTTGTATGATAATGGATATAGCATTCACCATTCTTTACTTTTAAAAAATTCTCTTATTTTCATATATATTTATAAATAAAAGATTTAATTCAACATTGTTAAATGTGAGCTGTTCATTACAGAAAGGGACAAAATCCCCCAAGTATAGATCTATAGATGAAAAGATCAAATGTCACTAAATCCCTGATTTAAAATATTCTTGTGCTTGTATTTAAATTTCAGATCTTATGGAAAAAAAACCATGTAGGTATTTGGTGAAATGGTTGGAATTAGATACAATAGCACTCCATAAATTGAATGTAACACACAATCCATTTATATTTTAGATTTTATTTCTAATATGAATAAAACTCAAATGTTGCAGATGACACAGCTGATCCTTTAAATGTTCAGCACCCCACCAGCCAGAAGTAGCAGAGTTTCCAAATCCAAAGTAACATTAATTTACTAGCTGAAACATATAATCAACAGGTTTTTCAGCCTCTTATGCACAGCCCACAGCAGCCTATGTGAGCCTTTCCTGATCTCCCTGTGCATATCACAGTGCAGCCTCATCCAGGAGACAAGTACATCACACACAGTGTGGCTGATGAGTCATTTCTATTTCTCATCCTGCTCTCACTTGGAGTTTGATATTACGTACCATATGGCCGCAGCCTTCATAAATATGGTTTCAAGGAAGTCATTTGATGGCAGAATGGAAATGGCTTTGCAAAGCAGCAAAGCTGCTAATTGATGTGTGGAAGAGCTGAAAGTGAAGGTTCTGTAAAAGGAAAATCTTGTATGATCCTGGCCTAAGCATTTATTATGTCAGCATGAAAATGTTCTAATTTTTCTTACTGGTGTAGACACTTTACAAGCAAACACATTATAAAATAAAGATGCTTTTTTCCTGCTATTTTCCTCTTATTGAATCACTTTCTGCCCAGCAGAATGCAGTGGTTTTCTGCCAGCAGATCTACTACTTCACATAGTCTTCCATTTATTCTACCTAGTGCTGGACTTTCCAGCAATTGCTCCTTATTAGTCTTGACAGTAAATGCTCCTCTTCCTGCATTTCCTGTCCAAAGTTTGTGCACCTCAACTATTATGCAAAGGCTCCTACTTTGTCTAGTTCTATGGAAAAATCCATCTTTTTTTTTCCCCATATAGCATTAAAACCAGGCCTTTTTTATGGCTTCCCAATTCAGGTTCTCATAACAGACATGTGTGATAGGAACATTCAACACAGCAGACTTTTTACACGGAAATCTAAGTATTTTTCTAGTTTGTTTTTCAATGAGTAAGGAAAATTGTGTCTCTGCCCACAGTGGGAGAAGGTGAGACTAGATGATCTTTAAGGTACCATTCTATCCCTTAACATTCTCTAATTGGTTCTCTGACTTATCTGAGGAGTAATTAAGAAAAGTTGAACACTGGGGTCTTAGGTTGGTCCTCACAAAAGCCTTTGTCTCAGCAGAGTGAGAAAGGTATTTTGGCACTGGTGGAGTGTGGGGCATAGATCCATATAAGTCATGTTTGCATGACTGGAGGCACGTAGAGTGTGGATGAGGAAAAGAAGGAAATCCCACAATTAACCTGGAATCTCTGTCTAGGGAAGAAGATATGCAGAAAATCATGGTCATCCCAGAAGAAAAGGATGCAGACCAGGTTCCCTGGCCTGAAAGTCAACTTTCCAGAACAATCATTAAAGACCATCTCTAATTCTAAACATGCAGGGAAAGCTTTTTCTCTTGCTGTCTTAAAAGAACTCCAAATTTTTCTATAGTAGTCACTTAAACACAACTTGTGCAAACTGGAAATTCTGAACACAAAATAATAAAATAGATCTATTTGAACTCAATTCCATTGCTACTTATAATGTAGGGTAAATAATTTCTTTCAGGGGTTAAGAAAAATAGAACATGTCTGCTGTTACCTAGAAATGCTTATGCCATTTTTTTTCCCACCTGTGAGGCCATCAGGAGCAATTAAACCTCACTCATCAGTAGTCAACACAATAGCTAAAGGTTTAATCTTTGAGTAATAGAGCCACAGTTTCAGAGAAGATGACCATGGATCTCTTTGTCTGATGGTATCCCCTGTTCCAAAAAGTTACCTAAAAAACATCCTTATACAGAACACACTGAGGATCCCATGAAAATACATAAATCTGAAAGTCTGTTTTGTCCCAGCCACAGAGCTGATACTATCATTGCAGTTGAATCCACTGACTTTGGTTTATTACCAATTTTTATAACTTTAAAGACTTTTGGTAAAAGGGCCTTACCCTTGCCTTCTGTTCCATTTCCATCATTAATCTTTCATGTTGCTCAGCTATTGCCAGTGTTGCAGAATGGACTTTCTGATATATCATTTCTCCTTCTCGTGTTTGAAAGGTGAACAGCCCTTCTCCTGTGTCACACATCCTGCAGGGAGATTTAAGTAGAATGGAAAGAAAATAAATAAGTATTGTGTAATCTTTATCTAACTATTATAAAAAATGCATACCTTTCAGTAGCAAATGCCAACTTAGAAATGTAGTTAAACTCTGAAATTCCTAACTCCAAACATCTGCAGTTATTTTTACCATCGAAGAGAGACATATTCCAAGAGATGGGCAGAACGTCATTAACATATTTTTTAAATTCAGTTTTAATCATCATCTGGATAGTGAAAAAGAAGCTTTAGTATGGAATAAAAACTGGAGGTAATAGAGTAAATTATTTCTGTAATTTTTTCCAAATGTCTGCACCAATAAGTGGGAGCTAAATTTAATTATTTTAACCAATTCATGCCCGAAATACATAGTACATTGTGATTTGGAAAAGCTGACATTTTAAGACAACACTGACCAATTAAAAATACTGTTATGGTTAATGACTACAAAGATGATGCATTGAAAGACAGCATTAAAAGGTTAAATTATTACTACCTCTGTCAGTACATTTATGTGAGGCAGCATCCAAAGCTATCCTGATAACTACAAAAAGCCATTCAGTCCATTTGAGAATAGGAACAGTTTCTGTTGTAAAAGAAGATTAAATAATGAAAAAAACCCTCCAGAAATAAAATTTACTTTCTTCTTTTGAGAGAGCAGCTGCTGTTATCCTTATCTGTGATATCAGTGTAGCATTATTCTGAGAAAGAAGAGTGGTATGTAGTAAATACAATGACAAAAAGGTCTGGGAAACACAGAAAATAGGAGTAGGAAATAATGTTATATTGCTGTGTGACCATTACTTGGAGGACATACATGCTGTTAACCACTGGTGCAATTCAATGTATTTATATTAGGAGTTCCATTATATTATCAGTATCTGATTTACATATTTTTTATAGACTACTTGCAGTTTTAGAAATGGAATTTCAAATATCCTTTTTATTTGGTCTGATACCTCCTCTAAAGATTTTCAGTTATCTGTGACAGAAAACTGTTGACTTGAGTCACTGATGCACAACATTCATCAACAATAGAGAGATTTTGATTTGCCTTAAAATACTAGTTTCCTTTAATGTTTTCAATGTTTACATTGTTTTTAAGGAAATCAAATTTTGCTGATATCCCAGCACCTTCAACATGGTCCCAGAAAGCCCAAAACATACATAATTAAAAAAAAATTTAAAAATGTGCCCCAAATAATTCAACATTCAAATGGGTTTTTAAATATCATTATCTTTAGAATTTGTATCCCAGATTTTGTATGATTATTCATGTATAAATTTTACCAAAAAAATTCCCATCAAATGAACATACTGCTCTATATTATTCTAATTGTCTAATAATTTAAATATATGTCCTACTATCTTACATGCACACACACACATACAATTATACTGAAGATTTTTGAAAATGCAAACCTTTTTTTCATGAGACTTATCTTTCTGTCAAATTAGAATAAGGCTTCCTAAAAAATTTCATTTAAAAAAGTCATCTGAGCAGGACTTTTGTGCTATAGAAGAGGCTGCTGAGAATTTAGCAGTTGCTTCTGATTTTAAGGTTGACCAGTGATAATGAAACCTTATTAACACCTACAAAATCTTTTCCTGTTCACTGAAGGAGACATGCTACTGTGAACCTCACACAAAGAATACATGCATGTCTGTATTTGGGAAGAACAGAAACTATCAGATGCAGAAACACTAAACAGAGGTGCTTCTGGAAAATACCCAGTGAAAACACATTTTAATGATCAACTGAGGTATTGAAAAGAAACTCCTAGTCTTAAGGATATATGGTTAACAATATTATCCATAATTCTAGATTAATACCAGTTTTCTTCATTGAAAAATAAAAATAAAATAAAATCCATTTTATAGATAGGTATTATTTAATCAGTGGTAATGTGATGTGCTAATTAAGAGATTAAAATAAGAGCTTTTTGTATTAAATTCCAATGGAGATCAAGATCCCTGCTGTAAACATTTAAGATATATTATATCCTTAGACACAGTCCTCCAAAGAGCTTCTGGTGGAAATAAAATGTCCCCAGAGTTTTGTGACATTATGGCAACAGTCTTTCAGATCCCTCAGGGCAACATATAACCAGTACTCTGCTTTTGTGTAAAGAGATCTTAATAAAATTCAAACAGCGTGAAATGGAAAGTCTGGAAAAAAGGATGGGGTTTCAGAAACTGAAGGAAAATATGATCTTTTTGTTGGTTTCAGAGGATGAAAAATCCTACAGAGATAAAAACAAGGAAGCAGGCAATGGGGCAGGATTAACATTCAGGACTTAGCTGCTTGTTTTGACCACGCAAAGCCCAACCAACCCCACTGTCTACCAGAGTAGGGTCTGTCCCTGGCTGGAGGCACTGGTGCGGGCTGTGGCACTGCCCTGGCCCCCCACCCACTGCACAGGACACTGCCCTGCTTCCCAGCCCCTGCTGTGGTGGACATGTCACCCGGTATTGGAAAGCCATTGCCACCAGCCCCCCCCTTGAGGGCTTCCCTGGCTAATGATAGATGGTGTGCACGCAGCTGCTAAAAATTGGAGGTGAAGGAGAATTATGGGCGCCATTTTTTAAAGTGCTGAATTCCCCTAGCTCTTCTTGAAGTTTAATAGGACTTAATGCCCCAAAGAATGAAGCAGTTGTTACTTGGCACATCTGAACCAGGTGAAAGCAGCAAAAACTGTTAGCATAAAACTTTCTTTCTTCCATTCAAACTTCTTATGAATAATCTGTCTCCTAAGGAAAGGAATCCCTTTGCCATAGTAAAATTTTCCTGTTTATCTCCTCAGAGCATTATTCCTTTACTCAGGTGAAAATCTGAATTTAGACCTTCTGGTCTAGTCTAGTCCAGTCTAGTCCTGTCTAATTTTAATGTTAAATTCTATTCCAGTTATAAACCAAGACCAGTAGCCTCATTAGGGCTAGTTTCAGTCTTTCTAGAACAAGGAAATATGGACTAAAATAGAAGCACACCTAAGAATGATGAAGATGGGGACAGGGAAATGGTGCTCTCTGAAGCTTAAGGGTTTTGCCATAAAAGCAAAACGTTTATATATCTGGCCAACAGGAACAGACAAGACCATGAGCTGAAACAGGCCTTGTCTTGTTTAGAACAAAAAGCTATTATCTCTGTGGCCCTTCTACATGCCAGATAACTATCCCTATAAAACTCCACTTTCAGGTTTAGCCCTGCTAATGTGTTGTTAATTTCTCTATGTTCAAAGCATACATGTCAAATCAGTTGACAATTTAATAACACTTTCATAACTTTTCCATGCCCTAAAATGGCTTTCAGGAAAAGGCAGGACAAAGGTTTGGGCCTCTTTTTTCCTGGTACTGTTGCAGTTAAGCAATGCAGTTATACCTACTCAGTATGACCTTCAGTGTCAGAAAAATGTCACTGATTTTGTATACTTTAATTTTTTTATGAGATACTTGCAGTCTGCGGGTGCTTGAAAAATGTGGATCTATTTCTGTGCTTTTCAGCTTTAAAACAGGGATGTCATTAACCTATGTTTTAAGATATTTAAGGATTCAATGCATTAAAATGTATGAAGTGCTTTGACTGAAATAGGAAAGTCCATTTTTTTTTGTATATTATTATAGAATATATATTATCACTGGACCGACAGTAATACCACTAGATAAACTGTGCTGCAAACAGTTACATTTTTTTTTATTTCTTTAAACACTGTAAAAGTTTTTTCAAAACTATCACCATCAGCAGATCTGTCTCAAGAATCAGGAGAAACAATAGAGAGCTTTTGGTCTAGGACAAACTGGATGCAGAGATCAACAGTGAAAGTTCTTGCTTTTATTGCAGGTAGAATTTCTGTTCAAGTCAAAGATATTTTCCCACCACTATTGCCAGACAATTTTCAGCATTTCTCAGATTCATACAATGGTTTGCCACTGACTTTGCTTACTATGCAACTTCAGCTTTTTAGATAAGAATTAATACTGTATTACAGTATTAACTGTAATTAACATATTAACCATGTAGAATTCCCTTCAAAAAGGAAACTTTGTTAATTTGACCACCATTTACAAATAGTACTTTTTCCCAGATGGAAGTCCATGCTGTCATGTCATGGGTGAAATATTTTAAAAGTTTAACAGTACAATATTCTGCAACTTCATAAGAAGACAAGAATTTGACACAGCAGCTTCACTATTTTCGTTACGGGAGAAATGTATTTGCACAAAAATGAAGGTTGAATGAAAACTGAAATGCCCAGAAGAATTCTTTCCTTGTTTAAAAATAAAGGAAAATTTACAGTTGTAAGTAGAAAAACTTTAGCTCTTCATATATCTATATTTAATTTTTAATGAATTTGAATGATTTCTTTTTATCAACAAATAATTTAGGATTAAAGAAATAATGGCTGATTTACATACTCAAAAGTGTATTAAATTACATACAAATAACTAAAAAGAGGTAAACATTCTCAAATAGGAACTGAAAAAGCATAATAAAAATGTTTACTATTAATGACTAATTGCTACTAATAACTATAGATATTAATAACTAATAGGCAGTAAATAATCATCTTTAGCATTTCTAGTTCTTGAAATAGAAACAGACCTTCAATTCTTAAATGAGAACAGACCATGAGTATGTAATGCCCAGTAACCAGTACCAAACTGGATGTAATTACTGCTGCATACTCCACAGCTAGAGTTTGAAAAATGGTTTCACTAAAAGTGTCTGTTTACTCAGACACTACGAGGCCCAAAAATTAAGTTCATAAAATCACAGAATCACAGGACAGTTAGAGTTGGAAGGGACCTTTCAAAATCATCTAGTCTAATTCACCCCTTCCATGGCAGGGTCACCTAGAGCAGGTAACACAGAAACTTGTCCAGGTGAATTTTAAATGTCTGCAGAGAGGGAGACTCCATGACCTACCTGGACAGCCTCTTCCAGTGCTTTGCCACCCTCAACATAAAGAAATTTTTCATCATGCTGAGTTGAAACTTCTTGTGCTTCAATTTATGGCCATTTGCTCCTTGTCCTATCACTGCACGCCACTGAACAGAGCCTGGCACCATCCTCTTGATGCCCAGCTTTGAGATGTTTATAAGTATTGATAAGATCTCCTACTAGTTTTCTCCAGAAAAAACAGGCCCAGCTCCCACAGTTTGTCCTCATAAGAGAAATGCTCCAAACCCCAAATATCGCTGTGACCCCTTCTGAACCCTTTCCAGGAGCTCCTGGTCTTTCAAGTCATGAGGAGCCCAAAACTGGACACAGCACTTCAGAAGTGGCCTCAATAGGACTGAGTAGAGTGGGAGGATCACCTCCCCTGACCTTCTGGCTGCACTCTTCCCAATGGACCTCGGAATCCCATTGGATCTCCTGGCTACAAGGATACACTACTGGCTCATAGTCAGCACCAGCACTCCCAGGTCCTTCTCTGCAAAGCTGCTCTCCAGCAGGTCAGGGCCCAATCTGTGCTGGTACGTGGAGTTATTCCTCCCCAAGGAATGCAAGACGCTGCACTTGCCTTTGTTGAACCTCATTTGGTTTTTCTCCAGCTTTCCAGCTGACCAAAGTCCCACTTAATGGCAGCAGAGCCTCCAGATGTATCAGCCACTCCCCAGTTTTGTATCATCATCAAACTTACTCAGAGTACCTCATATCCCTTCATCCACGTCATTGATAAACAAGCAGAATAAGGCCATATCCAGTAGTGATCCCTGGTGAATGCCACTGACTGCAAGCCTCCAACTGGGTTCTACTCCTCTGATCATGACCTCTGAGCTCTGCCTTGATCCACCTCACAGGTGCTTAGTTTGCTAATGCTCATTTGCTATATGCCAAAGTCAGATGCCACATATGGGACCAGACCCGTTACTTCTAAGATGAGTAGTAACTAAAAGTCAGCCTTTCCTTAAAAGCTTGAAGCTGCGGCTGTCAGTCATGAAAAAAAATAATCTAATTGATATGCACTATCTAACTCGGAACTGAGACACTTATTTCTTGTGCTGCTACAGCTTTGCTTTTTTAAAAAAGTGGTGGAAACTAGCAATTTTGCCTCTAATTTAATTAGATTATCAGTGGAGACATACAAACACTATCTCTCTTGTGGATATCTAACTTTTGTTCTTTCCTTGTTTGTTGTTATCTTTACTTGAGCTAAGCCATTTTGACAGAAATCCTGTTTCTTCTTTGTGTGCAAGGACGATACACACAGCATACAATAAAGACAGGCCAGCTAAGCAGCAGACCTCACTATAAAATGAATGCAAATCTTCCCTGAGGTTCGAAATTCTTTGCTCATTCCGGCCTTCAAAACATGCTAGCTCGCTTCCTGCCAAAGTTGTTCTTTTTTGAGAAAACAAATAAAAAAAAAAAAGGAAGGAAAGCAAATAAACTCTTTGTGGCAGGAGCATATCTAGATAAAAAGCTTCCTTTATGCCTAGGAATACTTCTCAAGACAACTGAAAAATAAGCTATGCATGTTTTCATGAAATTGTAAGTCAACTTCTATGTTAAAAGGATAGAAAAACAAAGCCAGAAAAAAGAAATTGTTTTAAGAATTTCTAACTAACTATAGAACAGGGGAATAAAGGTCTTTGGTTACAATGTAAGATGTAACCAAAAGTATCTATTCTATCACCATCTCCATAAGCTGTTAAACCAGGTGGGGCAGTGTTCTTTATCCCATCCATGACACAACCCTGATAGCTCCCTCCAGGGGCTGTCTTCTGCTCATGGACCATTGAGTCTCACTGCATGACTCATAAAATTGCATCATCCCAGTGTGAGATGCTCCTCTCAGGGGGAGGAACCAAGCATTCCTACCTGGATATAATCTGAGGTTTGGAACACCATGGATACTCAGAGGACAAGAGCTCCGTAACCATCACTGGACCTTCAGAGGAAGACCAGACCCTTTTACAGAATCACTGCTTCAGAACAGAACCACACCTATAATTTCAACAGGACTGCAGCTACCATTTAATTGGATTGCTATCACTACTATGACCAACCAACGGGGTGTCAGGTTGCATCCTGGCTCTGGCAGTTTAAGCCAGGGTTTCTGTATTATTGCCTTTATCTTAATTTTCTTATTCAACTGTAGCTCTGACTTGGTATCTCCCACTGGTTTGCTTTCAACTAGAACACTTTGTCAGGGGGAATCCATAAGGAAATAAGGTACTTCATAAGCAGAATATGTATGGGACCTAGGAAAGTTATATGGGTGAAGCAGAGAGAATAAACACAATTAATAGTAAATGTGCACAAAGTGTAAATTATTCAGGTATGCAACTTTGGCAGCAGACATGGTCAGAAAGACCCAAAGCTGGGACAAAGTCAGTGAAAGCAGGAAAAAAGTCCTGGGAAAAATCTGTTTTTGGGAAATGTAGATCACCAAGGTGAAGCACAGCAATGATACAAAGTACAGCATCCAGAAGGAGTAAACAGAGAACCTGAGTGTGATCTGTTACACATTCCCTATGGGATTAATGAGTTAAACTGCCATGCCTCGCTGTCAGCATTTTAGTTTTATCTGAAGTGTCAAAAGGATATCCTGTAAATTTTATAATCTGAGAAGCAAATCATTAAAATGTTCTGATATATGAGGCATCTGCCTGCCCCTCTTAATCATGGTTATTTACCGGCAAGAATGTACAACAAGAAAAAGCAATTATGCATGCTATCTACTAATTGCCAGCCATAGACATTCTTCCATGACACTTATTGTCATGTTTTTCACACTTAAGCTGAGGTGGGAAACTTTCCTCTGCTTTTGAATATGCTTATAAGATATAAATGGTGGAATATTCTCAAATTTGGCCTGAGTTAATACAGGAACTTCAGGGAACTTCAAATATTATCACACCTCTGATACGGTTCATGGTAACTTGATCATGGAGCTTAACCCTGAAGATTTGTTCAAGGTCAGATCTCATGCTTCTTGAGTAATCCCCAGTCAACTAAATGCACTAAGGGATCTCCATGCTATCAGTGTAGCTTTCCTATTAAGGCCATTTATAGAAACATTTTGCAATTCTGAGAAGGAAAATGTTCACAGATGGAGTGGAAATGATTGATGATGATTTGCTGCCAGATAGGTGGAACTCCACCACTCACAGGAATCTAGCAGTCCTTCTCTAATATTACCTAGAGGATCTTAATACATTCAGAGTTGCAAATCTTTTACAGACCTTTTATGCAGTCATGGTAACAAAAATCTTATGTGCTAGTCTGATGAATACACTGCCAGTCTTTCTGAGCAGAGATGTAATACCCTAAAAATTTTCCCTCTTTTAGGGAGAGTTACAGGGAGACTCACTTTGGGAGTGAGTAGTATTTTTTCATTATAAGATTATTTCCTTTTCTGCCTAAACCAGAAACCATTTAAGACATATAATATACCAAAATAAAAATTTTTCTCATGAAAACATTTTTTTTTGTTTTGTCCAATAGGACACATTTCTTTATAGTACTAGTGGTAATTATGCCCCTTGGGATAACTTTTTTTTTTTCATTGACTGTGCTGCCTCTATAGCCACTGCCTCTGTGATGCCCTCTGTGATAGCACATTTAAACCACTGGGGCATACAAGGGATACCAACCCATTTCTGTATGTGAGACGCTTTTCACTTTTTGCTTAATGGAAGTGAAGAAAATGGGCTGTGACTTTGTCTGGACTACATCAATGACTGTCCACTAGCACTATAAACCTCTGTTTCATTTCCATGGGGTTTCCTGTCTATCATAGGACACAGTGGAAAAAGGTATAGTTTAGTTTTTTTCCTGAGGTTCAGTTTTGATAGGAAGGAGAATTCTATCTGGAACTCATTTCAGACCACTTTTATTTTGTTTCTACCAAGGCATCCTGACTCTTATCATTAAAATACTCTTGTTCATATTAATTATATATCTGAATAAAATTAGCTAGTGCTGAAGAATTAAAGATAGTAAATAATTGTCAATGCTGGTTACAGTATAAAAAGCAACAAACTGGACTCAAAGACATGCATAAAATATGGAATGTGGAGATTGGCATGCAATTATGAAATATGTCCATATTTAATAGCAAACATGCTGTGCACAGGCTCTGTTTTCTATTTCTTAGATCCTATAAATTAAGCTATGGTCTGAAGCTACGTGTCCAGAAGCTGCTCTACCACTCCTCAGCTGGTCAGGGAAAACACAAGGAAACATGTCTGATTTGAGATAAGGACAGTGAGAGATCAGTCGCCAGTTAGTGTCAAAGGCAAAGCAGACTCAACTCAGGGAGAGTTTTTGAATTTATTGCCAATCAAATCAGAATAGGCTAATGAGAAGTAAACCCAAATCTTAAGAATATTATCCACCCACTCCTTCTTTCCTGGGCTTAATATTATTCCTGATTCTCTACCTCCTTCTCTATGGTGGCACAGGGGGATGGGGAAAGAGGGCTACCATCTATTCATTGTTTCTGCCACTCCCTCCTCCTCAGTGGAAGACTCCTCACAGTCTTTCCCTGCTCCAGCATTGGATCCTTCCCATAGGAGACAGCCCTCCATGAAGTTATGCTACATAACTGTCCCACAGGCTGCAGCCCCTCACAAACTGCTCTGGCATAGATACCTCCCATAGAATTGTCCTTCAGGAGCAGACTGTTCCAATGTGGGTCCCCAATGGGGTCAAAAGTCCCTTCGGCCAACCTGCTCCAGCATGCTCTCGTCTCTCCATGAGGCCACAGGTCCCTGTCAAAAGCCTGCTCCCGTCCAGGCTTCTTACAGGGTCACAGCCTCCTTTGGTATCTACCTGCACCACTATGGGATCCTCCATGGGCTGCAGGTGGATGTCTGCTCCACCGAGGACTTTTACAGATTGCAGGGGCACAGCTGCCTCACCATAGTTGGCACCACTGCAGGGGAATCCCAGCTCCGGTGCCTGGAGCACCTCCTGCCCCTCCTTCTCCACTGCCCTTGGTGTCTGCAGGGCTGCATCTCACATATTCTGATTCCTCTCTCTGGCAGCAGTTGCTGTTCTTTAGGGTTTTTCCCCTGCTTCATTATTACATTATCCCAGAGGGCTGCCACTGACAATGATGGGCTTGGCCTTGGCCAAGCAGCAGGTCCGTCTTGGAACTGCCTGGCACTGGCTCTGTCACACATGGGGGAAAGCTTCTGGCAGCCGCCTCTGTAGTCCCCTTGCTACCAAAGCCTTGTCACAAACACCCAATACACCCAATACCCAAGCGATTCTTTCTCATAACTAGAAGCAATATTCTGGAGTCTAAGATGTAGAATCAAATTATTTTACCATAGCTATATTTTTTGTCTCTTCCTGTTTTATAGACTACTTTCATAAAACATAACCTCGACATTTTGATAGGGGCAACTAAACTATATTCTTTGTGCTGCATCACCTCTAAGTAAGATATATTCTAAGTTGCACATGCGAATTACCTTCTTGCATTAGTATTCAGTTCATATTATTTAAGAAATCAGTGCAGGTAATTAATGCACATGTGTATAAAAAACAACCCACTTTATTGAGACTTTTCACACTGTAACATTTTCTTTAAATAAAAAGTCACATTTATTAAAAACAAAGAGAGGATTATAAAGCCAATTGTTGACATGTTCTTAGAAACAACACATTCATGTTTTTGACAGTTTGTGTAATAGAACAGACCCAAAGGTGCTTTTAGATAATTCGTTCTGTTAATTTAAAGATCTCAGGTTTTGTTAACGATGAAATACCATTTAACACTATTAATTAATACTATTTAACTACTGGACAAGCATCTATTCTTACCAGCTTTGTGAAAGATAAACCAAGTACTCATATAATACTACTACAATTCTAATATAAAAGGAGCAGTTATTGTATTGTACAACACACCAATGAAAGAGACGGGTGTGATAAAGAGTTTGTAAAGATTACCGTAAGCTAAATTTGTCTGACTAAACCTTTTCAGTCACCATGGTTTGGCTATTATTTTGCATCTCACTTTTGAACGAGAAAGATACAAGTTCCAAGCCCTGGAATCTGGGATCATATGCAAATACAGGTATTTTTACAGGACTTCTGCAATCCTGTCAAGAGCTATTATTCCCCAACAAAGACAAATATCCCATAACAATAGTATTCAGTTTATTTTGGTGTCTTTAGGAGCAGTACACAGGGAAACAGCATTTAATATACAGGGAAACAGCATTTAATATACACGAATGCTGCTGACTTTGACAAATATAAAAATGTTAAATATGAAACCCAAATAAGTCCATTACTGGTTAAAATAAATGGTAGAGCCCTGTGGCAGCACAGCACTACTTGCTCTAAGAAAAGCAATAAAACTTAGTGACCCAAGATCGCTATTTTCACCCTTTCTAGTTTTTCTTTTGGAGCCCTCCAGCACTGTTGTCTTCAGGACTATTCCTCTCCCAGGGTGTTGGGATGGAAATGCTGTCAGATGATATTCCCTAGAGCCTGCACTAATTCTGAACACAATGAGACATAATTCTGAAGTTAACTCAATCCTCTCTTAGGAAGGAACTGTTGTTTTTAGAAGACATTTGCCAGTTAATAGATGTTAGAATAGTAACAGCCAAAAATCAAATTTGCACAGGTATATCTGTTAATTTTATTTCATCTTTGAGAAACTTGAGATGCTCAGAAGCTGTGACCCTGCACATGATATTTGGACTACCTGATCATGCTCAACTTAGAAAAAGTTGGTCACCTCCAACATTACCTATTCTGTGATCCTGGGATTCCAATTCTGTAATAATTCCCAGTTTTGCATCTTTACATACCTATAAGTACGATACCAAGAATTTAATGTTTGAAATCACCTACAAGTGCATTTATTCCATAATGTCTCACTGACCTCTTATCTGTGGATTGAATGCTGTTGGAAACAAACTGTGCCTTCTGTGATGCAGGTAGATGCTGTGTTTGTGGCATTTTATTTTGACCAGCTAGCATGCAAAGTAGGTATTTCCTGTGTTTTGATCAAAGCATATCCACATAAGGAGAGAAAGAAAAATTTCTGGAGGGCTGAAGAGGAATGAACAAATGCAATTAATATTTTTGATTGATGAATAATGTCAGAAAAATAGAAGTAAAAATTATGAAGGAACTAACACACAGCCACGTTTAGAGTCATAGAAATAGGAAAAAAAGGTGAAGTAGTTACAAGCATAATTTTAACAAGAATCCAAGCCATCAATTTTCTCAGTTTATGAAGAATGAATGCTGCTTTCTCTCGTTTCAAAAGTAGGACACAAAAAGTGTGAAGAAATGATGAAAGGAGCACCCTAAGTATTCTATGTCGAGTTTTTTGACTACTTCAAAATAAGCATTTCAAGTGTTCCTCCCACCACTTCCCCATTTAAATGCTCCATCAAGAGTGATTTCGACCATTAAAGCATTTATGGTCAGCCATTTCTCTGAAGTTTTCAGTACATTGTGATTTTATTGTGGTGGGGATTTAAGCACTGCTGTCTTCTCTCAATGTCAGTCCACC
Source organism: Bombycilla garrulus (assembly GCA_013400315.1). Lineage (NCBI taxonomy): Eukaryota > Metazoa > Chordata > Aves > Passeriformes > Bombycillidae > Bombycilla > Bombycilla garrulus. The sequence goes on from VXBU01005411.1 coordinate 165,977, forward strand.
TTCAAGGTATGAGAGATACAGCTTTGACCATTGTGGCTGCAGAGGAATTTTTGGAAAGTCATATGCAAATATTATGGGCACACACGGCTGTCCACTCACCATGCTATGTACATACACTAATGAGTAATTAACATATGCTAATGACGTCCAAGGAGTTATCAACACTAATCTCAGAACTGGTGAATTGCCAACTCCATTTTGGAAGCATCCTGCTGCAGCAGCGACCCCAGGAATAGGCTATAGCACCAGGGATGAGACAAGGCAGAGATTTGCTTAAAAAACCCAAAGCTATATTTGTCAGTCACTGAATTAGAATTAAGATCTTGGCTAAAGGCTGTGGATCTGGCCGGAACTTTAGCTAGACATGTATGCTGACACCAGTGGTCAAATAATGCCTTCAGTGGTAAACTGAGTGTGCAATAACTTCAAAAAATTATCACAGAAAATGTACAACCCCCACCACAAGCATTAAAAATTCATGGAACTTGCACTAACTTTCTATGCGTAGTATTTAATTTAGTGAAGAAACATGACTTCACTTCCACTTGCTTTAACTTTTCCTCTTTGACACAAGCCAGGCAGAAGTGGACAGATTTTTCCTGTTCTCTCAATTGCAAACAGCAGCAATTCTGTTATGGATCACACAACTCCCACTGCATTCACCTGGCATCTCTGACTCCAAGTTTGATTATGTATAAGACATTCCTGTGCTAGACCTTTCCAGCAGTGGAAAAATTCTCTCTAAGGTTTTCTCATTAGCCTGATAGCTAAAATAAATTTTAGTTTGTGTTCAGGTAAGTGGCAGCTTGATAACATCTTGAGAATCCTCAAAATATGTCATATTCTCAAAATAGTTACATTAAATTTCATTACATAAAAACAGGCACTTCCTACAATTACACAAGTAAGTGGTAAGGAAAAAGTGTAAGTGGATAGAAGAAGTGTAGAAACAAAGAAGCAGAAGAAGAGAGTTCTGCAAAAGAAAATTATCACAAATAATCATATAGCTTAGAACATACTGAAAAAGGACAGGGAAAGAGTATAAAAGGATTTTAAAAAAGAAGAAAGAATTATTTATTATTTATAGATACATACTTGGGCTCCCTATGTATTTTTCTATAGAACCAAATATAATATCTTCTGTCTAAAATTTGATGGGATGCAATGGCCATTTTTTGATGTTTTGATAAATGTGCATTTCCACCTCCAATTAATATTAATCAGTTCTGTTGATTAGATTCTTTTTGTTGAGTATCTACTATGAGTCCTGTGTGAAACTACTGATGCTGTACTGGCTAAAGACACATTTATGCTATCTTTAGTGAGGACTTAGCTTAAACTGAAGAGATTTACGAAAGAATGGTGGTCATTGTATTCACATGCCACCATTTAATATTCCCTCAGACCAGTTCTCTGCAGGGCACTGAGATACTATTAACTGACAAGAAATGCACCTTCACAAGTCTGCCAGAAAAGGGGGAAAACAAAGACTGCAAAACAAATTTGGGATAGTATAATATAAAAGTATGAAATCCGTCTTGTCTAATGCATAAAATTTTTAAGCACAGCATGCCTGCCCTCTGCCCAGGGAACCTGGGACATTGTTTCAAAGCAAAATGAAAAAACAATCATCCTTTGCTGTGAAAAAAAAAATACTAACAAGCTTCTTTTACACTGGAGTTTGCTTGTCTAGTTCAATATTCCAGAGTTTAGGCTTCTACTGTTCTACAATGATTTAGCAATATGTTTATAAGAAATTTATAACAGACATGGAACTGCTCAGAATACTGGAATGTGCCAATCCCCTCTTGTCCATGATTCTGTATGCCAGGTTTAAAAACCTCATGAACTATAGATGCAATACCTACTGCTTCACCAAAAATTTATATGCAGTTACCCAAACAGAAAGCAGTATTGGTGGCAAAAGAGAAAGGGGATAAATCCCACGGTATAAATCCCTTATGTGCAGAATGATACATAATGCATAGTCATGGTTCTTATGTAGCAAAAGTTGACCTTACCTTTCCCAGACACTTAGACATAATAGCTAGGACATGTTTGTGGCTATTTCACATATGCTATTTAAATCACTTGGAATATCCTTGGTAACACTGGAAAAGTCTTTTACAGAGTTTCCCCATTTTGTAAATCTGGAACATTTATATTATAGGTGTTCTTTATATCATAGACAGAATCTCCAGATGAATGCTAATATACATTTTAATTTCTGTAAATTGCTACTTCTGCATTTATTTCTCTGATGGTCCCTTTTACCAGCTTTTGACACTACTTCCAAGTGCACAGAGCACCTTTTCTTGGTTTTCCTCCATTTCAACTGTGCTTCTAAAGCTGAGAACTAATCATACTGATTTTTTTTTTTCCCTCCCTCTCTGAGAAATCGGTCTCATGGAGCTTAAAGAAGCACTTAGTAAAAAAGGTAAAATACCTGTGAAATGAAGTATTTGAGGTTGCATTGTCAACTTCAGCTAATGACAAACATCCTGGACAACATCTTCTTATCTTCTTGCTACTTTTGCTCACATCATCCATGCTTTCTTATTAGATATTGCTCCTTAAATAATGCGCATTTTCAAACCCAGCTACCTTCTGTGGTTTTTTCTTTTTTTTTTTTTTTAGGAAGTCTCTCTCTCTATCTAAAGTTCTGTCTTACCAGCTCAATTTTATTTAATTACCACATTCCTATTTACTATTCCACATGCTTAGCCCATTCTGTTGTCCCACCTCCACATACTTTCTCTCATATTTTCACAAATCTTTTCAGTTTCTCTTAGTCTCAGCAAACTGGTCCATTTTCTGTTTTGTGTTGCAAACCAGCTTTAGCACTCTCCTGCCTGGATCCTCTTTAGAGGCTGGCTTCCATTGCTCTTTGTTCTCTGGTGTCAGTGGCAGCACTCTTAGATGAACAGAGATAGACATGATCCAACCTTTCTATCATTAAATAAAGGGTTGGCACCCTCATCTGAAAGAACTTCGGGGTTTTCCACTGAATCATCCCCAAGACAATACAATTTTCTGCCCTTAATCCCATTCCTGACTGTAAATGATACTTATGGTCAGTTTCAAATGTTTTTGAATTTTTAAGTATTGTGTACTAATAAATGCTGTGAGTGATGATAATTTCTGTTTATCTTTAAGATGGACTTGATGAAATTCCAGCCATTTCAGGTAAATAAAATTCCTTCTGTCATTCATCTCAAAATATTGTTTTTAGAAAGTGTATCAGGAACCATCTAAAGTAGCATTTTAAAGAGGGGATATTTTTCAAGTTGGACAGAGAGTTTTTTAAAAAATAGTAAAAAAAAAAAGGTGAAAATCTGCTTAGATATACTGGTTCAAGCAAGCCATGTGGATACAATGTTATATTTGACTTTTTGACCACTGACAGGATAATCAAGTAGATTGTCGAAGATCAGACAGTAGATGAAGGATTTCAGTGAATTATAGTACTGACTGAGTTTTCTTCCAAAAAGTCAGAAAGATCAAACGATGTTTGGAGCAGCCGAGATTGAGAGATTCCATTAGATGCTACTTCTCCCTCCTCTCTTTCTAATAAGATGGAAGCTTTTTAGAAAATGTGTGACAAATGACCACTCACAGCAGAAATAAATCACACACCACAGGGTACAGCATTATTAATAGTGCAATAATAGTAATAACTTACTGTGATAGCAAAGAAGTACCATTAGGAGGGACACAGTAGCTAATAGCATTTCCTCTACAGGGGCTAAAGGGCAAACCCTCCCTTGGTACCTTATAAATAAGTGGAAGATTAAAGGAGCCAGTGGGACCAAATATCCTGACTTTTCCAGAATGCCCCTGAGTAGGCACTGCCTGTAAAGTGCTCTTCATCTCCCCTATGTGACAATATTTTAATAGTTCTTTAGTTAATTTAAATTAGAGTGAGAGGACACTTAGTTGCAATAAAAGACTTGAGGGGGGTATAAAGTATGGTAATGCTAGGAGGGCTGTGACATGGTTTTCAATTATTAGCCTTGTTTTCTGCTTAGCAAAGTGCTGTGTGAAAAAAAACCTTGAAATTTAGCATATGGATTTGTATTCAGGCACTTCTTCAAAAATTAAAACAATTAATCATGAATGGTTCTTTCAGGTCTTCATATTTAGTTACATACATTTAGTTATATGCATTTAGTCGTATGCATTTAGTCATATTCATTTAGTCATATGCATTTTGGGAAGAAAACATTTATATTATTTTACACATTATAAAAATATTTCTCTGTGTGTGTGTGTGTGTATTTGTCTTACTAGTAAAAGATCACAAAAAGTGTAACTTGGATTTCACTAGAGGGTACAGCTGTTGAGAAGTGGTGAAGAATATGTATTACCAGAGTTATTTACCATGTTTAAATTTACCATATTTTAACAAAAGTATCCTAGTTATTCGCCAGTTCAAGAAAATTGTCTGGTTTGCAAAATAATGCTGTCTCCATTAGTGTTTTTTTTCTATATTATTGTTGTGGTTTTGATTATTGATAGCTTTTTACAGAAGAGCAGATTTTTTTCTAATCAATGACATAATGAATTAAATTAATAATTAATCAACAAATGTAAATATTATCTTCATGATTATTGATTAATTTTTGAAAGCAAAAATTGTAAAAAACTGCACCAATTAAAAAAAGAAGGTTAGTAGCCCCCACAGTTACTCAAGCATTCCAGCACATTCTTGGGTGCCATGAGATCACATACACCAGAAATAAGTTGGGAAATGTGTGTATATATAATTTACATACATATAAAGCTCTCTTGTTAAGGACATTCAACTTACTAATGAAAAGTTAGCATACAGCTACTGATAAAAAAGAATCACCATGGAAATTTCTATGCTAGAATTTCTGCTCTCACACTATTCTATGTCCAGAACACAGAAGTATTTCTGGAACTGCTATCCATCTGTGACTGACAGTAATGGCCAAAAACACTTTATTGACCTCTTTTGGAAGCAAAGAAGATATCCATATTTTCCACAAGTACCAAAAATATGCCAATATAGAATAATAGAATATGCTGAGTTGGGAGGGATCCATCAGGATCATAGAGTCCAACTCCTGTCCCTGCACAGGACACCCCAAGAATCACGCCTTGTGCCTGAGAGCATTGTCCAAACTCTTCTTGAACTCTGTCAGGCTTGGTGCTGTGACCACTTCCCTGAGGAGCCTGTTCCAGTACCCTTAAGGTGAAAATCCTTCTCCTGTTATCTACCCTAATCCTCCCTGACTCAGTTTCATCCTGTTTCTTTGAGTCGTGTCACTGGTCATGAGAGTGAAGAGATCAGCACCTGACCCTTCTCTTCCCATTGTAAGGATGCTGAAGACTGCGAGATCTCACTTCAGTTTCCTCATGGCTGAGCAGACCAAGTGGCCTCAGCTTCTACTTTTAAGTGAGTTTATGATTTCTGAAAACAATGAATCAACACTACCCGAAAAAACAGGGGGAATTAGTCAGATATTAGGCAAAATACTCCAAGAACCAGCCTGCTAAAGCAGCTTTCTCAGTTCAGGAGCAGTGAATAACAGGGAAGCTATAATCAACTTGATTTCAGTGTAGTGAAGACTCAAGCCTGAGAGAATAATAAAACTTCCATTGCAATTGCTTTTGCATCTGACATACAAGAGACAACTGTTCAACACTAAAATGACCTTTAGAATAAACCTATGTGCCAGCAGAGGAACCAGACTTCCTGACAACCAATGAAGCCCACAAATGTATAAAACCATGCCCCTTTCTGTTTCTGCAATGCTCCATGTGTGCATGTGCGAGAATGGGTTTGCACAGGTTCCTACATATTCATGAACAATGCTCTTTTGTTGTGCAAATTCCAGCCTTTGCATTTTGATTACTTCCTTCTATGTTTGTACAGTACACAGCCCTAGCATAAAGGATATTTCAAACCTCCTCCCCAACTGATGATCCTACATTCATAAGCTTTGGAGAAAAAAAAAGGATTTATTAGTGCTTCAGCATTCTTGCTGGCTACATGGTTCTCCATGCAAAACGTGGCCTTCTGGATTGCCCTTTGTGAAGCGTTTAACACTCTTCCACTGTCTCTATAGATAATTAGGTGTCAAGTTTCAGCATTTTTAATTAGCTTATGCAAATAGCCTTGCTGGGGGAGAGATGCAACAGTATTTCAGTGCTAAAATAGACACTTTTGTTGTAAATGGTGCCTATATATTAAATGAAGAACATTGCAAAATCTATTAGTACTTTTTATTTGTCAAAGCTTTTGAGTTTTGACATAACTTTATTTTTTTTTAACTAAATTGTTTTGGGTTTCAAATCTGAGTTATTTTAGTCCTCCTGTTAAGGAAGTTAAAGGTTATTATGCCTCTTGGAGATAAAAGGACCTGCTGCTGAGGCATCTCAAGTTATCCAGACCTGCCATATGAGATTAATTATTGCTGTTGCTGACTGTGTAATTCAAAGGTTAAAATGCCGAGTTGAAACAATAAGTGAATCTTAATGTGATTAAGACTGTATGAATTATTTTGTCTGTTTCTTCTGCACTCATACATCACACAGCAGTAACCTTGTTAGCCATATTCAGCTTCAGGAATACTAATCCAACAATGCATGCCTACAGGAGAGCATAGGTATGAAAAGAAGACAATTAGAATATGGTAAGTAAATAAAACTTTTGGGCTCACACATGGATATAAAACCTCCTGAAATGGTGGCTGGTCTCAAAATATTTTCAAGCAAGTCCTAATTTGACTATGAGGTCACTGTGTTATAAAGGGAGATGGCAAATTAGTCACTTCAGCTGAAAAGTACAACTCATTTTATGTCAGGATCATAGGAGGAATTTAACATGCTGTCTGCTAATACATTAGTTAAACACAACACAATTTCTTATTATTTTCATTAAAAAGCTTTGCAACATTTCAAATAAACAAATGATATTGGACAGGTGGTGATCAGTTGCTATCTGATCCCTCAGTGATCTGCAAATACAAGCCACTTCTACAGACACCTCAGAGATGATGGCTTTCTTTCTGAGCTGCATATCTGCTGTGTTCACTAGACTTTGTTGTCTAGTTTGTTGTCAACTTTGGTTGACTGTTTTTCTAACTGCATATTTTTCATTCAGTACACATTCATAAGAAAAATTACTGCTTGGGCAATGCTAAATTAATGAACTACTGATATGCTCATTGCTATCAATTTACTATTTACAAATGCATTCATTATTATGCTACACGGCTTCATCTATGAAGCGTGGTGTTCTGTCCTAAGAGTCACTGACTTCTCAATCTATTTTTGTTAAAATTAATAAAGCTAATTTTATTCTCCCAATATATTGTCCTTCTTAAGATGTCATTGTTTTTCTCATAAAAATTAGTTTTTACAGTGATGTGAAATGGCTCAGGCATTCTTTGCCAGTTAGGGAAAATCTTTTGTAGGTTTGTACATCATGAGCAAATTTTCAAAACAGGATTAAAAAAGCAGAATGCTTTAGAGGGTACAATGCAACCCAATCTTCTCTCTACTTCCCATAGTCAATTATATGATTGAGAATTTCATTGCTATGTGGGTTTTGGTGGAACTTGCTCTGCCTTATCAATGCTAGAGCATTCTGAGAGGAGCCTTGGCAGAGAGAAAATGCAATGAGCTATATTAGCTTCTGCTAGTAAAACAGTTCTTAGATTATGTACCACGATCAAAACCCAAGTAAGAGTCCTTTAGATCTGTTAAACACACAACTCCTTTTTAAGCAGGGCTTAAGTGAATCAAATGACTAACAGAACTTATTCCAGGTCAAGAATTTGGCAAGAGCTAAACTGAGAGTCGGAATGGAAAAAAGTAGGAATGGAACTACCATTACAACATATTACAGTATAACCTTGGCACTGCTAAATAGCAGGAACTAATGAAACCTTTTCAATGCTAAGAAATGCCACTTTCCCTAAAATTACAGCTGCGTCATTACTGAGAAAAAAGCCACGGTAGGATGTATAAAAGAGATTAATGTTTCTTTTTCAAGAAAGTTTTTTATTTTCAGATTTTAGCAATAAATGCCACTTGTGGAAAGGATATGAGAAAGAAGTGAAGAGACCATGAGGAAATATAAAACCACAGAAAGTTTATATCGTGGGTAATTTGGCTTTTTGAAAATATCACAAAGGTGTAAAAGAAGGAAAAGATCCTAGCAAACTTGACTATTTAAAGTGTGGGATACTGAGAGCTCTGAGCTAACGTCTATATGAAATGATAAATTATGTATTGAAGCTGCTCAAGTGCTCATACTGCTGCTCAACCCAAAGTGACTCACAAATTCTATCGCAAGCTTATGATTTACAATGATATTTAGAATGATTTATAATATATGATTTATAATTTTATTGTAAATCCATGATAGATAAACTTAATCCACTATTTAGATAATGCACCAGCAATCAGGAATTGCAGGCTTGTCTTCAGGGAGGTATAGACTTGTACACCAGTGTATAAAGTCCCATGACAGCTGTCTCATGAGGCACATGCAAAAGGGGCCTCTTCTCACATTAGCAAAAAAGAGTATGCTTCCTGTGACTGAACTTTAAGGGTTAATTGACTAATACATTTCATATTAACACCAAAAATCACCACAGAGGACTGACAGACAAATGAAACATTTCAGTCAGATGTAGTGCCTGAAGCAAACAGTGAACTTCCTGCTTCAGATAACCCTAGCATCTGTGTATCTACCACAGAGAAAATGAATATATCAGTCTTGGGAAAAAAATCTGAGAAATTCTCATGTCACCAGTGTGTAATGCTTCAGCTTAATATTTTTTTTTTACCAAAGAAACAGATTCCAGATCTTAGAAGTGATAGAGAAGACCATATTTCATTAAATTTTCTCTGATGAACAAAAAAAACCCAAATCAAAGGCAAATAAAGAAGGAATAGTTTAGTGTGGTTCAATGAGTCTCTTTGAATGCACAGCATGAATTAACTTGGAAATACTTGAAATTGTTTAATTTTCAGCATCTTTTCTACAAAGCAAAAGAAAACATATTTCAGAAGAAGGAGTGTGTAGTAGATCTGTGGCTCCTTCTGCACTCAAAAACCCAAGAAAAACCTTCTGCCTCAACTCTCTACTCTGCTGGAAACTCACAAAATTTGACAAATTTTAGCTGGAACTTCCACAGCCCATTCCCTCATTATATTTTCTCATCATGTTTAACTCGACTTCAGCTTTTTTTTATTTTTTTTTTTTATTAAATACACTTGACCATATAGCTTCCATACATAGAAAATAAAGTAAAAGACAAAATTACAGTAAAGCGAAAGAAAACACAGTTCAAAATGAACAAGGAGTCCATATGTGCTTAATTTTTTCTGTGTCTCAATTCTGAATACTTGGGAGTATCTTCTTACGCTCTTAAAAAGATGCCTTAGACAGCTTGTTTTTCTAAAAGAAAAGCTTGGACAAATGCCTTTTGCAGTTACCAGAGAGTGGAGTTTAAACATTGTTTATGGCCTTTGCTATTGATTGCTTGGTTTACAACATCAGGAAATGAATCCTGTAGCTTGGACAAGAGACTGAAAAGGATGTCTTCACACCTGATCAGGACTATGAAATGTTTCACCTGTAGCTGTTTTACCACTCTTCTGGCATGTTTCTTAAATTGAAGGTACTTAATGCAATCCCCTGCAAATTAAGTGCAAATTCATCCGGACAGTTAGGGTGGACAGCTCTGTAAGGACACACTTCTCATTTCAGAGGCTCAGAATCAGACAGTCAAGAACTGATTTAGCCCATGCACATGGAGCAGCACTTCCAAAAGTCTGAAGAGAAGGAAGTGCGCCCATGCAGGTCAACTCCACAGTGCCCCTAATGTGTCCAATATCCAAAATAACGAGAATGAGGTGTCTGAACACATTATATTCATCCATAAACTAAGGAAAACCTGTGAATCATTGATGATTAAACACTAAAACTTTGGTTGTGGTTTAAACCCAGCTGACAACAAAGCATCACACAACCATTTTCTCACTCCCCCGCTGGGATGGGGGAGAGAAATGGAAGGGTAAAAGTGAGGAAAGACAGTGGAATAGCTACAGGAAAAGCTGCGTGCACATGCAAAATGTCACAAGGAATAATTCACCACTTCCCAAGGGCAAACAGGTGTTCAACCATTCTCAGGAAAACTGCTCTCAACCACACAGAACAATGACTTGGGAAGAGAAATGCCATCACTCAAAATGTCCCTCCTATTCCTCCTTTCCCCTGTTTTATATGCTTAGCATGATGCCTTATAGTATAGGATTGTCCCTCTGGTCAGTTGGGGTCAGCTGTCCCGTCTGTGTCCCTCCCAACTCCTTGTGCACCCGCAGCCTGTTTGCTGGTGGGGTGGGCTGAGGAGCAGAAAGGCCCTCAACAACTCTGTGCAAGCTCTGCTCAACAGCAGCTGAAATATCCCTGGGTTATTAACCCTGTGTTCAGCAGAAATCCCAAACTCAGCCCCATACCAGCTGCTGGGAAGAAAATTAATCCTCCCAAAATCAGCACAACTCCCCAGTCCAGTCCAAGACTGGTTAGGTGGAAAGCCTAGATGTTAAAAACATAAATGCTAAGCTCTTTCCTCTTGTGCTCTAATCCATTCACTGTGTTAGATAAACAGCATTTATCTGCACAAAGCCTAATGGAGTTATGAATGACTGTTTTCTGATAGATGAAGAGATTGCATGGGATTAGCCCTAATCAGGAATTTTAGGTAATGGGAATCTCTCTATCCAGCCTTGAACAAAACCACCCGAAACTGTTCTTTGCCCATATCTCAGCAGGGTTTGGATAGACAAAAAGACAGATTAAAGAAATGACTGAGCAAGGAATACTTACTTTCATTAGCTCAAAAAATAAAAAAATAAGGTCAGGTATAACTTCATAGATATACAAATATTTATATACTCCAATTCAGTGCAAAACTAAACAGAAAAATTTTGCAGATTAAAAGAATCTGAGTTCATTCCTCCCATATTTTAGACAATGTTCAAATTGTGTAGTCATTGCATTTCATCAGACAAGTGAGCAGTTCAATTTTTATACAACCAAGTTTATATTCCATTTAAATGAAAAGCAATATATTTATTAAAAGATAAATTTGACAAAAAGCTTTATTTTGATCAATTTATTTAGCATAGTATCTCTTTGTGAATATGTCCATTTACACTATTGAAGGGATTTATTTTCTCAAATAAAGTAATACAAAAACTCAGGATGTAAAATAAATGTATAAAACTGAGCTTCTAATGTTCATGCAAGCCTCATACACATATACCGGATATCTGTTAAAGCCTACTAAAACACAATAACCTATTTAAAATATTACCTTTAAAGCAATTGCCTACATTTAATATTTAAGCCTCAGGGAAAAATTAAAGCAACAACACTTTTACTGCCTAACATTCGCATAAAACATGGATGAGTGCTTTACTTCTGATAAAACAACATGCATCAGGAATTTATTGTATTAAGGTACTAGCAGATCAGGGCACAAAGACAATCATGTTCAGAAACATGAGAAAGATGATTTGTTGATTAAAAAATAAAAATAAAACCCCAAGCAAAATCAACAACAAATTTTAAAATGAGTGCTATTATTGCCCTATATAGCCTTCAGACGTTATTGAAGATACCAATTTTTCTCTAGCCCTATTTTTTCATCTCTATGAATTTCCAAATCAGATAGATAAAGTACTCCCAAGCAAGCAAAAAGGGAGGAATCAGATCAAAGACAATAAGGCATGACAGATAAAGGCAGAGCTATCTCATAAGAATAAAACACAGGAAAACAATCCACTTTTCATCAGGTCAGATGGTTCACGGACTGTAGGAGCAGATGATATTCAGATGCTAGCATGGAATTAAAATACTGTAGGAGGCTTGAAATGGAATTAAAATATCGTAGGAGGCTTGAAATGCTAATTAATGCTAAAATTGTAAATTTGAATAAGCCCCTCAGCTTAATCATTGAAATCAAGTTGAAACATGGGTCAGCTTTGCTTATTTTTACTAAAAAAAATACTAAATAAAAACCCCCAATGATGTCTTCATGTGAACTCATCAGAGAAAGCTAACAGAGAACAAAAATGGTCCAGTGACAGCAGTCTACATATACAAATTACTGGTAAAATGGTAACTCCCAGCTATGGAAATGGCAGAGGAATTTTGGCCATTATCCCCTTAGACAGCAGGGTCAATTTGATCCATGGTTTTGTTTCTGATCACAAGTTGTACTTTTGTGAATATAATTTTGTTAATAGTATTGAACAAGTAAACATCAAAAGGCATATAAAGATTTGTTTTAACGAGACTGTGTGTCTAACCCAGGAGTGTAGAGACACCTGTAATTTCACAGATTGTTTCAGAAAATTTGGACTCCTCATAAAGGAGTATGACGAGCCATAAAAAAACCAAACCAAACCATAAAAAACAATAGTCTAGAACCATAAAATACAAGCTGAAATACCACCAGACGGAGAGTTAATTGCAGAATTATTTTTGTGCAGAAATGCAGAAAAGGCAGTGAATCTAATGACAAAATATGAAATGCATTAAAAAGATATGAAAGAGAGGCAAAACAGAGCTCTATGTAAATTTAAAACTGATCTGAAGATGGAAATGGCAATGAGGATTAAAACTGCAGGCAGGAAAAAGAGCTAGCCTTTTTATAGGTTCACAATGTTCTCTGTATTCCTGCTTGCAATTATACTCTAGGGTGGCAATCAGTCATCAGGAACAGCCAAAAAGAGTAATATCCACTGTAAGGAAAGTTATTCCATTCATACTTGTGTGATGTGCCTTTTCCATGTACCAGAATTAATTTCTTCCACACCAAAAGTACTGAAATCATACCACACTAGTGTTTAAACACAGTGAGACTCATAAACCTTAAGAATGACATTTCAATCACAGTTAAATAAAAGTCAGAGGGAGCTTAAGCTCATTTTTAAAATGAGACATATTAATGCTTATTTCAAACACTGGCCTGAATATATTGGAAAGTAATATTCAGCAAAGGGAAGTCTACAGAGAGGCCATGTATTCTGTCTTGCTTTATAAGGACAGGCTTGTCTGACTCATCAGACTGCTAACTCAGAAAAAAAATCATTGCTTATTTATTCGGGTTTTTTGCATCTCCTTAGCTCTTACCTTCCAGACTCAAAAGTAAACCATGTTGAGTCACGTCCATATCTCCTCAAAGAGCTCAGAGGCCACATGACCAGTTTGACCTTGGCATTGTGGATGTCCCAGAGATAGATGTTTTCATGTGTGATCTGCATTGTACATTCCCCATAGATATCTAAATTTGGTGTAGGCATAAGGTATACATTGAATCGCTCTGAAAAAAAGCACAAAGTAAGACATCACAGGTTAAAGCAAGATTTTATGCTGGAAAAAAAAAAAAAGAAATAAAGTCTTTAGTTCTGATGAGCCAGAAATCAAAGCCAAATTTCTGGCTTTAACAGGAGTGAAGATCCAGTGATGCTGAAGCAGTCCTGCTAGTGCATAAGAGAGGAGTAAGAGGAGAACCACCTTAATTTCATTCTCCTTACAAATGATGCAGCAGTCAGAAACATCTTTCATAGATGATCTGCATAGTTGTCGTGGACATATGTTCCCAGCACCTTTACTGAAGTCCTTTTTTACCCTCACATTAAGGTCCATGACTCTTTACAGATCAAAATTCACAGTGACAAGAACTCTGACAGAGGCTCCTCTCTCAAAGAACAAAAGTTAACCTGGCAAAAATATGTATGTGCAACCATTGCCTCTTAGAAAACTGTCCTTGAAATTGCAAATCCAAGTTCACTTATTAAAGCTTGCATTCAGCTTCTGTTTATTTGCCAAAGTCATTCTTGTTTGCAAAATTAATAACAATTTTAATCATCTGTTGCTTTCTTGAAACATCTGATTCAACATGATATATCATTATGGTCATGACATCAATCACTATCAGCTGCACTTCGCTTGCAAAATGCACTTATTGCAGTAGGGGGTCAAGGGCATTAATAATTTTCTGAAGTGCCTGAATTGCATGGGATTTAATAAGCAATAAAAAATTTAAATAAAATAACAATAAAAAAAAACAAACCAAAATTATGTAAAACACCATTAATTCCTATGGAAGGAAGTAAACATTATTATGTAGAGAAATTTAAATAAAAACGTGGTTTTCTTTGAAGAATAGCTAATGTTTCTATGAGTTGCTTCTACAAAGAATGAAAAAGTTAAATTTCTGGCTGTACAGTTGGAAGTGTTAGCCTATATTTTAATGCTACATGCATTGCAATATTAGGGCTTAACAGCAGTACATTCACAACTTTCATCTCACAGTTTTTTTTTCATTTTTGGAATGGGTAGAAATGCAAAATGTCAATTCTACTGCCAGAAGGATGTTGACAAAAAAAGAACAATTTGAAGTATGAACATGAACAATGCTTATTCAATACAATATTAGGAAAATGTTCTTTAGAGGGACAACTGATAGGAAAATTGCCTCCAATTACTTGATAAATTAAAAAGGTTTTGGTGTGGAATATTTTTAATTCACCATTTGAACTAAATTTTCTCATAAAAATAAGGAAGGAATTTAAATTTAAGTGAGAGATATTTATTGCAACACTCAAAACTAGCTTCTCATTCTGTTTGAAATTCAGTATGATAAATATTATGTCTCTAATTATGTAATTTAAAAATATTATATATATATATGTTTTTGGCAAAACAAAATTAAAATATTGCAAGTGAGTTAATAAAAAAAAGGTACAAGTGCATGAGTTTGTGTGTGTGAATAAAGTAGCAAAAGTTTGAGGAATTAGACGAAGCAAGGAACTGCTGGCTGAGCAATAAAAATTGCCGCATAGCTATAAGTAAATTTGTCATCCTCAATGTTGTTCTGTTTCAGTCAATTAAATGTTGTCGTATTAATGACTCTCCAATTGGTTCATTTAGCCACAACCTCTTCTCCCAGGCCCAAGTTCTCATTAGTCACACTAATGTGTTTTAGGCCAAAAAGTTTAATTTTATGACTAGGATGCCATGTGTGAAACTCCAGACATTTTGTGAAAGTCTTGTGACACACAGGACAAATAGATTAGCAGAGGCTGCTGAGATCACCGAGGAGAATTCCCCCTAATGCTCTGAGGAGTGCATGGGGCGGGGGTCTAATGCAATGCTTGCTAAACTAAATGGAAGGACTCACACTTGGGAGTAATGGGTAAAAGACCACATTGGGAAGGGAATGGTGGTGAACAAGATAACTTTCACTTTGAACTGGAATTATATATATATGTGTATGCGTATGTGTATGTGTATGTGTATGTGTATGTGTATATCTATATGTATATGTATATGTGCATGTGCATGTATACATATACGTATACGTATACGTATATGTATGTGTGTATATATATGTATGTATATACACTCTTTCAGTATCTCTATACAGAATTTCCTCGCAGCTGTGCAGGTATGCTTTTATCATATATTAGACTCCAGCTTTGCATTGCTATGCTGTCAGTTATTGCTACTTGGCTCCCCTATTTGAAAGAAAGATGCAGTAAGTGGCCTGTCAGCTCTTTATCTTTTGCATGACGTGAAATAATACAGTATTTCTATGGGGGGATGGGGTTACTGTAGGAGAATGAAAATCTTTCTCTTTCCTCGTCTTCACTGACAGAATGCCTCAGCAGAGAAAATGAAAAGGTACAATTATTTTTTGAAGTAAACATTAAACTGCTGTGTGAAAGGCACAAAATATTTCAACTTTCTTTAGATATTGCCACGATAGTCATGAAATGCTCAACTTCTCTGATGTGTTTGAGGATATCATGGCATGAAGGGCATTCAGGACATATGGTATCCTCAAACTGTCAGGAGACATTTGCTGACGTTGCATGGGAGGTCAGTGTCTAAGGTGAGATGTCAGGGATTAAAGGAAGTATGTCTGATTAAAGTGAACATCAGCTGCAGGGCAAAACGTAGCACCCTTGGAACTGAATCAAATTGGCAAGAAAAACAAGCGCACAAACATATGTGCTGGAGAAGATTGAGGATGGATAGATTTGCTTTTGGAACAAAAACTATACCTTTGAATAGTGGGCAGCTGAGGACATGGAAAGGTGTAGATACTATTAAGAAGTTTTATTAATTAACATGCAGGGTCCAATTTTTCCATTTCAGAAAATATTTGAGCAGGTACCTAGCTAATGGTAATACAGTCATTCCATCTTTAAGGGCATGTTTTGCCCTCGCACTCATCAGGGCAAAACCAAACATTCGTCATAGGCCAGATTTGGGAATCCCAGCTGAATTCTGACACCAAATGTTCTGAGTGACATTGAACAGGTAATTTTGCTTCTCTGTGGGTCAGATACCATCTGCATATGAGTAGGATGAGATAATAACAGTTCATTGGCTAGTAAGAATAAGCAAATAGAAGTTAATTAGGGACACAGAAAGTAGGGAGATGGAAGAAACCAAACAAGTAGATGCAATATTTTTGGACAAGATAAGACTGTGGCTGAACAGGCACAATTCCTCAGCATTCAGGATTCCTATCCTCCTCCCTTCTCTAAACTGGTGAGAGCAAATTTCAAGGAGTGGGGGAGCCAGAATGAGAAAAAAAAGCTGATATATTGCTACAGTTATTATTCTACTCAATGTGACTGCTCTTTCCCATCTCCTTGAATAAGCAGAGCAATGCTTCATCATACACTTAGTGCATGTAAAGGTGTTTAGCATTTGGGCTTTGGCAAGAATACATTTAATAATGCTTTCCAGGGCATAGGAGTATAAGAGTCTTTATGAAAATGAGCATATTGACTGAGACAGAGACTTGGCAGCAACTCCAAAATGCTCTCAGCCTTCCAGCTGGACTGGGGAGCAAAATGACTGGAGCCCAGTGATCCTGATTCTGCCATTTTATCACTGGATTCCTTTGGTTAAATCATCCCAGCTGGAAAACCAACCAGATGACATTGCAATCTTGCAATCCAGATGCTTCGTTTCATTTCGGCTTTAATGATAGGTAAAAAATTGCTTGTGGAAGGAGAGAGTCAGGTTGGTGGCACATATATAAATAAGTAGAGGCTTTGAAAGCAAATATTCAGTTTATACCTGAAAGAAACTCCTCCACCTATGAGACTTCTACTGCTGACCAACTGTAGCTAATTTTCAGGTGGAAAGAGAGTTTAAAGTCTTGAAGGTGCAGTAATTTATGTTTATTCATATCTCAGGGCTATTAGAATGTTTCCCTTCTGCTGTACATAGAGAGGAACCAGGATTTCAGAATCAATTTTTTTTCCTTTACTTATAAGTACTCTGCTTTGCTTCCATTAAAAATGTAAGTATCTCAATAAAAATATAAAAGTAGTTAAATACTTCAACTTCTTTCACTGGTAAGTAGTAAGGTAGAGAAGAATCCAAATTCTCACTTGATTAACATTAAAACTGCAAATACCTTATTTTTCTGAATAAAGCTGTCTGTGTTTCATTTATTAAAAAACCCCCAAAAACAACAAACAAGCCTATTGTATAAAAATGGATTAAGGATAACAGAAGATGAATAAAAAATCATGCAAAGTGCTTTTATGTATTAAATTACAGAGATTCTATAGACCCTAGAAAATGCCCTAAAACAAGTCAGCTCTGTGAATGTAATTACAAAGTCTCTATGCTTTGGCTGTAGTTTGTAATCTCAATATGTAGCACAAAGAAATGCCTCATAATCCTCTTCTGAGGATTCAAGGACGTTGTTCACTATGAAAAGCTACATTTTCACTAACAAAAACTAATGAGTTTCTCGCAATTAAAATCCAGGAAGCAAGACTGCTGCTCCTGTAGAAGGCTTTTAAATAAAAAAAGAAGGTAAGACCAATGTTATAAAAGAAGAAAAACCTTAAAAATGAAGTAATTTTCTGAAATATTAATTTAAATATTAGACAGGGAGGAAAAGCAAAAATTCAGTTTATCTTTCAATGTTTTCCAGACTTTGGAAATAAAAATTAGGTTTATAATGGAGTAAATAAAAAAAAAATAAGTCTCAAAACACATTATTAAAAAGACTCATATTGATATAATAGGAATGAGTTAGGAGTAAATAAGACATGGCAGGAAAAGATTGATCAGGCCTTTTCTTCAGTTTAAAAATTTGCATTTTAACATTTGCACATTTTCTTCAGGTTTTGACCATGCAGGTCAACTCCACATTAGGTTTACAAGTAAAGTTTAATAGAAAATTATTTAGCACAAGCATTCAGGTATTTTAGTACTATTACTTAGTATTCAAAACTGATAGGAATAAAGTCTTCACCAAACAGATGCACCCGCTCCTAAAAAGTGAATTTATCAATAGTCTACACATAATGCCTTTTCAGCAATATTATCTTGAATATTCTGTTTTCTTTTTCACAATAAATACAGCCTGTTATTGCATATTGTCCATTTGGAAGACATCTTTCAAACTGCTTCCTGTTATAAAGAATTAAAATAGTGACACATTGAATACACTGTTCATTGTGAGAATGGAGAAATTCTAAATATTACATCATCTGGGAAAATAAAAATTAAGAGAGAACCCCAAAGCCCCAAAATTTGTTTTTGTCATTATGTTTTGGGGTGTATTGCAAATGTTTCCAAATGCACTGAGAGTTGGAAAGGAAGCTTCCAATTCTTCCAAATGAATTCAACAACTCACGTTCACAACTTCTTCATGTAGCAGCAGCTTGAGAAGCCTAAGGACTATGAAATGTGCATGCAAGAATCACAGCATATTGTTTAGAAGACTTGTCAACAGCATAATCAGATTCAACTCAGTCCAGATTTTCTTTCATGGAGTTATAACTGTGTATTATTATTTGTCTCATCATTACATATAAAGCTTCACTGCTATTATACTAAATTAATTACCTAAATAGGATTCTGAAGTGAGGCCTCTACTGCTTTCACTTTTATATGGTATTTTAATTCTTAAGCAAATAATCTCAAAGGAAATTCATAAACTGTAGAGATCATGTTCAGTGTGAAAAGAAATTTAAACAGAAACAAGGTTACTGCTATAGGGCTGAGGTATACCAACAAATCACTTGGATTTGCAGGAGACAGAAGGAAAAATGGTTGGAGAGTAACAGAAGCTTCATTTCACATCTCACTTTAATTGGAATTTGTGCATCATTTCAAGCTAAGCAGCCATTAGTTGTGAGCCTTAAATTTAAAAAGTAAACCACCTAATAGTCATTTTCTGCAGCAGAGTTTACACAACAAGACTTGTGTTAATACTCCTGGAAAGCAATAATGGAGCTGAAATCCAGTAAGCTTCCTGTTACTGACGTGCTTTGCACAAGAGCTGCTTAGATATTTTCTCTATCCTTCCCACAAGACGCAGTAGCAGAACTTTCAGCTATAAGCAGAGCAGCTCTACAGTTTGCCTCATTTTGCTGTCACCACTGCAGAATTGCTTGGCGCTGGAGGCTCAAACAACAGTGGAACTACACTGAAATAGATCTCACCAGCAATTACTGACTAACCCAGAACTATAAAATAATGCCTCTTTCAGGTACCTTAAACGTCTATTGTCATGTGACAGAACTGCCTTGTGTTTGTATGGCCTTTGCACACCAAACAGCAGTTCTGCCAGCCTTTGGAATAAATTGTTTTGCAAACCATGTAGCTGCATTCCTGCCACAGAGAATCAGGTGTCTTCCTTTCTCAAATCTAAAGCTCATCTCAGAAGAACCACAAGAGTGAGACTAGGGGGATAAACAGACTCAGAAATAATAAAAAGTGGTACTAAACAAACAATATGAACCAAGGATTTTTTTTTTTTTTACCAAGTATTTTCTGAAATGGAATTCTATGTGTATAAAAATACAAGTAGCATGTAGCAATTTTAGTGCCCCCAGGGCATACACAATAACAATTATGGAAATTATTTCAGATGTTGCAAACTGAGGGTAGTGGCTTTGGTGGTCACATACAGGAAAGAACCTACAAATCTATACATCAGAAACTTTCAGGATCTTTAAAGAGAGAGAAAATTTATTTATCTGACGTGTTTGCTGAATATCCTTAAATCATTAAAATGTTCTTTAAGAACAAGAATGAGTAAGTCGTTGAACACATGAAGAACATTGCATATTAAAAATATTATCGCTTTGAAAATGTAAAGCAGCTCATGAAAAAACCCACCTTATTAGGCTAGTTTTTCTAGTTCAAAGAAATATCTTTACCAAATTTTACACATTTCAGAAATTTTTTAGTGAAAATAACTATTTGAAAAAGCCTCAGTGGAATGGGATGCAATTAATGCTTAATACACCTGTTCTTTTGGGATTATTGTATTAACACTCATTATGTCATAGAGATATGAACAGTATGACACCGTTAATCAATGTCTTTTAGACTTTTAAAGTGCAAAAAAAATTATCCAAAACTGAAAACCCATTAACACTATAATATTTATTACAATCCGTGGTCTTGCTCAAACAGTAAGAGATATCTTTTGTTCAGTGACCTGAAAGAAAGTCTTTATATGGGTCAGGCAACAGAACTTGCATAAAACTAGATGCTGAGGCTGTGAGACTCTGTTACATGTTTTGCAAACTGTATTCTCTCATCTCTGTTTCAAGTTAGCATTAATAAATGGACTAACTCAAGAGGAATTCTATGAAGTTGACACACTTGCAATATGTTTTGAAGAAATGACATTCAAAGGTACTACACTGGTATTCAGTTTTTATTTAACACAAAAAAATAAAATTATCCGGAGAGTGACACAGCTGCCATTTTTACAGAGAGCAAGACTTTGGACGCTTCATACATATAGCCATTGTTAATGAATTTCCAATTGTAAAACTAACTTTGACTTTTCAGTTTCAGGTCCACAAAAGCTCAACGAGAATATTTATAAGCAAAAGATCAGTAGATTTTTCAAAAGTTTTAAAGTTATCTTTTGAACTACCAGGTTTGATAGCATGTGTGTTAAAGCTGCAATATGGGGAAAATGTGCAAGAAAATAAACTAAAAATCTGAAATTATTCCACCCAAATCACCAAATGATTCCATCCTTGAACTAGTCACCTTCTCAATAACACTGTCATGTAGGGAATGACACTGCCAGGTTTGCAGAATAAGACAACCAGTGTAAACTGAAAGCATGGCTCCACTCAACTGAAGAAATCTGCTGCAGGAATTTGAGTGCAACTGCAGGTTCTTACGGCACAGCTAAATGAAGAAAATGCTAGCTTTCATACCTATGATAAGAATCTCTGCACTTTTCCCTCCTTCCAAGTTGCTTAAAAGACACCCACAACAGAATTTCCTTTGCCTCTGAACAAGACAACTTTGAATTTCAAACATGCTTATTAAAATGCAAAGTTGTGCATCAAGGGGATAAGGGAAGGATGAGGATAGGTATCAGAATTACTTGTTTGAGATACTGTAATGATTTAGCAGAGCATGCTCGTCAAATATTGCATTATATGTATTCAGGCACTTGTTTTAAAAGAATACAGCTAATGATACCCTCCATGCATTATTATTCATGTGATTTGTACAACAAATACATGCTTTGCCTCTTTGTTTCCTTTCATTTATTTACTTAGAACAATAAAGATGCTAATTATGTTCATATATGCTGGTTGGTAACACTGCAATTGATTTCCAGACTAAGGCAATTGAATCAAGACTAGTTCATACAACAGAACTAATATATGCCTCCTGGAGGTCCTGTGTGTCTAACTGGGTCTCTTTCAGGAACATGATAAAATGTAATATTTGTCATCTATGTCCAAAAGCTGCTGGAGAGTACATAAATTCACTGCAGAAAGAGCTTGATGAATTTCAAGCTACTTTTCTGTTCACATCCCAGGCTTTTGACAAG
The DNA here is from genome assembly GCA_013400315.1 of Bombycilla garrulus. Taxonomy (NCBI): domain Eukaryota; kingdom Metazoa; phylum Chordata; class Aves; order Passeriformes; family Bombycillidae; genus Bombycilla; species Bombycilla garrulus. Next base: position 187,891 of record VXBU01005411.1, read on the forward strand.
GTTTATTTCATTTCACATTTGTGAAAGACCTCCACCTGTTCACACAGTTCTCTCTTCAGTAGCATGCAGATGAGTTTTATACCTATAGCCTATGAACATAGAGCAGATGGGGTGCTTTGAGTGCTGTCTGATCATTATCACTTTCCTACAACATTAGTAGCTCTTCCTTTGTCAAGTAGTTTGAGACTACAAATTGAATTCCTTGTCTCATAGCAGGAAAACAACTTTATGAACATTTGAACTTCTTTTAAAACCCATTTCAACATGTCTGCTTTTGAAGAAAATTCCTTAAAGATTTCTATATATTTAATGCCATGTACTATTAGGTTCAGAGAAATAATGTAATAAATATAGTGCCATACATTCTATAATCTAATCACAAAATTTTGTTTATAATGATAGTTGGCTTGATATTTTATGACCATTGAGGCAGTGTGTGTTATTACTTTGTTGAAAGCTATTGGATCTTATAAAAGCATCAAGACAGTAATAATCATTGAGAGCTGTAATTTAGGGAGGACTAAATGAGCACATTTTGTGTTGCCCTTGTGTTCATTAATAGGAATTAAATGACAGGGTAATCACAGATTTTCTTTTGTTATTGCCTATTCCATCCACTAACATTCTTCCTGCGCATGTGTCTAATCCAAATAGCCTTTAGATGAAGACTTACAACTCAGGCTTAGTGCTGACTAACATCTGTCACAGCATTTAGATGATCCTGACTTCAATATTCAAGGCAGGTAGGAGTTTAAAGCAAATATGTGTTTTGCAGTCAAAATTGCTGTTGGTATGTTCATCGCTGTCCTTAAAAGACTGCAAAACAACAGCTGCTGCTTTATTCCTCTGCACAGAAACCATCATTTCCAGAAACAGAAGGGTCATGGCCACCATTTCCCATGACAGGGAAATTTGAACACAGTGAAGATATGAAGTCACTCCATATGTATTATTTGGCATGGAATTTAACCATCTTTATTTGAAAAAAGAAATAGGCTTGAGCTTCAAAAGCATATCCAAATGTTTAGTTACTAATGATATGCTTCCAGCTACTAGTAAAAGTCCTCACAACAACAGGCAAAAGCAAAGATGACATGGGATATTACCTAAGAACTGATCTAGGAGCAAATAAAAAGTTACTTACCATTTTGTTCTCTCTGGACTCCAGCAGCAAGTAAATCTGGTTCCCCAAGACTTATATCATTGAGCCTGGCCCCTAGACATTCCATGCAAAGATGTTTGCACCACTCCTCTGCCTCCAGTTCTGAGGAAACAGAAAAAAATTCATTCATGTTGATATTTAAGAAAATAGTGCAAACTTAAATCAATACTTTCTTACTGAAAAGGTTTATCACAATATGCTTGTGTTGAAATATGAGATATTAGCATAAAGTCCCACATTAATTCATTGGCCTCAATTTATGAACTTTTAAAAGAGGGTTACACTGTAAGGACTGCATCTTCCATCTTCAAATGTGAAGATAGGAGGTGGAGTTAACAAAGAGGAATAATGAATTTTCAAGACAGAAGAGGAATAATGAATTTTCTAGTGGACCTTTTTGAAAGAAAAATGTAATTTAGAAAAGCTTCATGTATAATAGCTGAAATATTTTTTACTGCCTTTTAGGCAAGTCTGAACTCTTCAGGTACTTTCCTTTTCTAAAGGTGTTAGAGCAGTTTTCTAAGAGCAAAGGAAAAACTAATAAAATGCTCTTCAAATGCCAAACTTCCCTCTCTGCTGTAGTGAAAGACTATGCCTGTCAAGATAGTATGAATAATTAATTTCTTCAGTTCTGTTCACCTTCTTTTGGTCTCAGAGCAATTTGGGCTTTTGAAACATTTATAAGATTCAAAACCTCTCAGTCCTTTCTGAGTCCTCCATTGCATCCCATTGACACAATATGAGAGCTCCCTGTCTGCCAGTCCACCAAAATGTGGATTCCACAAGGTGAAATTCCCCCACACACCACAGCATCCTCCCCTCCAACTTCAGCTTCATCCTATCCACTTCCCAAACTTATAATGAAATCCCTGGCACTGGTCAAACATGAATCATCTCAAGTTCGAGCTAACACAGTGTGAAACTACAACTAAGAAAAATCATGCAACTACCCTGACTGTCTCTTATCCGCAGGGAAGACTTCACCTAAGGAAAAGTTCCTGGAGAGCAGCCTCAGTATTCTGCAGTCACTGAGCATCCATGGTCACATTCACCCTCTATCTTACCATCTTTAGCAGTGAGTGCCTCCAGTAATCTAGAAATGCTTGCACTAAATTGCCAGTTTTTTCAGTCCTTTTTTTTGGGACATTGGGAAAATAATTTTGTGACAATTTCTCACTGTACTGTTGAAACTTGGAGAGAGAAAAATACTGCATGAAAGCTCCAAAGCATTTAGTGATGATGAATCATTTGAACTAGTGAAAATTTTTATCGGAGAAAAACTCCTCTAAGCCTAATTGATACAGTCCTCAAATTCTTGCCTGGTTAGAACAGGGATCTCATAGAAACATTTTCTGGACAAGAAAGGGAGACAGGCATGCAGTTTCAGGTCTCCAAGAACCTTTGGATACCTTCCTTTGTTCATCCTCTTGAATAATCCAGGAACAGATCCATATCATTCCAAAGTTATTCTGGTTATCAGCTGACTAAGTTCCCAGACAAACAGCCGAAATAACAGAGGCTATTTTGGGATTTTTGAGAGCCAAATATAGCTGTTGTCACAAGAATTTGGGGGTGCTTCTTCAGAGTGTTGTGAGGAAAGTGGTGTCCCTTAACCCCTCCTCCTTTTTTTGCAGTCTTTGTTTCAGGACACATATTCACAAAGTTGGTCTTCTCATAACATCCTCACCTTCTAGTGGTAAGAGACAGACTATTATGTCAGTAACCTACAGATGACATTTAGCTTTGTAGGTGAAAATAAAACATTGAGGTAACAGCACACTGCTTTTTCAATACTGCTACAGATGCAGCCTCCCTGATGGAAGTAAGAAGAGAATAGCTTCATCTCTGGACAGCAGTAAAACTTTACACCTTTTAAAAGACTCAAGGTGAATTTGTTTAAATGCCTACCTCCAAAATTTTTCTACTCATACATTAAGAATTTTCCTGTATATTTTTCTTTCCTCTCGTTCAGCGTTTGCAAATTTCCTTGGATACTTGTGAAGTCTTTTGAACCGAAGCCATGGGTTATATAATCCTATTTTCCCATGGAGACACTTCCATGCCAGGGAGACAGATGACAGAACTGGACCTCCAAGACATGCTGCCCTATTCTGGCAGCATGTGGATGGGGTGAGGGAGCAGGACACCAGCACAGAAGTAAGAGAGTTGAGGTGCCATTGAGTTACCCCACATCTGCTTCCAATTATGGATAAAAACAGGGCAACCAACATGCAAAGCTGGTAGCACAAAGGTGACAGTACAAATCTATGCAAGTGCTCCTATGAGGTTTTTGCTTCTTTTCTGCCTAAACTGTGTCACAGAACAATATATATGCTTAGAGAATGCATAGCTCTACAGAAAGCCTGCAATTTTTCCTGGAGTGTGGCCAGGTTATAACATCTTAGGTATTTTATAAAATCTGTGTTTTCTTACTTTTCTTTCATTGTGCTTGCACCCAGATTGAAAGGGCTTGTACGGAAAATGTGGAATGAGATGATGGTAAACAAACACTAACCTAACCTTTCTAATATTACAAATATCTGAGAAGAAAGTGGAACACACTGGCATTCCATAAATCCAGCTTCAATATAAATCAATATATATTCAAAAGAGGACTCATATAAAAGCAACAAATTCAACTTATATGTATTCTCACTCCAAATTTCCAGTAGATATTTTTGGAAACAAAGAAACAAATGAATTGTTGTACGAAGCTGTTTCTTCTATGTGTCCTTGTTTTGTCTCCTCAATCTACTTGCTTCTCTTTTTCACAGGAACATCTAGGTCTTGAATGTTTGGATCCAGAAACCCCCTTTCAGAGTGTTTAACTGGCAGTTTATTTTAAGCTGCTGCCTTACTGCTGCCAGACACTGATGATTAGGCCCAGATTAGACTATTCTCCAACTGCCATATAGAAGAAACTTATCTTAGTATAAGCATTATAAGATCATGGCTATATTTTGCAAAGTGTAGGCTATAGCATGCATTGTACTGCTGTATAACTCAAAATTTCAATCTTACAAAAATGATTGACTTAATGCTATGGGAAATGTAGTTTCAATGCAGAACTGAAATATCTTCCCACAGAACTGTGAGGATTTGTGTCTGCTGTCAGAAGAATCAACGTTATCTACAAATGTTTCTCAAAGGTCAAGGGTATGAAGGTAGCATATGAGTTAGTCCTGCCTAATGCATTCTGATAGCTATGGCTTACTTGCAGGGAATTGCCTTCAACCTTTTTTTGATGGACATGTGAAACCTTTTTTTCTTAGAAGCAGGTGAATTACTTTTCTAAACCAAAGCCTTGATTCTCCTTTCATCATGTGCATCAATAAAGCAATTTGCCATTCTTTTGTAAAATGTCTACAGAATGGCTTGTGTTTCTGGGTAACAAATTAAATAATATTTATGATACAAAAAAATTATTTATTATAATTTACAGCACATAAATGTGTAATGGCAACAATCTTTAAGAATGCCAGGTACCACATCAGAAAACACAGATATCTCAGTTACTTCTTGATTTTGATTACATGCATATACTGAAACAGATGGAATATTACAGTCGAAGCAAGTAATAAAAAAGTGTCAGGATAATTGTCCTCTTTAATGCATATAGATTAGATTTATTGGTGGTAAATGCAGAGTTTTTAGTCGTAACTGGTACTTGTCACTGAAAAATTTATTTTCCTTTTAAGATAACTGAATTCCTGGACTGAACCATAAATTGTAAAGCATGCTTTCACAGATATAAATAAAATCAAAATACTTGTTTATTTTTATCTTTACTATTATTTAATTATAAATAGCTACAATACAAATCTCATGAGGTGAGATAAAATGCAAAGAGATGGGAGACCTTAAATAGTCTCTGTTTATCACATAAGAAATAATACTGGGAATAAATCTATAAACTTGTTAATCAGCTTGATATTGGCAATGTTTTCCTGCAGCTGGTTTGAGTTTTAGGTCATGCCTGAGGTTATATGTCATTTCAGCTTCAGTTCTCTGGTGATTACAGCGGTGCTGTACCTAGTCTGACCACTGTCTTGGACATAGGTGATACCACAGGATGATGTGGATTTGTTGTTATAATAGCAATGATGCAATAATATTGGAAATAATGTGTTAGAGATGGGAATTTGTCATAGTAAAAGTGTTCTGCTACTCACACTTTAAAAAAAATCATTATACACAACATTCTCTGCACAGAGGGAGTGAGGGGCAATGAAACATATATGGACACATTTCAATTCACTGTCTATAGAAATCCTCTAGATCTCTTTCTATCTGGCCTCTAGATCCTCTAGATCTCTAAGGCTAGAGGATGGATTCTTTTCAGACTCCTAACTTAGGAAGCATTTTGTGCATGGACTTAACCAAACGCCTTCTGAATCCTGATAACTTCATGTTCTTTTATGTTTTCCTTCTGTGTTCACATGGCACAGTCCTACAGTAGCATTCCATCTCCCACTGCCACAAGCTGCCAGCACAGCTGGATGCCTCTAGGCTGAGATAAAGCCCTGAAGGGCTGACCCTTCCTGCTCAGTCCAGTTCCCTCCATTTCAGGAGATCCATCCCATCACTATAAACCACAGTTTATTAAATTTGTAAATAAAAGGGCTCAATTTTTATGCACATCCTAAAGACAGGCCTCTCCCTTTCTCATGCAGCCCGTGTAAAGTGGTGTGGTTAAGAATTTAGGTTGGAAATAGCATGGGTACAATATTAGAGGGGGATAACAAACATTGTCCTTGTGCAAATCAAATCACTTTACTACTTTGTGTTTTACCTGCTGTCAAACTGTATAAATCAGAAAAGGTAGTTTCTTAATTTCTGAAAAATTTTATTGTATTTGGTGTACAAATTGTTTAGCTCTTCTTCTAAATGATGTCTGTAAGAGGCACAAATCCAACAAAATACTGTTACTCTGAATGAAACTGGAGGATCTTTCCTGTTTAATTTAGCAGGATTTAGACTGGATATTCTCTACCAAGAAAGAAAGATGATACTGAAAAACATGCTAGTTTATCTCTCCTAAAAATCACTCAGGCTTAATTAGAAGTTAATAAGAAAAAATATTACAGAATTCCCACAGGATTGATGTGCTATTATACTGCACCACATAAAATATATGAAGCAACTTAATCCTTTTCTTTCACTAGCAAATAATACTGTTGCCTGCAGGCATGTAATTTTTTATCAAAATCAATAATACCTTAAAAACATCTATCCCTTATCAGGATGTATATCATCCTTTGATGATTTGAAAATAATTTGATTTTATAAATATTTAAAGTATGTTATCTAACCATGTCCCTGTTACTTTGGGTACTTTTACTAGAGCACATCACATACACTCAGATACAAATCAAAAGCAATGTGGTTATTTCATATCTTTGCTCAGAGCAACAGAGGGATAGAGCTTATTTTTTATAATAATATATTACTGATTAACACTGCCTATGCATGAATTAGGCAAATTTTCATTAAGTGATGACTGGGAAACAATTCTATTTATTGTAAAAGAACAGAAAATAAATCTGCATGTAGACTAAAACTTGCTTTCAAGTAGAAAGGAACAGAGCTAATGCACTGCAACTCTGACAGCAACTGGTTTATTAAAATTATTTTTTATTGATCAACTATATTTGAAGGTATTTTATGACACGTGGGACTTATATATAGAATTTTTCCTTGTGTTTCAAATAATACTACTTCTAAGGAAACTTCCTAGTATTTTTCTTGAATGATGACTTTCGATTATTTCACCTGGAGTAAAGTGTTCTGCTATTACTTAATTGTAAATCATTGAACCAAAGGACAAAGGAAAGTCATTACGGAAAACCTCATATACTGTTAAATCATATTAATTTACTGAAAATGCTACAAATTCTAACAGTGGAAAAATATGTTGAAAGAAACCTGAAGATATTATTTGAAAATACTGCTGATGAGTCAAGTTTCTCAAAAACTTGTCATTTCCACTTTTTAATACCATAACACCCTTATTGTTGAACTAATAACAGCTATTAAAATTCATGCATATTTTTGACTACACCATCAAAGACATACACACCTTTCATTTGAGTATTATGTTTTTTCCCTAAACAAATATTGAATAATGCAGCAATAAAGATAAATGAAAATTACAAACTATAAACACATACTCTCTAACTTTATCCATTGATATATTTTGCAAATGCCCTTTTTTTTTAAGTGAAGGAAGATATGTTCTAAGTATTATACAAAAAAAATACACCAAAGGAAACTTTCATTTCCCAATTATTTGCTGTTTTATACTTGAGGAGCCATATGGGCAGTACAGTTAATTGCAATAATTACCAAAGGACATTTATTAGCTTTTAAAACTGTTATTTCTGCCACACTTATCAGGAGATGCAAGATTTATCAAGAACAGGGTTCTGATAATTAATCTAATTATGTACTTGTGTTTGCAAATAGCCAGCTGTATATGTCTGTATTTATTGAGATATATCAAAGCTGATATTTTCATGAAAATACCCCATTTGTTTCTGCAGGTCTGATGAGAAGCTTCAGCTTGAATAAGCAGCACTCAGCTACTAGTCTGTCTATTGTCCTGGCTATAATATAAACATGTACAGCGTTAAGTCAGTCATTCTGAAGGCAACAGAAGTATTTTAAAAGAGTTATTATATTGATGTTACTATCCACTAAACCCTTGCCCATTAAAGCAGCAAGAAGCAAAGTTCCCCATATGCAATGCTGCTTGAGAATGCAGTTTTCATACAGAAACAGAACTCAGGCAACTTGTTTGAAAAATGGAGAGTGTATGGGAAAATGGATAGCCTACAAGGAAGTAATTACCTTTCCTCAATATTACTGCTGATGTAACTAGAGGACACTTGTCTTCCTTTATTTTTTTCTTTATGAAAATGGCAATTTCTGCTATTAAAAAGAAGTGTATATCACCTTAGTCTGTGATTAGTCCTACAGAAATGAACAATGTCATTCCAGGAAGAAAATGCGATTTAGTGGATAAATTAGTCCTTGAGGGTAGATTTATAGGTATTCTTCAAAGTTATGCATTCTAATTTATGCTGGGGACTAGCAGCTCTCATTATACCATAAATGTTTATCAAGTCTTAGTATGTCCAAAAGATCAACAGTGAGCTGACATCATTACCCAAAATTTCATTCTCAATCCAAACTTTCTCTAAAATGCAAAGAGAGAATTATGAAAACCTGCCTAAACATAGAAGAAACATTTACATTTTGTCTGAAACTAATGGGCCAGTAACAAGAATCTGACGTGGGAATTATACAGTTCCCCAGGACTGTCAATTCATACCTGTTTCAACTGTTATTAATGTTAAATTGCAATGGCATGAAAGTAAAATAACCTCAGGCATGTCTGTAGTGGGAATGGCATAAATACCATCAGTCAAGTGTCCAAAAAAGGTCTGTCACCAGGAACATAACACACAGAGGGCGCTATCACATCACCTTTTGCTGCTACCCCATGACTGGCAGTCAGCAATAGCATTTTTCTATCTTAAAAATTTCAGTAGTATTTCAGATTTAGTCTACTCCCACAAGATTTTTATTCCTCTTGGTAAAGTTATAGTGCTGTTTTTTAAATGCATGGGAAATTTAATACCTTCTGTGTAAATGTAAAGTATGCCTCTTTTCTATTTTCAAGTGCTTAAGGTATGGTCTAGTAAGAGAATCCAATACCCAAATAAACTGGTACAAATCCTAGGGCTCATTTCACTTTTCTTTTTCCATGTGTTAAATATTCAGTTTTATTTTTGAAATATTGACAAATTTTGTCATTTGAAGATCAGAAATATTGTTAGCTAAGATAAATAATTTTAAAAGTATTTGTTTCCTTTACAAAATCAAGGTGAAAAGGACTAGTTTCAACACACGAAAGAAAAACTGCATACTATTGCCACTATAAGCTTCATTGCCCTTATGCCTTTGCACACATGACTTTCACTCCAACCATCTGAATATCTTCTGCATTAAATCAGTAGAAGCAGACAGTAACTAACACATGGATGTTTTTGCAATCTCCTTTCTTTTCTTTGGCTAAACATGCTTAATTAAAGCCAGACCTCAAGCTATGAATATTTAAGATTTATTAAAAGTTGTGCAATTTTAGCTGAGCACAGAGGGCACTGTTATTGTTGCCCTCTTCTGACGTAAAGAGGTTAGGAAATTTTTCCTGCATGGTACTATACATGACTTGCATAATAACAAACCTCCTGGAAGAATATATTTTTTTTCTTTCTGTGTTTCCATTGTCCAATAAATGCAAAATTTCCCCCCAAACTCTGTTGGTTTGAAGATGTGAGTCCTTGCTACTATGAGAGTTAAGGTTTTTATGGCATTGGAAGTAAAAAGAAAGTCATTCAAAGCAATTACAGAAAACTTTTGACTGAAGTCTCTAAGATCATAATGCAGTATGTGCTCTACTTGATTCTCAGTTGCGTAAAACTTTAGTCTGAGGCAGAACAAAGTATTAGCTCGAAATGACTCCGTGTCTTCCACTTTATTCTTGGGGGTTTTTAATGCGATGCTACCGCAAAGAAATAAATCTTGAAAGTTCATAGTCTAGAGTTAGTATCAAAGAAAATATAATTAGAAAATTCTTTCTCAAATTTCACATCCACAGAATTTAAACCTAAAGGGGATTACTTTTTCATTATACATTTCTTACTCTCATTTTAAACTTGTATCTTTTATTCCCAGTATAAAGTGGATTTTTTCATTTGATATATGTAAACATTATTTAAATTAGAAAATATTTTATGAAAAGAGATATTCTTTGAATGTCTATGAAAATAGATGCTTTCCAATCAGAAAAACATCCATTAAATAAGTCTTCTAAAATAATTGTATCTAAAATATGAAATTCCAGATTCCTTGGTTTTTACTATACACCACGGATATCTCTATATCATGATCAATAATTAAGAGACACATATGACTACCTGAGAAGACACATTTGTTTGAAGCCGAAACTCATAATCCATACTTTCATTAAGTTAATAGGAAATTTTTTCTTTTTCTTTTTTAATTCAGTAGACTTCTAAGATTCAGAACAGTAAAACTATGTCCTTTGCTGAACCAGGAAAACAGTAAATAGATCCATCTTCAATTATGTGACATTTTGCTGCAAGAAAATAAGTCGTGATGAATGCAATTTTACAAAATGTACCAAGATTAAATCATTGGAAATTTCAAGAGCTCTGCAGAAATCGTTTAAGGTATGTTAACTGGAGACTTTTTGATGAAAGATTGTTTTATTTCAAATCTTTCATCTTTATTTAAGGGTAAACAACACACCGTGAAAGTATAAAGAATGTTTAAATTTAATATTTTGAACTGTATAGAGCAAGAAATGCAGCAAAAGATTAGGATTTAGGTCTGTAAATCAGAGGGGCTTATTGCAGCAAGAAACAGAATCTATGGAAGATGTAGCTGTAATTAATGCACACTAGTGAACAATGCCCACTAACACCTTATTTGTGAAGTGAATTTTAGGCACACATAGAACTAGAAGGGAGGGGAAGGATATCCTTTCCTTTACAGAGGAGCTGAAGTCATAAGCTGGCAAAGACTGGTCTTCTGTGTTCCTTACTGAGATTCTAGGCAAAAGATCCCAATTTCTCATGACTTAAGCTAAATTCAAATCCATGGCTGATACCTTTTAGTGGAGAAAGCAATCTAGAAAACAAATTCTACAGAGAAATGAGTTTTAACAGTAGGTGAGAAAATTGATCACTGTCATTTAAAAAGGAGTTACTCAGCATCATCAGCACACTCAAGTAATGGGCAAAAGCACAGCTCCTATGCAGCCATATGCCTTTTCTATTTTCTGCATTAATGATTTTAAATGAGAAAATGGCTGACTTAAATGTTGCTCTTTCTTCTGCTTGGAGTGGCCTCCTCCTAACTACCACTGCCTTAAAAAAACTTAAAAAAGCCTCTTTTGATTTTGTGGTAAGTGAGGGCAAGCAGGGGATTATTAATTTAGTCATAAACAAATAAGTATGACATTAGGTTTTTTTCCTGGATCACAGTGTTAAAATGAGATCATAATAACAAGCAAGTAATAAAGAGCAACTATAGACATAATTCTGTCTTTTTTTAATTTTTTTTTTGGAATTGGATAAGGGTAGACAGACAAAAATTATTCTTTACGTTGTCATCGTAAACCCTAACATATGCCTTTGCATAGAATCAAAATAACATATATAATAAAGGAATCAGTTTCCATGTCCAAAACTATTGTTGCAATATAATAGATTGAAGCATGATTGAAAAAATCTCGTCATACAAATGACAGTGACATTTTGGAGAAATAATGCTTTACTGAGCTGGAAGGGGAGATGCCTTCTTATTTTATATCAGAAAAAACTGACAACTTCATTTACTCCCTTGATTTGATCCCTCATGAAGCCCAATGTTTATATCAACAAAAACATGTATAATGCTTATAAGTACAAACTCCAAAATCTGAATCAAGATTTTTACAAATATGATACTTAGAGTTATAAATCTGTAGTTTTTCATCATGACCTCCATTAAAGAAAGCATTCATAATGCACATTAGAATTCATAATAGCCTTCATCAGCATACATACAATTTTTCACACACTGTCAGCTATTGGATTCATAAAGGAAATGAAAATTATAGCTGGGACAACCTTAAAAAAATAAAATTACTTAAAATATCATAATTCATGGGCTACCACTATTTTCTTCACTTAGCAGGCATGCAGTTACAAACTGCCTATAAAGTAGACTGACATAATCATATGCAGAAACATACAACTCTCCTTCCAACTTCTTCCTCCTCACATTTCTCCTGCTTTGATCATAGATTTTATAAATAAGCATTTATATATCAAGACATTAAGCCTTTTCACTTGGATTGCTGTCTTATAATATTAATTCTTATTATAATCAGGTTTGACTTTTTAATAAAAATTACATTGATAGGATATGAACCCAAGGATACATCCAGACATCAAGAAATTATCAATACCCTGCTATACATCAAGAAATGCATAGCAGGGTATTTCATTTGAAGGACTAGTTAATGACAATAGTTAATGAATATGATTTTTAGAGTTTCTTTTCAGCTGTTTCTTAACCATAGCAAACTATATCTTCATCTAAATTGTATTTGTACAGACAAATAATAAACACTTCCCAGAAATAATAAACTCTTCCTAGAAAAAGAAAAAAGATTGTCAATATGAAATGCCATATGAGAAGTAAACTATTTATACCCAGCACACACTGGAAATATTCTAATACAAACATAAGGTAGAGGTTACATACATATCTGAATATTGCTGATTTCTACTTTATTGCTGATGAGTACCAGCAGCAAGGACAACATTTATTAGCAGGAGAGGGCTGCTGTATCCAGTGACATATGCTGGGAGCACTGCTTCTTGCATCACACAGATGTCATGGACGTTGTATTAAACTTGGAAAAGATTCACACTGTCACTGAGCAGAAACATTTTGAAATTACATTGGCTTTTTGAGTTTTCTGCATTAATTCATTTCCATCACTAGAGAGAAAAGCAGAGATAAATGTCAGGCTGTCTATTTAATTCCCTTCTTATTTTTTCAGCAAGCTATAGCAAGGTTTAGGCTAACCTCCTTAAACATTTAAACAAAATTACCATGGCAACATTGTTGATGTTTAAAATATAAAGTAGAAGCTACACAGTAAGATATTTTGCCATTCTTACTGGATTCATTTTTATAGGAACATACTTAACGCATATCTGTCTTTCCTAGACAGGTTAACTTAATTATCTAGAGGCTTGTCTAGTAGCACATTCAAATTATCTTTAATTTTACATTTATTAGACATATTTATTTTATAAGCCCATAGCAAATTCTCTGGTTTGATTATTTAAATTTTTAGGTCCAGTCAAAATTATCAGTAATGGATGTAATATTGACTTCATGTTTTATTTATGGAATATAAACTGCAGATACAGGATTCATATTTTACCATGAAACGGAAACCAAATGCTAAACTACTGATAGGTTTGGCCAGTGAAGAACATTGTAAAGAGACAGCCAAATTCACACTGCCACTGAGCAAGTACCATTTTGAAATGGAGTTGACTGTTTTCCAACAGCACTCCAAAGGGGTGTCTTTGTGGGACACTTTATAAAGTATTTCCCATTTATAAAACAAGAGACAATATATTTTAGTGAGCCATTGTTTTTATTTGGAAGGTGATTAAACGGTCTAAATTATCTTTTTCACTTCATTAATTCTAAGCTTGCTCAATTTTTCTGCTAGCCAATAGGGTAATGATTTTATCCTAAATACAGAAGTATTTTTAAATATGCCTAGTTTACAAACAAATGATTCTTTATAATCAGTTAATATTATTTCATTATTAGGAAAATAACAATTTTAACGTTAAAACCACACACATTTTTAAGGAAAGGCTTGGGTTTCAAAACAAACAAGGAACTTTAGATTAGTTTTTCAACTTTGTCCTACACGATCACGAAAATGCTGGCTAAACACTCCTTAACACAACCCAACAAAATGATAGTCTCACAAGAGTTACTAGTAATTTTATGTTGCTGCATTTTAAAAAAATTAATTGCGGAATTAAGTCCACATACAGATCCTCTTTTTAAATCCCCTACATTTTCAAAATGTACAGCGTTCCTGAAAGTAAATGGATCTAGCATTCTATACTTTCGAAGCAGACCAGATTTGTCATACTTCCAGTTAATATGGAGATTTCACTTCAAAATAAGGCTCTAATCTTCATAAGACACTAGAAGACTAGTAGATGTCATACAAATTCTATTTAATATGAATTTTAAACCCCTAACATATGCCAGAACAATATATGAATGTGTTATTAATATACTTGGACATATTTGAAAGCATTTGCATTATTTTGTGAACAGAATTGTTGATTCTGACTTCAGTATGGTATGAAATGAGTGATCAGTCGATTTGAATTAAGAACAAAAGAACTCCAACTAATACAAAGCAACCCCAAACCTGCTTGACTTGTAGTAGAAGCTGTCCCAATAGCTGGTCATCAAACCCCATCAAACAGCACTGCAAGTTTAATCTACAAAACACCTGCAAAACTCAAACCCAATATGATGTTTATTCTGTCTTCTGGAACACTTACAAATTGATAAAAACTGGATTTAAAGCAAAATGCAAAAAGAGTTCTCAAACCAGAACAAATATTTTCTCTATTTTTATATAAATTTTTCATACCAATTGTAGCTGTTTCAGCAGGAAGAGGAAAGTCAATATATTTGTCGTCATTAACACCTTACTTGCCTTATTTTCAAAATAATAAAATATTTTATAAGTTTGAAAACTAAATGAGAAACAGAGGTAATTAAATGACTGAAAGCTAAAAGGCAACAATAGCTTCTCTATGTCTGTTTTCCACTGAATAATTTCAGTTTTAACCTCAGATTTTGCAAGGAAGACTCAGAAGCAGTTTGAATCAGTTAAAATTGTTTAAAACAAAACTTTAAAAGTAGACATGTTTTAGGAAAGGTTATAAAAAAGAAAGCTTTTTTTAGAGCAAACAGGATAATTTATTCATATGGATTGTGAAAATATTGTATGAATGTACCTGAACTGCAATTACAGAAAATACATTCATATTTTCCTCCTTCATTGCAATCTTTGTACAGAGAAGACTGAATTGCATTAAATGCACACTGATTTGAAGAAAAGCAACTTATTATAGGGCTCTTTTTAAAACCACACTACTTTAAAGCTACGTTAAGCAATAACTAAGATGGATAAATTGGGATTTTTTAATTAAGCTTCTCTGGACATCTGAAGCCCAATTTGCTTCTTGGTCTTAGACTGAATTTTCTTATTTAAAATAAGAACTTCAAGAATTTAAGGCTGAACATCCCAAATTGATTCATAGAGTAAAATCAATTCAGGAAATTTGCCAGGGAAAAGGACAACTAATTCTGAGAAATTTATTACCACCTTTCTTGGAACTTACAACCACGATCATCAATTGCTGTAAACAGAGGAATCTCAGCTGTCTGGGAATACAGTAGCTAGTAACTGGAATATCTGCAATTGGTGTACTAGTGATTCATTTTCTTATCTTCAATGTCTGTGGAGTCTTTTAAAATACAGAGGAAAAGTGAACAACTTGAATTGTTAAAATTCAGAGTTATTTCTACCTAAAATTTATTTACTTATGTTCCTAAAGGTAAGTCGCAGTTTAATATGTTTTTCCCCTAAATATTGGCAGACAGATTAAAAATCTGAATGGGCTATGACAGCGCATTAAGCAGCTTTGCTCTGCAGGTATAAAAACTGGGACAGATCTAGAAAAATCTTACAAGTCACATAAAACCTTGTTATTGCCTATCACTACATACCTGCAGCAGTCCTACGCATGGTTCAGTCTTAAAATTGCTTTAGTTCTAAACACTAGGCAGCAGTGAAATGGCAATGTAGAAGCTTTACTGAGCACTCTGGCTGCAGTGGCCATTCTGATAGCTCAGCAGCCCATGGGGCTGTGTAAATCCTGATACCAACAGAGGTTGTGGCAACCTCTCAATGTTATCAAGATGGATGGACAGTGAACACCAAATGCTTACCTTTAGTTTGCTTTGTTATGGTCTGGTTTGATTTTTTGGAATGTGCACAAATTAGCCCAAGGTTTCCATGCTATACATGAAGTAGAATGTCCAATGCTGAATACATGGTCAAGTGCACATTAGAAGCACACAAAGATTTCTGTGCTCTTTTACACACACTATTCTCAGGTTGCTTTCATTCAGTGACAAAAGTGTTTCAAAAGACTTGAAACAGTTAACCTGCCAACAGTCCAACATACCTTACACACCATTAGTAGCCACATTTAATGCAAGCTGAATATTGACAGAGAATGAAAAATAGATTTTGTGTTTTAGGTTTGGAGCAGTAAATTATTGTGTTCTTCACTGAACTCTCCCAGGCTCAGCCAACCATACATCATTTGTCAATACTCCAAATTAAATTTATAAATTAATGTCATGATTTTTGTGCTGTCACTAAATGTATGCTGTTCTCAGGAGGGGTCAGGAACTGCAGAAATCATCTAATTTTATGAGGTGATACATATTCACAAATCCCAGGAGCTCTGACCTATATTCCAGGTAGATGATCAGACGCCTTTTTTATCTCAGCTGATACCTATATTCCACTTCAGTGTTAGCGAACTTTTGGATATCAAATGGGATTTTACACTAATCCACCATCTATGTACGTCTCCACTGGCATATTAGTACCAAGTCAGTAACGTCCCATACCAGTACTCTCCAGAAGAGAAGACTGAAAGGATTAGGAGTTTGAGTGATGAGTGATAAACAAAGTAAACAGATATGCTAAAAACATGAGAGCCTTAGTACTGCTAGTCCCAATAATAAAAAAAACAAGAAGGAATGATGGAAAGCAGGATGGAAAAAGAAAGAAAGAAAGAAAGAAAGAAAGAAAGAAAGAAAGAAAGAAAGAAAGAGAAAGAGAGGAAGAAGGCACAAGGTGATACACAATCACATAGATTATCTTAAACATGCTAACAATTCCTTGATACATCTATATTATTTTAATAAATGTAGTGGGTTTACACAGCAAGGTTTTGGTAGTGAGGGGTGTTGGAGAAGTGGTTTCTGTAAGAAAACAGCAGAAGTTCCCCTAATGTTGAACAGAGACAATTCCAGCCAGCTCCAAAGCAGATTTGCTTCTAGCCAAAGCTGAGCCCATCAGCAGTGTTGGTAGTGTCTCTGTGAAAAGACATTTAAGGAATGGTAATGTATGATAGGAAGGAAAGCTTGAGAGAAACAGCCCTGCAGACACCAGTGTGAAAGAAGGAGTGGGAGGATGTGCTTCAGGTGCCAGAGCAGACCCCTGCGGTATGAGGTGAAGACCATGGTGATGCGGTTTGTGTCCCTGCAGCCCATGGAGGAGCACCATGGAACAGAGATCCACCTGCAGCCCATGGACGACCCCATGCTAGAGCAGGGGCACGTGCAATAAGGAAGTTGCAGCCTGTGCAGAACCTATGTAGAGCCTGTGTAGGAGCAGGCTCCTTACAGCAGCTGCAGCCCATGGAGAGGCACCCACGCAGGAGCAGGTTTGCGAAGGACTGTTTACAATGGCAAAGATCCCATGCTGGAGCAGGGGAACAAACATGATGAAGGAGCAACAGAGACAAAATACTATGAATTGACTGCAACCTTCATTCCCATTCTCTTTGTGCTGCTCAGGGGAAGAGCTGGGACTGAAGTTCAGCCTGTAAAGGAAGAGGTGGGGGAAAGTGTTTTCAGATCTGTTTTTTGTTTGTTTCTCACTAACCTACTCTGTTGCTAGTTAGCCCAAGTCTGTTTTGCATGTTTTGGTACTTCACAAACAACTCCCTGTACTTACATGGACTCATTAACTTTTTATTGTGTCTTCTCCTCCTGTCCCACTGAGCAGTGAAAGTGAGAAAGTAGCTTAGTGGGCACCTCTCAGCCAGCCAAGGTTAAATCACTACAACATAACCACATATTCTCTGATATGTATATTGGAAACAGAGGCAGTGGAGATTTATTTTACCTAACAATACAGCCTGGGTATTGCCATTGAACATGCCTTGCCTCCTTGCAGGTCTGTCATCATGTTTCCCAGTAAGAGCAGGCAATCATGTTTTTATATTGACTCTATTGCAAACCAGATGAGAAGCATGGGGAATTTGCAAAGATGTGATGCTTTCCTAACATAAAGCTGCACTATTTGCAGACTAGAGCTGGCTTGCAGCCATGACTGCTTCTATGTAGGCATGAAGACTTAACCAAAAAAATAATTCTTTATTGACTCTTATCATCATCGGGCAAGGAAAACTACAACCCTTTGCAGATGACACACCTTAACAAGGTGTTAACATTTCTGCACGGTTTTAAGGGTTAAGTTTCAAGACAAGTGATGATTTGCTCTAAAATGTGTTATTCTTAGAGCTGGTTGAGACTTTTCTGAGTAAATCCAGATGCATCAAGACCTAAGTGCACTGTAAGAAAACTACCCATCTCGCTGCCTGTCTGCCTGTCAGGCTGCTGAAGAATCCACAACTTCAGCATCAGGTGCAGTTTTATCATGTTGATGGCAGTCAGAAGCCAAAATACAGGGGAAGAATAACTACTCTGATGATCAATCTTTGTAGTCTTGCCTGAATTTTGAAGGAAAACATCTTGTTTGAATTTCCTTTCTACAAGAACATTTTAAAAATCTGGTTTTACATTGTGGTCTTTAGAACACAGGAGGTTATAGATTTGAAAGCATAAATATACACTTTTACATTTTGTAGTGTTGGATGCTAGAAGGTATCAGTCTAGGAAAGAAATTAAATCCATTTCTCCTGGCTTTACAAAAAAAACCCTACTTAAAATACTAAGTCTCATTCACTTTTTTTTCCCCAAGTGCCTACCACAGCAGAGGTCCTTATAACAAATTACTCAATTAAAGAACACCACATGCATAATGCATGGACAGATTAACCAAGGTGGAAAAGACAGGCTTTTGTTCTAGCTTCAACTATATGTACTATGGCATTCTCTTTTCAACCTGACATAGAACTCCATATATACTTTTTTTTCTTTTAATTATGTTAAAAAAACCCTAAGGAGGAACAACACAATCTACCGGGAAACGGACTCAAGTTGCACCAGGGGAGGTTTAGATTAGATTAGGAAATTAGGAAAAATTTCTTTACTGAAATGTTGGTCAGGCAGTGGAATAGTCTGCCCAGGGAAATGGTGGAATCACCATCCCCGAAAGTTCAAATGTGCTGTTTGTTAAGAATTCACTTCTATGATCAACCTAATACAATAAGGGTGAGATACCTAAAAGCCTGAACAGCATGTGGAAATAGCAACCTTAAGTACAACGATGATGGCAAAAATTATTTTAGAAAATCCCACAGCCTTTTATGCTGTGGAAAGAAAGTAAGAAATTACCTTGCTTACTGTACAGAAACAAATACTTATTGTGGTCTGTTCTACAAACGTCAGTGTTTAGTAACATGGATGTTTAAAAAGTAATTTTGAAATGAAGACAAAGTTGGCTCGTAAACNGTTTAGATTAGATTAGGAAATTAGGAAAAATTTCTTTACTGAAATGTTGGTCAGGCAGTGGAATAGTCTGCCCAGGGAAATGGTGGAATCACCATCCCCGAAAGTTCAAATGTGCTGTTTGTTAAGAATTCACTTCTATGATCAACCTAATACAATAAGGGTGAGATACCTAAAAGCCTGAACAGCATGTGGAAATAGCAACCTTAAGTACAACGATGATGGCAAAAATTATTTTAGAAAATCCCACAGCCTTTTATGCTGTGGAAAGAAAGTAAGAAATTACCTTGCTTACTGTACAGAAACAAATACTTATTGTGGTCTGTTCTACAAACGTCAGTGTTTAGTAACATGGACGTTTAAAAAGTAATTTTGAAATGAAGACAAAGTTGGCTCGTAAACGTCATCCTTTTCAAGCACAATGTATTGTTTCATGGCATGACTCCGTGTTACAACACCACACATGGATATTTTAATAAAATTAGATTCTATATCCACATATATCTATAATCAATCTTTGATATAGAGAAAAGTCCTCTACCTGAGATTTTTTTCAGACTTTGACACATTCATTTGGCTTTCAGTTAATGAAGTTATCCCAGTCCTTCATTTGCAAACTACCAATTACAACCCAGAATATGAGGAAATTTTATGCACAAAACTCATCAAGATTCTCTGACTGTTCTCTGTATCCTTTAATTATTGCATGTGAATGCCTTTTGGCAGTGTAGAGAAGGCCAATAATTTTAAATACCAGGTGTAGATAGCATGAAGGAATGTTAAAATAAGTTGTGTCTTCTTGCTTTACCTTCTAATAAAATGTGTTTACAAGAGAGAAAGTACATTTGGACTTTCATACTTACAATATGATTAAAAATTATTCTGACTTAATTTATGGCATGAATTATACAAAAGGATCTCCGTATCTTTACTTCGTAGGACTAGAAGCTATTTATGGCACAGTACTTTTATCAGAACCACTTAGAATCTCAAAATGAGATCAGAAAGAAATCCTGCTGTATGGAGATGCACAACATACCAGCAATTTCAGATTTAAGTTTAGGGTAAACAGCCAGAGGCTAGGGAAAACCTCTTTTTTTTTTTTCATTTTTAGCCAAACATTAGACCCTGTTGTTAGTTCTGCATTTTTATGGGCTTCTGCCATCTCACTAACACATACTTTGTTCTAGTATGAAACATAGAGCTTGCAGATGCTAAAATTTTCATTGATTTTTAACAGCTTACAACCCCCTACCCAGTACCAGAATCCAAATCCACAAGTGAGCAACTAAGACACTTTCTATTAAAGTCCAACAAACTATTCCATAACTTCATGTGCCTGAAATCCTACACTTCAGTATCACTAACCCACCTCCACTCATCGCTTACTTGGAAAGGCAATTGTGTGTTGGTCTTACGGGGCAGAGGCTTTGAGATTCATGCATTTCTCACAGTCACTCTAAATTCACTATTCAAGATAGTGCTGACCTTGCACCACCTACCAGATGAAGCTGAAATCTTGAGCTCTTGTCTTTGTCTTCTGAACTTGCTCAGTTTCTGCAGGCAGGAAGATTTTTTTCCTAATCTTTTACTCTCAAGAACTTCTACATGCACTCTAAAATAGATTATAAATCATTATCTTAGCCATTTTCTTTGGCTTTTGTTCCTATGTGAACAGTTTATATTTCAATACTTTCAAGTAAAACTGTGATAAGGAAAGCACTTATAGTGTGTACACTTCAATATATTTGTCCAGGACAAAAGAATAATACTTCTCTACTTAGGATCATAGAATGGCTTGGGTGGTCAGTAATTTCTATCTTTTTAAAAGATTGATACAATGTTTCTTTTCTCCCCCAGTCACCTGGGACTGGACTCTACTGCCATGACTTTGCAAATATCATGGAGAGCACTTGTCTAGATCCACAATGTTAGACATTATTGAAGAGTGTCCAGACAAGTTTACAGCATGTGAATAACAAGGGCAACTGAATCCTTATCACCTCTGCAATTTTCACAACTACATTATTAAAATTTAGGGAACAAAACCAAATTTCAGCCTCCAACAGTTTTGACTTTCAAAGTCTAAACTTTAGGGTTTCCCACTTTTTTTTCCCATATTGTTTCTAAAACCCACAGGGTTTATGAAACCCACAGGGTTTTAGAGCAAGTTTACCTTTCCCAATTCCTGCAGTTAGACATGTTACAGTTTTCCTACTTATTTTGTCACCACACTTGTGCATGCTTCTGTGGGAAGTTAACCTTATTTCCTTCCTGACCCATATTTGCCGTATAAACTGAGCATGCAGCAGCTTTCCTAGCTCAGGAGCCTGCCTGGAAGAAGTGCTGAAGAGATAGTGACCATTTTGTGTGTCTACTGTTTTCAAATTTACATTTTACTGAAAAAATAAAAATATGAGTTTGTCTTTCCAAAATATCCTTTAAATGCTAAATAATTTTAGAATTAAGTCTGCAGTCAGTTAATATCCTAGAAGTAACTGAAAAGGATGGAAAGCAACAGCATAGAACCTGTTCCATCAATAGCTGTGTCCTGAAGATGGAACATAATTTTGTGCATTCATTCCATTTGCCAGTATTACATATTACCAATATTACCATATTACCAGTACCAGAAAACTGTAACGCTATAGTTCAGACAGATAACCAAGAAAGAGGAGGATCAACTGGCAACCAAGAGCAATGAGAGGCAGAATCCAAATACTTCTACTTTATATACATTAAAGTCAGAAGAGAGATGCCTATGTATAGGCAAAATGGAAAATAAAAAGGAAACTAAAATTCATTAATAAAGAAAAGGAAACTATTTTTCCAGAATAAAAGAATATGCGTTTGAAGCAAATTTTAATATTACCATGATGAGACTGAACTTTGCCCTGAAAGTGGATAATGTTTCAAAAATTCTGTTAAAAACCAGAAAATGTAAGAATCCATAGCAACATATTAAACTTCATGTAATGCCTGTCTTTTCATTTTTTTTTAGATCCCAGACATTGTGTTACATATGGAAGTGAGAGCATGCATCTGATCTTCAATGAGCCATATGCTTTATGGAGAGTGCAGGTTCCTTTCTCTCCCTATATAAACAAATAAATCCAGAAAATAGAAAAGATAGGATCATAAATTTTCATATAATAATCCCTTACACCTTAACAGTGAAATATACCATGTTTCAGAATAGTTTCAGCTACTCAGGTTTATTTTTCTGCATCCAAAATGTGAACTTTGTATTCTTTTTTCCAGTGGCCACACAGTATTTAGGAAGCTGTTTTTCACTTTCACCACCTCCATGATACAGGAGCTTCAAAGTCACAAAAACAACAGCAAAAACAGAAACTTCAATCTGTGTTTTTAAAAAATATCAATATTAATATTTTTAAGCTTTGTTTTTAAAGCTTATATAGCTCTCTTTTTTTTTTTTTTTTGTTAGTCATAATAGCAAGCATGAGCATGGATGCTCCATCTCAAAGTCTTAAAGTTTCACAGTAATTTTAATGCAAAATCTTAGGGCTTCTTGATTGTCAAAGGATACAGTAATATGAGTTACTGTAGCATTTAATATTACACTGATATCTGTCAAACTCTTTTAGCACATCGTGGTTTTGCTTGTGAAAAGTATGAAGGAGATAAAGCCCAACTCGTGATCAGTAGTAATTTGCCGACAGCCCAAAAGCTTTTTTAGTACAAACATGAAATTAACTTGGGTGTTTTCAATGATACCACCACTGTATCACTGTATCTTTTTTAATGAAAAGAAAGCAACACCAACAAATGGTGAAAAAACTTACAAACCTAGAAGAAACCCACATTGCCACTTGACACCAACAGACTTTCAATTTCAATAAAGTAACTCTTTTTTTTTGAGAGTTATGACAAAACTTGATTATCACAGTTTGACTGTACTCAAAAGAAAGTGAAACACAACAATACAGAGGAAAAAGCCTTTTTATGCTGCAGATGTATAAAAGAGTTTTATCAAGGTAACCATTATGGAAGCAAGACATTCAAGAAATAAAAATCGTGAATTGAGGCAAAGCAACAGCAAACCAATTCTATTTTCCCCAGGACTTGAACAGCGAAAGTTTTAAGAAAAAGCCAAAGTATGACCTCTTAAAAATAATGAAGATGTTTTTTCAGTTGTTATGACTCTAGAGCTGCAGTTCATGCATGCCTGGAAAGAAAGAAACCTCTTCAATTAATCTACTTCTATACAGAGTGGGGCATTATACTGAAGAGAACACAGAAAGATGTGTTAGTGTCCTAGGAGGTGTCTGCATTTGTTTATCCGCGGCAGTTTTAAGATTTCTCTTAATTTTGCCCCTTATGTTACAGATGTGATTTCACTCCTTATGTTAAAAGTCATTCTATTCTCAAATCACCAAAATCACCCCTCAGCTCTAATTTGTCTCTCTTATCTCTGTCTCCATAATATTTTCAACTCCCCTCATTTTATTTTTTTTTTTAGCACTAAGTTCAAAAGTTCATCAGTTTTCATCACATTCTGTCATTTAGAAATCAAAATAGATTTTAAACAAACCTGTGCTTGATGGGGCCACTAAGCATAAAATGTCTAGGGATTGGTATCACTTAGTATTTTGCTGTCATCACTAAAGGAAAAATCAAGCCCCCATATGGTCTGTCCCTGACTAGTGAAAAACAGAAACAACATTCCTTGAAAGTTAGCTATTATACAGTGACAATCCTCATCATGCTAGCAACTTCCAAAACAGCACCATAAAATTCCAAATTAAATTAGTACTCATGCCCTCCAATTTCATTTTATTGCTGGTCCTGCACAGCCACCATTGCTCACTGCATCACATCTACAAGTTTGTGAGAGTATAAAGGGCATTTCAGAACACCTGTCTCAGTTCAGACGCTTGTCTTTCAGACGTATTACAGGTATCAGACTTGCAGGAAAAAGAGCACTGTAACAGATACATGCATCCAGGCATGGTTGTAACTATACACAAAAAGTGACAGCACACCTGCCTGAAGAAAAAACTCAACAACAGTAACAAAAAGTCTACAACCGAACAACTTCTTTAGCAAAGATATCAAGGAAAGTCAGCACGTCAAACTCAGAAGCTGAGATCCAGAGCTAAAAATCTTCTCCATTTGTTTGATTATACTCTTCAGAACGAAGAAAAAAATCCCCAGACTTTAATAATTCTTAATTTAAAAAAAAATGACAAAAGTTCCTTTAATGGCAACAATATTCACTCAATTTTCAGGAAAGCTCAAATTGAGATGATAACATGTTCCTTGTTAGAGCAGCAGCCATTTCCCATAGTTTGAAGAAGAATTCCCACACTTTGAAGTCTGTTGTAGGTTCACTGAGTTATAGACTGTTTTCATGTTTGTTAATCAGCCCCCTGACTTCTCATTAGTCTACTTCCACTGAAACAATTCTAATGGTAACAGAGAATTTGAAAATGTTGCCGGCTAATCACTAAAGTTGCAAGTTTCTTCCCACCAAAGCAGATGTCAGAAATGGATATAGTGACAGCAAGAAGCTTCCCTTTCCTCCTGAAGAGGGATAATTCTTCTTTAAAGACTTGTTATCCCATGCTTTTATTCAGGGAACTGTAATATATGAGATTGATTTGCTCTTCAAATACTTCAATAGGGCTTCAGAATGGAACATGTTTCTACAGCTGTTAGAGATGTTAGGAGCACTGGTGGTAGTGATGGATATGTGATAACAAAAGCAAGTGGAGGATTCTGATTTGCTTTCTTACAGAATGTTTACACTAGCAAATGAAGAATACCAACAATTAGAAGCATCTCTCTTAGATTACTAATTTTCTGAAATTCTAGTGGAAGTATAGGGATTACAGCCCACCCAGAGCTCAGACTTGCCAGTAGCTGCCTTGAAGAAAATAAGCAAGATGAGAGACTAAAAGCAGCAGGAGCTTAGGAAAAAACCACAGGCTCTGAGCCAGCACACCCAGTGGGCTTGTATCACAGCTCTCAGGCTTTCTGGGGAGAACCAAAGTGTTCTGCATCTTTAGAGACCTATTTTAAAACAGAGTGGTATTTTATTGTGCTTAATTCCACAATTAAGAAAGCTATGTGCCAGAAAATGTGCTGCTTTTTGGCACTTTAAGATGGCACAGAGGAGAACATATCAGCTCATACTATCAAAACCAAAATGATTCCATTATTTAAAATAATTTTCTGGTACAACACTGACAAAACCCCTACCTCACATTGTTCAGTCTCTAAAATCAACTCATCTCAGAGTATTCTTTTCTCCTTGTCTCCAAAAAATTGTTGGCTCTATGTTCAGCAGACCTTTTGCAATGGGTTTAATGTTACTGTCCTTCCATCTGCCTCTGGAAGTCAAGATGACAAGAAACGAGGCATCTGCATCTGTATATTCAGAGGTTTCCCGGTAGAAAAATGTCCACATTATGAAACTCTGGGATCCTAAAATATTCTGGAAGATTTTTGCCTTGAGTCAAAACCATTGGAGTGTTTTTTGGACACTGAAGGCACGGGAAATAAGAGGGATTAGTAAAGCTATTGTGTTAACCAAGGAAGTGGGAAGATTTGCCAAAATAAACACCATTGTGTGTACATCACTATACACTATGAGGCTGTTGAAATTCTATGCATTTTCCCACATAAAGCAGTGCCACTAAACAAGAAAGGGAAAAGAAACCACTTTAACTAAGAAGCAAGTTCTCCAAATATTCCTTAAATTTTGTTACATTTCCTACAGGAAAGCCAAATACTTGGCACATTTCAACAGCAGTAAAAATGGTAACAGTTCCTTGTGAGAAGACAGAATTCACTGTGGCAAAGACTTTGGAAATAAATTTATTTTGGATTGTATCTTCCTAGTTCAGAAAACACAAAATATTTGGAGTTAAAGAGAATCATATTTTAGTGAAACAAAACTATGTATCTTTCTATATTTTAGGGAAACAAAACTATGTATCTTTCTCTTCTGATAGATGTGATGCAGTCTATACTGCTTAGATAGACTGAAGGCTTGGAGAAAGGCAAACTGATTGAAACTCCACTATTCTCACAGCTAAGATTTGTAGCCTTTCAGAAACAGCAAGGTATCTGATGCTTTTATAGCTCCATATTCTCTGTATTCTCAGATCACATAAGCAGTAAGATCCTCTGAACTACTTTTTCTCCAGGCTGAACAAGCCCTCAGTCTCTCTTCTTACGTAATGTGTTCCTGACACTTGGTGCCCTCCCCTGGGTTCACTCTTGTGCATCAATATTGTGCTGAGTGCACAAAACTGGATGTAACAGTCCAAATGTGGTCCTAGAAGTGCTGAGTAAAAGGGAAAGATCAGTTTGCAGTACCTGCTGTGAAGACCCTTACTAATGCTGTCCAGGGCATGTTGAGCACCAGACCCCAGAGCCTTTTCTGCAGAGCTGTTTCCCAACAGTTGGCACCAAGCCTGCCTTGTGGGATTACTACAAACCAGGGGAAAGAGCTTTTATTCTTGCTGAACATAAGGTTGATGGAAAACCATTTCTCCAGCCTGTCCAGGTCCCTCTCACAGCAGCCCTGCCTTCCCAATCAGCCCTGTCTCCCCTGCCTGGTGTCACCTGCAAACCAGCTCAGAGTACCCTCCACCTCATCATGCAGACTGTCAGTGAAGCCATTGAGTGGTATTGGTCTCATCACTGATTCCTGAGGGATCCATTACCTCCTGGCTGCAAGCTTAGCTTCACAACCTTGGTTTTTTAAGTCCAGACTATTTTCTGTCCACTTTACAATGTCTTTACTCATCCTGTAACCCACCAATTTTGGGGACTATGGAGGAAGCTACAGAGGGTGTCAAAGACCATCACAATCATGGTATGTAAGAACCACTGCCTTTCTTTTGCCAGACACCTCATAATGGAAAATATGATTTGCACATGGCGAGTGGTTTTCTTCTACTCCCATTCACCTTGCTGTCATTCATGTGCTTACACATGATTTGCTCCAACAGTGTTTTCGGGGACTGAGGTGAGGCTGACTGGAGTACAGTTACCTGGATCCTCCTTCTTGTCATTCTTGACAACCAATCCACTAACTTATGTATGAAATTCAAGTGATTTAATTTCTTTTATTCCTGATGTAGTTTAAGAAACCTTTTCTTTCTTGCATTTCTCTGAGCGGGAGATTGCTCAACTTCCTTCCTAAATAAATATATCCGTATCATATATCTATAGAATATATATATCTATCTATATACTAAATCTATCTATATCCCTCCCAAGCGGTCTGCATCAGCTGCACTGTAGGTATTTTTTTGTGTGTTTGAGCTTGGCCAAGAGTTTCACGTTCATTCATACTCATCTTCTGTAAAGCTGGTCTTCTGAGAATGGGGAGAACAGTTTTTGTGCGCAGAGAATGCTGTCCTTGCAGGTTGAATAGCTCTCCTAGGCTCCTTTGCCCTTCAAGGATCCACAGAATCCTGCCAAGCATGCCACTGAACAAACATCTCCCCTCATCACACTATTGATCATCTGCATCAAGAAATTGTCTTCAATCTGTTTCAGAAATCTGGATTGTTTGTGTTCCACCTTATTGGCCAGTAGTTACTGGTTAAAGAGGTTAAAGTCACCCGACAATACCAATGTCTGGTACTATGAGGCTCTTTCCACCTCCCCTAAGATTGCTTCATCTGTCTTCTCTTGTTGATGAGAAGGTCTAGAGAACACACCTACTACATCACCAGTCTTGGTCTGAACTTTGATCTCTGTCTACAAGCTCTCCACTTCTTTGCCACTTCACCCAGGGTTCTGTCCACTGAAATGTGTTCTTTGCATAGAGCCTAAAGGGAGAGCATCTCATAGTGACACCCTCTTACCACATTAAGGTACACGTGCCTTGTATTTACAACTGGGTTCAAGGTTAAGAAGAAAGGGATGAGTGGGCCAGACATGCTGAACTTCCTTAAGTTTGTCCCTTTGGTGAAAGAATTCAGAAGTTATGACTTGCTGTCACTCTTCTCAAATATACCTGAACATTAGTAATTCTAAGGAAAGGTCTCATTAGGAAAGATGGGGAATGCGTGCATAGGCAAATAAAAAGGTTTCCATAGAACTGACTTCAGTTCTGCTGGAATATAATTAAAATGTTTTAATTCAATTATTAATAATAATATAGAGTCATTATTAATTCTACCTATTAGAATTCAAAATCTTTAATGTGGACTACTTATCTAATGATCTCTTAAACTGACTGTACACAGGCAGATTTTCTATGCATCTTTAAACTTAAATTATTTAACAAAAAAAACTGTCAATTTGTCTTTCTTGACGGAATGTACGTATCATGACCTTGCGCACTTTTAGCATCCTCCACATTTCTCGGATTTTGTTTCACTGTATTTAATTTATTATTTGGACTGTACATGATGCAATGTTTATATGATAATATTGATATAGAATCATAGAATATCCAGCATTGGAAGGGATCCACAAGGATCATTGAGTTCACTCCTGGCCCTGCGCAGGACAGTGCCAAGAGTCACACCACATGCCCAAAAGATTTTCCAAATGCTTCTTGAACTCTGTCAGGCTGGTGTTGTCATCACTTCCCTGCAGAGCCTTTCTCAGAGCTAAACCACTCTCAGGATTAAGAACCTTTTCCTAATTCCAGCCTAAACATCCCCTGATACTTCAGGTCATTTCCTGGGGTCCTGTCAATTGTCACCACAGAGAAGAGATCAGTGCCTGCCCCTCCACTTCTCACACAAGGAAGTTGTCACCGCAATGAGGTCTCCCCTCAGACTCCTCCAGACCAAGTAACTTCAGTCACACCTCATATGGCTTTTCCTCTAGGCCATTCACCATATATACATAATGTTATATATATATTTAAAAAAACAGAACAACATATGTACAGTATTATCTATATAAACTTTTAAAATTCCCAGTTTCAAATATGTCACTAAAATCCCATAAAATTTATCATTAAAGAATTTCCCACTATTTTAAAAACTTCTTTTTTGTTGTTGTTGTTAAAATATACCATAGGACACAGATGTATACAATTGTACTTACAAATAGCAAAATAGTGCACTTTAATCATGCAGTGTTCAGTGTCTTGCAAGTAACTACCTGCCATTATGTACCATAATGCTCAAGTCTTGTTCTGTGCTAGTCTAGGAATTATGCTTTGGAGTCATTCAAACCACAGATTGCTTGACACCCCGCCTTAAAATATCCTGAGGTTTTAGCTGGTATTTGCCACTTACTTGCAATGGCATGATAATTATTAGTTTAGTAGGTGCCTATGGCAAAGCTTGTTAAAAAAAGAATGTTTCACATCTTGACTTAATGACATCTTACAGGTTATTTTTTACTAGGGTTTATAAGTTTAGCTGGAAACCTCCAGTCTTTAGACCATCTGCATGCAAAGAAAAATAATGGGAAAACAGCTCCGTAACACCCCTAACACCTCTCAACATATATTAAAAAATCCTGAACCCCAAACTCCAATTTTTTTATTTACCACACATTTCTTTAAGCTAAGAATTTGTATCTGACATTGTGAGTTAATTCACCTGAGCCAGACTTTGATGTGCAACTTGATTTCTTCAAGCTAGAGATGAAGCACCAATTTCTTACCTGACTCACACGCAAATGTCTTTGATGTCTCATCATGAAAGATAATTGCCACTGCATGCTTCTTTGTCTCTCGAGGCAATCTGGTTATATTTTTGATATTGTGCAGCTCAGTTACCTTAAAATGAAGAAAAGTATTTTAGACCAGTGTATAAATAGTACAAATAACAATATTAGCCTTAACTGCTCAATTTTTACTATAAACTGTTTTCCCCTTGTCCTAGTTTCAGACAGGATGGGGTTAATCTTTTACAGTAAGCAGGAGAGGTGTGTGGCAAGGCCCAGATGTTATTCTGTTCCACTTCACTCATTGCCAGGGGCAGGAGTAAGGAATTCTCTCTTCTTCTAGTGGGTAGAAAGCTGATAGGAAAGAGCAAGAATTGTTGCAGGCTTTTCCATGTAAATTGTTTCTTTGTCTTATACCTTGTGCTGTTACTGTTAATTTTCTTGTCTCATTGCTGTTTTTAGTAAATCATCCTTATCTCAACCCATGATTTTCAGCTTTTGTGTCTCCAGTTCTCAACTTCATCCCAATGGAGTGGGAAGGGGAGGGGAAGGGGGCAACAAGCGAGCGTGGTTTTGAGTCCCTGTGGGAGTACTAAATTGGGGAGTAACGTTCCTAAATCCCTAGGGTTATTTATATTTATAAGCTTTTTAATTGATTAAAAACCCCACACAAATAGGTAGAGTCTTAAGTTGCAAAACTTAACTCCAATAATTCTATTTCTCTCATAAATTTCCACAAAACTCTGTTTCTTTAATAAAGACCTGCATGGAAACAGTTTAAAATTACATCAACTCAGCCACGGGATTTTGGATAATCTATTTTTCAATTTGTATACTCATACAGCTTGGATCAGTTTCAGATTCTGCATCAAAAAGAAAACCTAATATTGGAAAAACAGTGTTTCATTAGTTAAGAAGGTAACTCAACTAATACGTCAAATAGTATCACTACATTTGTAAGGATAGATCCTCATGTGTCTTTAAAATGTATCTGTCATCCTCAAGAGAATTCAATTTTTTTTAAAATTTTCTAAATATTTGAAAATCTTTTCAACAATAAAATATCCTTGCAGCAAATTTAAAACATCAAAAATTCAATCTATTTCCATTTTCTGATGCAAGTATATAACTAGAATTAACAAAAAAGAAAGAAAAATTTGTTCTTCCAATCAGAGCTGGTGGCCCAGCCTATATTAAACTGATTAACACTTCATATTATACAATCTTTTTCTCAGTTTCCCGAACTTTGGGCAAAGTTTATCTGTTTAGAGTTAGTTTTTTCAAGCAGGACATTTGCCTCAGGCAGAATTAATTTCTAGAAAAATGTCATCCATATGAGTTTGGACATCTGTGACTACAGAAAAAGTGGACTGAATGTAGGTGGGGTTTTTTTGTTTGTTTTGCATTGTAATTGTTATGCTCTTGGTATACAGTTCCAGCATTCCTTTTCACATGCTGAAAGTAATGTTTTTAAAGCAGAAGAGATTTTCTATAGTACAGTAAAAAAAATGGAACACGCTGGGGCAAAGACATTTCAATAAAATATTGACAGCAGATGGGCAGTGAGAGGCATCAAGCCAACAAAAGAAACTGAGGCAAAGCATGAAGTGGAATCTGCTATGTGCTGGCAAACTTGAGACTAGAATTGAAGACTGCTCTAGAATCTGTCTTAGCCTTTAGCAAAACTCACTCCAGTTTGTTGTAACTGGTGGGCTAAAAGGGATGTGGTACTATAAATATCGTCTAATGTGTCCTAAACTGAGGAGAATAATCCTTCCCTGTACAGACTGGCCATGGTTCTGTCCATACAGCCCATGGAGCTTTGCTGGCCGAGGCACCAAGATCCATGGTCCTACCCGCAGGCCTGCCCCCAGCTTGCCAATCCCAAACCTGTGCCATCGCAGGGGCTCTTCTATCCCCAGGCTGGAACCTGGTCTTTGCCCTCATCCAGTTTAACAAAGTCCATATCAGCCCATTTGTCCAGCCTGTTCAGGTTGCTGAAAAGGTAGCCTGACTACCTAAAGCATGTCAACTGATCCTTCCCAATTTCCTCTCTGCACAGTTGGTGCAGCTCCCGTATTTCCTCCAGATCTCTGACAACAATATCAAGAGAGGTCCCAGTACAGACCATAGCAGTTCCACACTTGCTATAGACCTCCAAGTAGGTTATAACCCATTAACCATGACTCTCTGGGTCTGACTGGCTGACCAGCTTTACATCATCTAGACATCCACCTGCATAAATAATAATGTCCCAACTTCAATTTGAGGATATTGTGAGAAAAAATGTGAAAAGCCTTGGTAAAGCTCTTCTCATCAGATATCATAGATGGTGATCATACCAGTCAGGCATGATTTACCCTTGGTAAATCCATGCTGCCTTTTCCAAACATCTCTTTTCCTTCACATATCAGGGAATATATTTTAATATGATTCACTCCACAGTTCTTCCTATAGGCTGAAGTAAGACTGCCAGAAATTCTCGAGGTTGACTTTTGGTTGACTGCCAGAATTCTCTGTATTCACCAGGTTGAACTTTTGGCCTTCTTTTGGACACAGGTGTGACATTTGCCTCACCATCTGGTTCCTAATCCCCTATAATTTTAACTTTTGTTATGCATTATCAAGGCTTTGTAAAAATCCATATATTTCACTAGTTTTTGTCTTGGAGGAAAGAGAAGGGCTGAATAACACAAACATCCCTGTCCCATTAAAGAAGTTACTCAAATATCTGTTGATTTTCCTTGATCTATGCATGGTAAATGAACTAATGCTTGAGAGGGCTCTTATGACTCACTCAAAGCACTAATCTCAAGGAAATTCCCCAAAAGGGGAAAGAAAGCATTAGTAGGCAGAGGAGAGAGTAGACTCGAGAATTCAAAACCTGAGGGAACAATACCAAATCCATGTGTCAGTACTGAATTTTGAAGACACAGAAGGCCCCAAAGTCAGAGACAGGGTACAGATCTACTAGTCTTGCTAAAAAGAAGATATAAAAGCAAAATATTTAAGAGGATTTGGGACACAAAGAAGTTCAGGTTATTATTAAAGAGAATTGAAAATATAGCTGGCAGTGCAATAGGAAGGGGAAAACACTAATAGAAGGAAAACTCTTCAGTGATTCTTACACAGGCAATTGATACAGAAAGTGACACCTTCACATGTGTGTGCATGTGTGACAGTCCACACTATGCAGAAAAATGTGCCTTAAATCTTGCTCTACTAAAAAGGTAAAATTTCTCTTACTGGAATAGCAGAAAAGGAAATAGAATTGCTTTGAAGAGTAACAACAAGGCATATGAAGCCTTTTTCTAGTATCTGTCTAGTATCTGTTTAATATCTATATAGTAGAGATCTATTATTTTCTCTTAATACTTGAGTGTTGCAGATTATTGAAAGATCCTGCAATGCTTATAAGATAAGATCATAATGATAATAGACCCAAAATCTTACATTCCTAGCACTAAAGCTAAACAATTTTGATAGAATTTTTGTTTGAAACATAAATACAGACATACTTGAGTACCCACATGGATATTTGTAAAGATAATTTTTTGAGTCATCTTATTGATCAGTACATTAATCCTGCCTTGTTTAATATAGTTGCATATGCAACATCCATCACACACATAGGAAAATTGTCAGCACAAAATGTACATACAACAGAATTTTATTTTATTTGCTGGTGGGAATTTAACGTCTGAAAGAGACAATGAAAACTCCACCACATTCTTATATGCTGCTTTTTGGTACTCATATGAGAGATTAAGTTGAACGACATGCAAGGCAAGTGAAGAAAAATAGTCTCCGTGCAGTAAAAAACAGTATTTGTTTTAAACACATTTTGATTTTCCTTTGTCTCTGGAACCACAGGACCTCCCCAGACAGCCCAGAGCTTCTTATAACTCCAGTGTGACAAAGTTACATGAATTGTCTCTTCCAAACTTCCTGACTTTTACCTTCTTTCTTTAAGACAAAGTTTTTTGAGCCATTTGTAGTCTCATACAGAAATCATATCCCTCTTGTGTACATCTTTCCATAAAAAATGGACCTATTTGAAACCACTATGAGATATTGTGAGACATTCATTTCCTTGTCAAATACTTTAGTGATTTAACATGGGTGGCCAAAGCATTTCTGCCACTCAAGCCTTTTTTTTTTTTTCAAAAAGAATATCTTTCTCAATGGAATGCTTTGCTTTACAAGAATTGAAGGAAATAATTTTAGCTATAACATTTTGAAGACATAGGAAATTTATAAAGATTTTAGGAAGGATAATTTTACTGGGCAAGCTAACAGAAAAAGAAATGAGAACACTTCAGGAAGACAAATTTACACTAACAACTAGAAAGGCCATATTATCAAATAAGCCCCTCAATATTTCTATTGGTTAGGTAATTTCCAATATCTAACAGAGATGAATATGTGCTTCAATGTTCATATTTTCAAATTTTACCGTATGCTTCCCTTCACAATCACAGTAGAAAGACAGAGGAAAAAAATGTGAAAGTCTACCCTCCCATTGACAGAGAACTAAGTTAAGGAAATTCTGAATTCTGGATTTAATGCCAATTAAGCATGAATAATTTCTCTGCTTGCTGAACATGGGCAATTAAAAAATAAACACTTGAGAGTATATTATCTTGTATGAAGGAAAAAAATGAACTTTGCCTTGGCAACTATATTTCTTTATCTCAGGGATTTTTAAAACTGTGGCTTAAATTTTATCTACTACTTTTTTAAAAACCACAAAAATAAATTAGCATTTTTAAAAAGGGAGAAGTATCAAAGGTACTGAAAAGGTAAAAAGAAAGCTTATAAAATCTAAAACATAATTCCACAGATTTTAAGAAGGTTTTAAAATGCTAATAGAATTGAAAAAATATGAAAAAAAACTTTGTTTTTTATGTGTAGTACATAGGTAAATCTACTTTTTTAAGCAAGGAACATTATACCAAAATTTGCTCCCTGTGGTATTATCATGGGCTTGTTGACAAAATTCAGTCTAACGCATTGAAAATATTCTTTTTCTTCACAACAAAAGAAGTATAATTCTGAAGCTACCTTCCCTTAAATCAGTAAGATGAGCATTTTCTCATTGTGGGATTATACTCCACCTGAAACTTTATTAACACTGAAAACAACCCAAACCAACAAAAACATTGAAATTCAGTTTTCCTATTTCCCCCATGTGTTATTCTCTAGAACAAAATTAACTTTAACAATGAATAAAAATCCCTAATATTGTCTGCTCACTGAGAGAACTTGCAAATAGATTTTTTTTATTCTTTGATTTCTTCCAGTAGGTGAAAAAAATCCTTTTTTATTAAGCTATGATTATGCAGTATACAACTTTCCACTACCACTAGCATGTTAAATTAGACTTTCTTTTGTCTACTAGACATTGGTGCTATCATTTAGTGCTTTTCTCCATATGTTGCTCAGTGTGGTATGTGCTAGGGGCTCTTAGCACCTGGACCATTTCTCAGTTCTCCTACTCCTCATCAATAATTTCTGCTTCATATGTCCATCACTCAGCAGCCCACACATACATTTCCCAGATTGATTTTTTTTCCTATTTGATTTCTTGATTTTTTTTTTTTATCAGTCTTTAAAACCACTTTTGCTTTTTCTCTGGAAAGACAATTTAACACTTATTGATGAAAAGAGGTGGAAGAGGTACTAAGCTTACATGTATTTGCCAAGGTTTCTTTCCTTCCTTCAGATTTTTTTTTTCATATATTATACAGGTTTTTTTCTTTCTTGATGGAGGGGGATGGGGCCTGACATAGCTATATCAGAGACATCCAAATCCTTTACCTCTCATTAATATTTGATAAAGGGACATAGCCTTGAAAGGCTGCTAGGTGGGATAACTTCTAGGATTGGTAAAGGCATCATCTCACTCCTGTAAAATTATACTAAGCTAGGCTTGCATCAGGGTCTCAAGGCTACGCATTAGTGCTGGTTACTGTAACTTGGTTCCCCTCATGGCCAGGAATTTGGTTCACCATGGGGAATAAGACAGAGAGCACAATGGAACTGATAAAGATGCCTGATATCTTAGGCCTGATTCAAACAGAAGCCTTGGGAGAGACAGACACAAGATAAGTGCTCCCAGGGCAAGAAGTGACCAAAAAATATGTTGTGAAACTTTTACCAGGTGATGTGATGTCATAAAGAATATGTAACCAATGGGAAATTGTTACCAAAAATAGAACCCTATATAAATGCCCTACAAGTAAAACCCTATAAAAACCCCTATATACTTAATAAATTTGGCTTCTAATCACAACTCAGAATGTCCCCATCACTCAATGGCCAATAGTTCACGTCAAAGATTCCTTGTAAGCACAGACAAAAAGAAATTTTTGGAAACGGATCAGGAAACAAATTTATTGTATGTTTGGATCGTTCACCAAAATGTAATACATTTTTACAGATACATCAAGCACTGAACAAGAAGGCAAAAGAACCCATAATAAGTTTTCTTACACTATTGCTCATATATCTTGTTTAGTCAGAAATATCTAAATATTGCTTCAAATAATGCAATGCACTTCCTCTCATCGTCACTGTTTTTTCCTTATCTTGGTCTAGAGATAGCTCAAAATTTTAACTTGCTTTTTATTGGTGTAACATCTCATCTGAAAGAACATTCAGAGCTTCCATTTGCTTTCTTTAGTAAATGTTACATAGGAATAATAAAGTCCATAATTATCAACACCTTGTAAATACTGTCTAGCCACATCAGGGTGGATCAACCATCAAAAAATAAATTAATAAAATATAGAGCAGTGCATCAGCCTTAAAAACAAGAGAAGAAACTGAGAAGGACTCCTCTGAAGGAACCAACAGTTAAAAAAATCTCATGCTAAATGGTCAAAAAGGCAAGAGGATCAGAGGAAGTACTTAGCTTTGAGCTTGCCCTCACTTTGAAAAAAAAAAAATCTTCATTTCCTTGAAGTCTTATGATAATAATTTTTAGCCTGAGAGGTTCACAAAAACTTGAAGCCACCTTTCTGCATGAAGATCCTAAGTGTGACACTAATACCAAATTCCTCCAATTCCCTACTCCCTACCAGAATGCACAAGCATTCTCAGATGCCAGGGGACTGAGTTACAAGAAACACTAAACGATTGGTCTGTATTAGTTTTAGTGCATGTCTGTGCCAAGAGAAGACTAGGAAAACCACCTGAAAAACATCATTATAGATTTCAGAAGTCTAACTCCACTTGCCTCTAGCTATACCTACTGTAATTTAATTTCAGTAAACTCATGCTACAGATTTCTAGTAAATAATTCAAGTACAGGAAAACTACTAATATAAGAAAGCCTTCGGTGGCAGGTAGCCATAGCCTAAATTCAAGCAGGATATACAGGTATAGGCTGTGTATTATTTAGGATTGTTATATGGAAAAAAAAATCTCTGAACAGCACATCCAGGCTTTGAAGTGGTCAGTTACCTCTGTCTAGCCAGAAAAGATTAGATATTAGATTTCTAATAACAAACTTCTGGTCTCTCTAAAAACACTTCAGCCCTTGCCTGTCTATCAACCTAAAGTCTTATTTTTGAAATAACACTTGTTACCTAGGTAAATAACAGGAAATAATTACAAGATCACAATTTCATTATACTAGCAAAATATTTTATATTATGAAACTCTTACTGCTAATGCATTTTAAAACACCTATCCTTAAAAATATTTGGGTGTTTCATTCTTATTATTATTCTTAGATGAGATAAGCCATTAAATTCCAAAAGACACTTAATTTAAACAAAGACTCATATTAACTGAGATGCATTGCTTCCTAATAGTAAATGTAGTTTTTCTCTTCTCTGATTTCTTTCTTTGGAATGATATTTATTTCTTTCAAAGGGGAAAGATTTTAGGAACAATTCAATACACTTTCTCTTTAACCTACAACACTTCCCTATTGACATACACTGGAAACTTTTTTTTGCTTTTTGTACTAAAAATCTGTTCTAGTCATGCAGCTCAAGATTTAGGATTTCCTTTTGTATTACATGGAAATGTAAAGACTGTACATATATAACACATCATGGGGTCTGGTGCTCAAATTGTACATTCAGACAGATGAGATTTAAACTCTTCCACAATTACAGAAATATTACTTCCAAATAACTTTTTATATTTGCATCACTACAAAAATTACAATTCCATGGTAAATAAGAAAGGAGATCCAAAAGAGATAGAAACCACAGAAATCATGAATAA
Organism: Bombycilla garrulus; assembly: GCA_013400315.1. Lineage (NCBI taxonomy): Eukaryota > Metazoa > Chordata > Aves > Passeriformes > Bombycillidae > Bombycilla > Bombycilla garrulus. Next base: position 226,046 of record VXBU01005411.1, read on the forward strand.
AATCTTAAGTGTCCCATTATGGGTTATATCTTATTTGAATTCCTCCAAACATGTGCCTCCCATATGAAACTGGGAGGAGAATGATTCTTCAATTCCATCTACTGAATGTTATTTCCACTGTGCAGAGTCCTGGAAATTGCCTGGGCAGAGGAAAAGGTCTGAATTTACATAAATGGATTTCTGTTTTGCATTGCACACTACCTTCCTGTCATTTAGGTTCTAACTAGAAAAATAGAAGCAGAAGAGAAAGCTATAATGCAATCATTTATCCTCTTATTTCTTAATAATGGCCCACATATGACCATCTGTTGTGTAATACCACGCAAGCAGTAATATGACAGAGCAAAAGCCAACACAGGGGCAATGAGCAGAGGCTCCAGTAAGTGGTGCCCAGACAGTAAAAAACCACCCCAAACCAGAAACAGCATGGGAACAATAAGAGAGTGATATAAAAGCAAGAGCCACAGCAAGAAAAGGGCAAAGGAGGTACCAACATGCTGCTTCCAGTCTGCAAAAGGAGAACAGGAGATGTTGGCTCATTACAGATCAAAGGACCACGGACAAGATCTCAAAGCATCTAAACACCTGCCTCCAGCTCAGCTTTCAGTCATATTATCTGCAGCTAGCAGTGGCTCCTTCGACATTGCTAAATCCAATTGCCACAGAGCAGAAGTTTTGTTATAGCTTTGCATGGAGCTGGATGTGATTTTTTCTGTTAAGAAAGGGCAGTGTGCTGCCTGAAAAGCATAAAGACCTTTGGGACTGAGGAAATGGCTGCATTAATGGAAGCACAGTGGAAGCACAGGGCATAAATCAAGGGAAGTGACTTATTTTTTTTTTTTTAACTCAGTATTCATTAGATCACATCTATAATACACTGCCCAGTTTTGGGACTCCTATGAAATTGATATGACAAAGTGAGTTCAGCAGAGGGTCCCCAGGACAGCCAGAGCTGGACCACTTGCCCTGTTTGGGGGAGAGGTTGAAGGCAGTAGCTGATCCATTGTATAGCAGGGATGGCTTTCAGGGCATCTAACTGCAGTCCCCTCAGTGCCAGCAGGGAGGTCATTGAGGAGACGGAGCCAGGCTCTTCACAGCTGTGCCTGGGGGGAGGAAGATGCACAATGGGCATAAACTGAGACAAGAGATGCTCAGGCTGCATATGAGAAGCGATGTTTCCACCATGAAGACAGTCCAACAGTAGGTCAGGCAGCCCAGGGAGGCTCTGCAATCTCCATCCTTGGAGACTCAACTGGACATCGCCCTGCGCAACAATGTCTGCTCGGACCTTGGACCTCAGAGGTGGCTCTGCTCTGAGAGGAACTGGACAAGAGAACTCTCCACAAGAAATAACTCCTAAATCTAAGAAAGGGATAGTAACAGACCTGCAAGGATATTTGGACCTTTGTGTGTTTGGGCAAATCCTTATAGGATTAGGCCATTCAGAGTATTTAAGATGAAACGTATTTCTGTGACAACAGCATATATTGCACAAAATTAGCAATATGACAAGGAGATGGAAGAGACTAGAGAACAGGATTTAAGGGTAAAATGTACTAAGAGGCAGACAAAAAAGGAAAAAAAATATATTTCATGAAAGAATAGCAAATCTTAAACCACAAGATTGCAAGGGGAACATAATAAGGGAGAAGAGAAATCCCAAGATCAGAGAAGTGAAAGAATGGGTCATAAAGAAAAAAAAATAATAGAGAAAGAGAACAGAAGAGTTTTCCCCATCTCTGCATGTGGATTTACCCTTGGAATATGAGTTGTTATGGTAACAACACTCTCCAGGACGTTTGCCAAGGAGTGGCATATGAAACTCCACATTATGCCTCTAGGGCAGGTCTCCAGCTGCTATTTCAGAGGAGTAAGTGTTTAAGAAACTTCTACCAAGTAAATGTTAATTCCTCTAAGTACTAAAAGCAAACCACACCTATAATAACAGTAAGAATCTTGTCTGTTGACTGAGAACATACAAATTAGTAAAAATACAAAAAAAAACCCCAAAACCAGGCAGAATTAATGAATATATTTAAAATAAATCAAGCTAAGTATAAGGCAGGAATGTCAGGGCAAAAAAGAAAACTTTGATGGGAAGAAATATGTGTAGATCTGATAGTAGAAGGATAATGAATAATTCCTTCTTATCCTCCAGATAAAAATGAGATTTAAAAAAATTAATAATTTGAATTTTTCCGCATTTTTTGAAAACCTAGATGGCATTATGCAAATTTAGTCTGAATACAAAATAAAATGATTTAAATTTCTCAAAATTTAAACAGATGGAAGAAAAAAAAAAATTACTATTTACAACTGTAGCAGATTGATCGCTGGCCAAACACCAGTGCATTCACAAAAATCATCTACTCACCTTCCTCTGCTATAACTGGAGCAGAGGAGGGGAAAAATCCAGTTAAAATAAAGCTCATGAGATTGAGATTAGGATTAGGACAGGGCAAAGCAGACCCAAAATTTTAAAGGGTATAAAGAAAACTTCTCTCCATTCTTTAAGTCTTTACTATTTCTAAGTGTTAGAATATCTGACTTTCATATAGGCTACTACTTGGGTACCCAGTTTCATGGTGTACTATAAATCACCACTTACCATACAAGTAGTTACAAACTCGAAACTTCATCTCAATGAGGTCTAAAAAAATTAAGGATGGAAAACAATCTTCCCTGACTAGCTTATGTTATGCTACTTTAAATGCTAAATTGGTTGACTGTGTTGGCAAATCAAACCTGCTACGGCAGAGTAAGCAAATTAAAGGCATATCAACTGCCTCTACTCGGCAAAAATGTAGGGATTTTTCCAAGCCAAGTTACTTTCTCTCAAGCTGTGCTGCTCTAATACTGTCAGGATTGAGCTGCTGTCTAACCTGTAAAATCAACCAGCCCACTGGAATTATTCTGGTTCTGGCTGGTAGTCTGGTGTTTGAAAGCAATAGTAAAAATCTGTTAGTTCATGTTCACATGGACCTATTCCCTTAACAAACATTTTAATTAGGATTTTTAAATACATACTGAAAAAAATCCATTCACACTTCATGGGGTATTTGTATAGACAGTCATTTGCAGAACAAAAATCACAGTTCTCAATCCCATTTCCTTGCTATCCTGAAGATGCTTTGAAATATGTTTTCCAATCTAACCTTTCGTTTTGAAGAGTGATCTGAATATCAGGCTACTGTGTATGCATTAAAATAAAAGCGGAAAAATACAGCCTTCTGTCAAAGTGAGTGTCAACAAAATTTAAAGTAATACTTTAATACTAAAACATAAATTTTCTAACTTGCAACCCGGGTATACACTAGAAAAATAACACTATGCTAGAGAGAGATGACAGAGGGGGAAGATGATTCACAACTGAAATAAAGCAGGTTTCACAATTATCCTTTCAAATTTCAGCTTCAATAAAAAAAAAAAAGCTTTCAACATCAAACTTTCTGCTAGAGTTAGTAGGCATGCAACCAATATTTTTGCAATATTTCACTATGAACATTAGATCATTAGATGAATGTTAATATTCTTGTGAGGCAACTAAAATACACTGGACAGTTAGAAACAGTTTCCAGTTTTCAGAATTTTCATTTTTAACATTCCCACAGTACATGATTATTTTTGACCCAAAGGTATTGGTTAATTAAAAGGAATATGTTACCAGTCTTTGAGTAGAAAGAAAAGGAGAAACATACTTTTCCGAAACTTCCTTTAAATTTTCCTCTTGGTTTACTTAAATCAACTGACTTACATTAGTTTCCAAAATTAACTTGTTAGATCAGCTCAATTAAAAATTAGTGTTTATTAACATAGTCTAAATTTGAAAACAAATCGCTTACATGCAGTAATCACTTGAATGCAGTAAGTGACGTGTAGATATAATTCTTCCTGCTAAACTGCAAGTTAAAAACCCCTAACTATAAAATCTCTCACTGCATTACCAAACTGGGTCTGGAGTGCTAGAAGATCCAAGTAAATGTAGGCTTTCAACACACATAAATTATTATGCCTGCATCTTTGCTATACACGACGCCAGTGGACAAGCCCCAGGTGTAATTCCTCTTCCTATCTGTTTCAATCTGTGAAAGCCTTTAATTTCAGCTGTAGCTCCCTTTAGCCAGATCTTGAAACCATATGGGAGACTGGGGTCAGAAGCAGGTGAACAAAGGCTGGCTTGCCTCTAACGTAACACAGGGGAAAAATCACAGCTGAGAACAAACTCATGTTGCTGGTTTTAAGGACCTCTCAGATGACGAGTATCTGCTGAACTATCAAGAGGTATATTCAGAAAAAAATAAGTTACATTAGCCAGGAAAAGAGAAGAGATATCTTTGTCTTTATTCTTGGCTTTCTCACCTTATGCCACAGGGGATGAAGACACACAAGAGCAGGACACAGCTGGGGGCTCAGACACACTGCTGGCCACGAACAGCAAGTGGTACAAGCCCATGTGTGAACATCCACAAGCACAACCACGGACATATCCACTAGCCAAAACTTTCTGGTTTGTCTTGCTTTTAGGAAACATTAATGCTTACACACCGATCACAAAAGTAGCATTAGTTAGAGAAACTTTCCCCTCTGTTGACTTTTAAAGGCAGCAAATATGGCTCAGCATCTTTAAAAGTAACTCATCCCAATCCAACAATGCCAAAACTGGCATTTTGGTGCTGTTCCTAAATATATCATAGGCATTTCAGATATTCTTGAGTAAGTTTTAATATCACCAGACTACCTATGAGATCCCTGGATGCTCACTAGAAAAAAGCATCAACAAAATTGCCAGGTATAGAGGGAAAATAAATGAGTTTATTTTAATCTAAATTCAGCCCATGCCTGTGCATGTATGTGTACACTCACGTTCAAAGTGCTCCCGACTTCTCTGGGAAAGAAAAGGTGAAAGACAGAGAAAGGAAATAGAGAGAAACTGAGGTAAAAGAAAATTGCAAGAATGAAGTAATTTGCAAGAGAAGAAAAGGAATTATTCTAAACAGATACGTAACCCTTCTTTTAGGATTATTTTAAAATAGTTTTGATTTTTTACAAACTTTTTGAAATGTTTTCATTTTCTTTGTTTCTAAAATTAACTGAAGTTTTTTAGTTGATAATTGGAAAATTCTTTTAGCTTAATTGTCATTGGGGATAAATTAATTTTGAGTATCTATTATGACAATTACACACAGCTACATTTTCAACTCTAATGCATTTTTAATAACCTTCATCAGCCAGTGATTTGAATTTCAAATTTCCCTCTATGAAGAAGTAAAAATTAGATAGTTTTGTGCTAATTTTCATAATAAATTGCTCTTTATTTACATTGCAAAGGCTCCCTTACTCCAAGTAAACCAAAACCTTAAATGAAACTTAGTACTCATTGTATTTCATCTCCCTTTATTAAGAGAAAACAAATTACAGGATCTGTTGGCCCTTCCTCATATACCATAACCAGTTTGTACCTGTCTGCTTCCCTTTTTAGCGACTGCAGAAGGGTCTTCACACCTCTTCCCATTTCTACAGTAATATAGTAAACATTTTCCAGCAACACAGACACATAATTTGGAGTAGCTTCAAGGGAAAATGTTGTCATTACGAAAAAAAATCCTCACATAACATGTTTTTTACTGTTATAAACTGCAGTCTAGATAATTAGGTCTTTAAATTTCATCATGAACTTTTATTATTTATGTAGTATACCTAGTTTCTACATTTGAATAGTGAAAATAGATGCACAAAATACTGAAAAATTTACTAATTCAGAGTCGAGTGCTGAAGGCCAGGAAAGGAAGACCTCATTATTACTTTGACTGCTAGTTCCATAGCCCTAGTTTACCATTTTCCTGTTTATGGCAGCGGGCCCCACTGGGTCTGATTTATTGCCTTCCTATCCTGTATCTCACGACAAATAAATACCTATATGTTTATTGGCACCTATTCTACACATATTATGGTGCACATTGTATTGCATTTGATTTTCCATAACTATTTTTCACCACAGTCAGAATAAATGATGAATAACATTCTGCTAAATAGAGGCTTTATAAATTTGTTTGATTGTCATAAATTTATAATGTTTTTCTGACTTAATAGTTCAACCTGACTTCTCAAGGTTCTTCTATAATGGTCATCACACAAATATACTTCACACAGATGGTTTCACAAATATTAATTTTCTTTTACGCCTCCATTGCTTCTGAGATGTGTGGATTATATTGGCAGGGAAGAAACAAGGAATTGCATGGTGAAAACAAAAGAAAGTCAAATAAATGTCCTTTAAACTCTAGATTTGAATTTAAGATATCCAGATTTGACTTTTCACTTGCATTAAAAAGGGGAGTTTAGTTAGTGCAAATCTCCACAGCAAGCCCAGCTGTTTTATACTCTAGCTCAATTCTTTCTTCTTGATTTCACCTCCAAGGACCAATAAGGACCTGCTTCAGAGACCTCAATTCCAGTCTCTCCCTTCCTAAGTGCTTATCCCCCAGCTTCATCAGGGTCCCTGCTACTGAAACCTTCTCTTCCAAACACATGCTCTTCTTATTTCGGAACTGGCCTCTCCTGGGCCATGTCTGAGAAGCTAATATGTCCCAGCTGCTGGAACAAATGAGGTAGTGTTACTAGAAAGCAATTTACTTGGGTGTAAAATCGAACAATCTCTCCTTGCTTTCTGTTAATGCGCACCTGACCTGCTGCGCAGACTTTTTTTACCAGGTATAGTTGAGCTGAAGTGACAGACCATGTCCGTGCTCTTTGCTTGCTTGTTCACCTCCCTCTCATTGTTGGGATTGTTATCTCTGCACCAGTCTCCCTGTGTTTGTGCAGTCAATTAAAATAGATTTATTACTTTTAGTGATATATATTTTCTAAAAATCTCCCCATCCCATTCCTCACTTCAGTATTTCTCAGAGCAATTATTTGAGCAGCCAGCTTTCCATCGTCCTTGGTGTCTCTCACAGCTATTCAAAGGATAAGGCACTTCATAGAGTGCCAGAACATTTATTCCTTTATTTTTCTCCCATGCTCTAACATTTGATCTCTTCTCTTAAGTTTTAATTCAAAAATTTTCCTTTCCATGTGACCAAGTGCCAGAGGATATACATAGAGAGAATGGCTCCATGATCTCACCTCAAACACCTGTCCCTCTACAAGTCTATAAAAATGATAAGTAGTTCTTACAATGAATACCAATCTTTAGGCCTGAATGAACTGGGGGAAACATATTCCATTACTCAAGAGAGAAAATTATCTGAATTTCCATCATATTCAAAGCTTTACAGATGACATGAAACATTTTAGCTGTCAAAGTCAGAAGTGCTTCCAAAAAATATCCACAAAATACAGATTTGCAAGGCTTTAAAATTTGCCAAAACATGGCTAGATTTCCATGGCAAAAGCAGAATATGCATAACTGACACATAGACCGTTATATCCTCTACTGTTAAGCAATGACACTAGGGCAGTTCCAAGAAAAATTCTGAGACTGTTTTAAGAGACACTGGGAAGATTAAGTACATTTTTTCCACCACTGAAATATATTCAGGAGAGGGCAAGACCAGTTTGACACAATACATGCAGCACAGAGTTATACCAAGAGCTATAGTAGCAACTTCAGAGACACAAACATCATAGTTCACAGAAAAGTCTGTGTTGGATGGAAACCCTGGAGATCATCTGGTCCACCTTGAAAGCAGGCTCTTCAGTTAGGTTACAAAGGGCCTTGCCAAGCTAGGTCTTCAAGATTTCCAATGAGGAAATACTGACCTCTCTCAGCCTGCTCTCACGTTTAGTTCTTCGAAACATCAGTTGGCTATTCTTTTTTTTATTTCTTATATCAAGCTAATTTGCCCTGAAGCAACCTCTGCCCATTGCCTCTTGTCCTTCCCCTGAGGATCTTTGAGAACACCTCAGCCACCTTATCAAAACTGGAAGGCTGTGATTAGTTGCCCCCAGGCCTTCTTTCCTCACTAGTGCAAATCCAGTTCCTTCAGTCTTGCCTCAGGTTTTCCAACCTCCGACTTCCTCACTGACACTTTCTGGAGTTTTTCTTTTTTTTCCTGCCTTGAATAGAGCAGTTGAATAGACCAGAATTAGGCACAATATTGCAGGTCTGGCTCGGTATAGAGAAGCCTTCCAGGCTGAGATCTCACGCTGCTGCCCATACACCTCCTGAGGTTTTCCAGGACATGGTTTGCCTTCATTGCTGCCACACAGCTGGCTCAGCTCAGCTCACTGTCCAACAGGATCCTCAGGGCCTTTGCAGCAGAGCTTCACTCCAGACAATTGGTTTCCAGCCTCTTACTTCTTTGGTTATGATGCTGCAGGTGCAGGAATTCCTGTTTAGCTTTCTAGAGGTCATGGAGCCACCAGTCCTGGAGGTGTTCAAAACACAACTGGACATGGCCAGAGCAATGTGATCTGATGGATGCAGCTTTGAGCAGGGGATTGAACTAGATGGGCTCCAGAGGTCCTGAATTGTTCTGTGGTTCAGTGACATTTTGGAGGTGTTAAATGATACATTTTTTTTCTCCTCCTGCTGAAATATTTAAACACTGCTCCCCTACCCAGTATTATTAATTTTTTTTCCTCAGAAAAAGGTCTGGTCCTCCAGCTTCTTTTAATACTTAATATAATGGGAATATATTCTTCTATTTAAACAGCTGATTTGTAAAAGCAGAGTGTCCTTTTTGCTGCCAAACTGTACACACACGCTTAACTACTACTGAAAAATTTACTGTACTAAAGTGTACATGGATCTTCATATAAGAACCACCACTAACAGGTCTTGGTGCTGCTTTGTGTTACAAATAAAGATGATCTTTAATTTTCCTACTGTTATTTCCTTCCTTGATAGATTCAGCCACTGTTGCCACTTTTGAGGAATTCCACAACACACATTTGACACTTCTTTAACCTATGAATTTACACTCCAAATTAATACGTCATCACTGAAAGGTTTAGATGGATGAATAAATACAGGAAGGGACTCATAGGATCATTTATGCATTTTAGGACTTTTCCATATTTGTAGGACTCAAAGTCCTGTCAGATTTCCTCATTACATTGTTAAGGAAAGAAGATGCTATTACCTTGATACAATCTCTGTCAGAAAAGATTTTGTTTCATTAGTTTGCATGCTGCCCCTTGATGTGCTGAGACTCTATTAATAGCTTTATTACCAGCACAGCTCCAATTATTCCGGCAATTTCTTTTCTAGTAAACAGAATGCTTGGTTTGAACAACCATGTTATTCAAATACTTCTATATATTAAGAGGGATCTAATAATTACTGCAAATCTTTTTGTTTGGTGACAGAACTGTAACTGTTTTGCTAACAGTTATTCATTTAAATAGTGTTCATTTTCATTTCATTGGCTGAGTAATAGAAGCCTATTGAAGCAATGTCCTTCATAACCTTCCCATACCAGCCACATGATTTTGCTACAAGATTTTACTTGGAAGTGCTGTAAATAAATATTTGAAGATAATTACATGTCAAAATGAGGAAAAGAAAGATACAGTTTTCAGGAAGATTTAGTTATCTCTGCTTTGGAAGACTTGGCAAAATAGGAATGTTAAAAGTAGACCAAGTATAATTGGGCACCCCTTTCAAACTCAAAGAGCAAAGAATTACAAAAACATAATTGTTAAATTCCTAATTATTTGCAGATAAAGACTTGAAATATATTATTTAAAATGAACATAGTCACACATACACTAATTGGGTTCATTAGAAAATACTACATTGAGATCACTATTTTGAATGTTTTTGAAAGAAGTTCTGGGGAAAAAAATATACCATACTTAATAAGGGGAGAAGAGGGAAAGGAAAAAGTGTTCTAAATCCGTGATGGTTTACAAAGCAAACAACATCTGTGATAGTGACCAGATCTTCATAAGGTATTTCTATTCAGCTTTCATCAAAAGTGAATTTTTGGGTGAATTTAACCGATGCAAAAATAATGACTTATTGAAGAACTATAGATCAACTAACAAAAATCAGAAGCAGAATGGTTAACAGAGCAAAATGAGGCAGGTTTTAATTTGAGGTTTTGAAAAACAGACTGCATAAAAATTATAGCACGGAAAAAAACTGCAGAAGGGGAATTCAAATAATATTTAAATTTAGAGACAAATCAAGTGTCTCAGCATATCTTACCATAAAAAGCACAAGAATTAACACATTTTGGTGACTCTCCAGCTTTCTTTTTAGAAGCACCTTTGCACAATCAAACAATGCAATATCATGAGAAACAATAGTAGCATGCCAGATTATAGAAGTCCATAAGGAAACTCGCACAACTTCTGCTTTATAGTGAACATGAGCAACATAGGAATCTGAAATACTCCACAGTAAAGCAGAACTCTTGGACTAAACTAGAATAAACAGTAGGCTTGTTCACATTTCTTTAGCAATAAGAATTTTTATTTAGGCAACTTTGCAATGGCTAGAGAACATAAAGGTAAATAACAAACCAGAACAACCCAAACGTAACTAAGTGGAAACAATGAGAGAGAAGTTCTTATGATTATAATGATGATAATGCTACCATATATAAGTATTTTTATTTTTTATTTTTCATTTCAGGATAGTAATTACATTTGAGAATTGTGGGAGCTAGCACATATATGACTCTGGCAAAATTCAGTGGTTTTCGAAGTTATCAGGAATTCACTTATCCTGAATGAGCACATTAAGGTCATCTCAATTAGAGACTAGGAACTGTGCTGTAGAAGAATAAATATCTTATTGTTCCTGCATACTGTGTGTTACTGCACAATGAGAACCTGTTCCCTCCTTCCTTTTACCAAACAGGACTATCTGGGGGTGAGTTTGTGTGCACATGTGCACAAGAGACCTTAATGCCAAGAAGCTGCTGCAGCTGATACAAGAACTTGCCATAAATCACTGGCATTGCATTCCACAAGTTTCTTCAGGACAATCAAGCTATGAAATAAAATTTTAAGGTATCTGCCATTGTGAGGCCTCGGTCACAAATCTAATCCAGTAAACTACAGTTAGAAGGCTACTGCTGTTCTTTTTCTTGATTATTATCTATTTTTGTAGACACATATTATGTAATGTGCTTAACACCATCTGTCCCATATATATTTTTGACTATCAGAAGTCATTGCAAAAATGTTTTGCAATTTATTTCCTTTTGCATTTGCAGATTTATATAAAGAACATCATAATCGAACATAATGACAGGAAAAACAAATAACATAAATATAAAAATCTTATCCTACTTTAATCTTGCTAACTTAAAACTCAAAGCCTCGGAGATAGCTGTTGTTTACACAATCTTAACAGAACAATCTCTCATATTGGGGGGATTAAATCAGTAAGTCTTGATCTCTATGCCAGATGTCAGCTATTTATGTTTTTGAAGGGTAAGCACATGAGTACTAGCAGATTCAAGCTTGTGTTGCTCCAAGACAGCTATATCTTGTCAGGGACAGACCCAACCCTCAACACCTTCACTCACAAGTGAAGAGGCAGCATGCATAAAAGGAACTGGAAATTTTACAAGGAGTGTAAGAATCCCTATTTGCTCATTCCCATTTTGATATTTATGGACTGCCATTAGTAATTCAGCTATATCATCCTTAAGCAGCATTTGGATTCTTGAGTAACTCTGTTCTCTGCGTAGCTGGGCCTGAAGTACCTATGATCAAGTTTATAACAAAAAAAAAATATGTCTACAGAACCCTCCCTCGCATACCCACACCACAGCCTGTCACTTCTCTCTACAGTAAACCCCAAAGTGAAAGTGTTTATTTCTCCTCTCTTTCTTGTACATTTGCTTCGTGCTCTGGGGTCTCTGGCAAGGTGCTTGATCCTGATGGGTCAGAATCTATTCTGGTTAGTTGCTCTTCAAGCTCTACTTTGCTCTTTGTAACTAAACTTTAACAACAATTGGCCAACTGTGTAATGTTTTTTTCTAGTTCATTTGGATACCATCCAGGCTTGGACGTTTGATCTCTCATTTCTAGAAATCTTCATGTTGCTGCTTAACCATACCGAGTTTCTGTAATGCTCCTGAAAGCCTCTCCTAATGGGTTACAGGCACTGGTACTGCCTGATCAGTATGTCTCCAAAGCATGAAAAATTCACTTTTTATATACCTTATATCTTCTATTACAGAAATAAGAAATCTTTCTTTTTTCTTTTTTCTTAATTTTTTTTTCTCTCTCTCTTTTAAGTTCTTAAAGTTGTGATTTCTGGTTCTGGTGTTTTCTGACAGTGCAGGGATGGCTACCAAGAATGTACCCACCCCTGGCATGGATGCAGAGCCATTTTATTCCCTCTTTGGAGGGAGCAGTGGAAGTCAACACAGCTGTACTGCACAACCTCTGCAACGAATGTTCAAGGGAAAACAGAACAGCTAAGCTATAAACTTACCTGAGCAAGAGTGCAATGGTCTAAATTTACAGTAATGAGAAGTTTTAATTTGATACCAGAAACTGCAAGGAACAGATGAGGTCACGTTTTGGCTAATGAATGTAATATGCACTGTTGCTGTTAGGAGGCACTTGTCTAGGACTAATGTCATTACTGTTATTTATAGCAAGAAAATTATTAATTAAAAAAAAAAAACTAACAAAAACAACACCAAAGCAATGCATAAAAGCAATTTACAGAATTACAGAATAGCAAATAAACCCATACATAGTCTGGATGCTGGGGGAAGGAGTGGAATCAATTTTCTAAAGAGAATAGTTTTTTACTCATTAATAACTACTTATTTAGCATATGTAAACCAGAAAATCTCTATTTTTAATTATCTTAGCTTTGTGTTACCAATTCAAGGTTTTTTCCTTTGTTTAGCCCTTTCTATAAATCACATTCCCCAGTATACAAGTTTATTACAGAAGTATAGGAGATATATAGTCATCTAGGTAAAATACTTTAAAGCGGGATTTCATTTGAGCCTCATTTCAAGCTCAAACATGGAAAAGTGAAGACCTGGATGGGTTACTTATATTGAGGTATTGATTGTCATCCTGAATATTGATTTGAATAGAGCTAAATCAAACATATTAAATTTTGTTATATTACCACTTGAAATGTAAATTTTTATTCTATATCTCTGCTTAAGAAAGCTACAAAAAATTCTCAATACCATGTAACTCCTAGGCCTTCTCCCAAGGTAACCTAGACTGACTTGAAAGTCTGAAGGACATAAGTTTCTAGAGAAACACAGTGCATTCTGAGTACCCCTCTACACCAACTCCTTCTACTACTTACAAAGAAATTTTACAGTGAAAAGGATCTCAAGGTTGAAAAATATAGTTTTAAATGAACATTAGTGAGTGAGCAGAGCCTTTTGTCCTTTTATGCACGTTGTCCTTTCAGATGGAGTCAGGCTTGCAACTTATGTTTTAATCTTTCTTTAAAAAACACCAAGTCTTAGTCCTTCAATATGTTATACTTTTTTTTTTTTCATGGATTCTCAGTGTTCAGAGTTAAACTTCAACTTTTTGCACCATCTTTATATTTTGTGAGTGAGAAAAGAAATGGAGAATTTCAAAACAGGTCTAATAGTTTGCACTGACTAGAGATAAACACACATTTTGAACTACTTTGAATTATAACCAACAAGCAGCTCTAGAAAAGAAAGAAAATCAGGGTGTTTTCATCCAACACCAGCAATCAAATAACTATATTTGATCCTACAACTATCAGCACTGTCATGCTCAATGACTACGCATGCACGTCTACTTCATCACTATTTTATTTATCAGAATGGAGGCAATTGAGGAGAATAATCACTAAGAAATAATAAAATATCCTTGGGAAAAAAATTAAGCCAAGAGAATAAGATTCTGGGTTTCTATTTTGTGATAATATTCTTTCAGCAATGATTTCATGGCTTTATTTGAAAAATGGGAATAATCCAAGTGAACGGATACAATTCTTTCTCTACAGCCAGAAACATATTATCCTTTTAAACAGGAAAGAGTATCCATTTCTTTCTCTTTCCTTCCTATCCTCAGAGAAGGGAATAAGAGGGGAAAGAACAGATGGTGAAGAGTAACACCCCTCCTTTCCATTTGCAAATGATGACTCTTCCATCAATACTACAAATGCAGCTGCATGCATATCTATGTTACTTTCTTGGATTCTCAAACAATTCCAGCATTTCATATTATTTTTCTACAATAATGACAGTTGACAAGCAACATATAAAGTCTGTCTGAGTCCTTTATACACATTAAGTAAGCTGCAGGCATAACAGGCTCAAAAAAGAATTTAAAGAAAACAACACAAAAAGTTTCTCAAAGTCTTGCTAAAGAACTGTGGCAGCATCAGATGCCAACATTGGAGCAGGCTCCTGTGGACCCATGGAGAGAGGAGCTCATGCTGGAGATGGTTTGCTGGCAGGACTTGTGTCCCCACAGGGGACCCCATGCTAGAGCAGTCTGGCTACTGGAACTTAAAGGCCAATTTGCAGTTTTATGGTAAAAAACATCACACCTGCCTTCAAGAGATCTAGGATTACACTCACAATTTTTCACTGCTTGCTGTGTGGCCCTGAGTTAAGTCATCTTTGTGTTTCAACTTGACAGGTTTAATGCAATATCTAACATTGATATGTCATAAAGCTAATAGTGACTTGATAGAAGACAACAGTACAAGCACAGATCCCCACCCTGTTTTAGGATTAGGCAACATGAAGTCTACTGACAGACTTGAGGGGGCTGATAACAGTAACTTATGAGATAGAAAGAGGAACTCATGCTCAAATATCTTGTTTCCCATCACAGAAGTGTGAGTGATAGATAAAGCAGGGAATATCTCATTCAGTGAGTCCTGTTTTTTTTTGTTGCTAAAAACTCTTTTTGTTGACAGGGCTTGTAAATCTTGTGTGCTGGGAAAAACCTTACACATTTGAAGAGTGTCACCCTTACAACGGAGTCATTTAGCATTTTCAGAATTTGTTTAATACTTAGCTAAGAACTACTGATTAAACATTTGAATAGGCAGCCAATTTTACACATTTCCAAACTACGAGTGTTTAACTAAAAAAACCATAATTCTGTTGCTTCCCATACATTGAGAATTTTGGGCACACCTGGAAAAAAACAGCATAATATCTCACCTGCATCACTGAGACTTAGGGATGTTTTACTCTGCATTTTTTTTGCCAGGATTAGGTTTTCAACCGGGCTTTCACTGTATGGTTTGCAAACCAGACACAGCAAGGACACAATCTTCCAAAGGAAGAGTGGCAAATGGGCAGTGCTTCAGTACATGAGAAAAGCATGACTTACCTTGTGAAAGTTCCTGAAATATGCTGCCTTCTCATCTGGAAACTTTTCTAGCCTCCTGGGTCCTTTACTGGAAGCCTTCTTGAAAACCAACCAACACCGCCTAAAAATCTGTGAACAAAATCAATGGATTCTATTAGTTTTTCTTTAAAGGTGAACAGTATTACAAATGTATTCAGTTACAGAACTGACTTAAGGAGAAATTTTAAAATGACAGTGTTTTACTTTAAGAGTCTGGAAAATCCCGGGAGCATCAATTATTTCTACAAAAGTATACCAATCTGTCAACTTATACATATTGATTTCCAATCCTTTGTAACTTTTTTTGTTTCAATTTCTGTCATTATTGCCAAAATTGAAAATTCCTGAGATGCAAGTAAATCCATGAATTTTGAATATGAAAAGCATTGTAAGACTGTCATTAGGGGAATTTCTTTCAGAAATCACTCCATGCATTTCTAGCTTTCACATTTGTCCATCCTCTTTCCTTATGAGAGGATTAATACCATTCAGAAACATTCATTGCAGCTTTTAATGGACTACAGTAATCACCTTTAGCATCACTGTGTACAAAGAAAAGAAAACACAAGTCTGAAGAACTAATGTGACAATTTCTGGACAACAGCATCTAGTTTTCTCACACAGTCCAATGACAAACTTTCTAAGGAGAAAGTATGCAGATTAGTAAACTTTGGGATCATGTAGTGAAAAATAAAATCCTCATGAACATTTTAATGAGAAACATACTATACTTTGCTTAAAAAGTATTTTTATACAAAAAGAATAGTTTATTAGACTACCTACCAAGTATTCTGATCATATTGCCATGATCAGAATTTGAAAACAAAAATTGAATTACCAAATAATCATACATCTGCAGTTCAAAGAGAAGCTGATTAATAATAATCCTCTAGACTATATTATGCAAGTAAGAGATTAGATATCAATCTAGTTTTCTAATCTATGACAGCAGTTTACTTCATTCTTCTCTCCAGTACTTGCAAAGCTGTATTAAAAGATATCATAATTAATTTTATGTTATTAATTCAAGGATACATTGAAAAACAGCCCCAGACCCAATAATACTTAATGATTCCACTGGCCATATGTGAAGAGCCTTAATTCAGTACAAATTCTACAAAATTTAATAACACAAAAAATATAGTACTATGAAATTTGGCTCAGCCATACCTCCCATTACCAAAAAACGAAACAATTAAAAAAATCAAGGAAATTAGAGCAGGCAGAGTTTTCCCCTCAGTCTGCTGTCTAAATGGAGTACAAGTAGAAGATGTGGCATCATTAAAATAATTAAGCTTAATTAACCACATTATGATATGATACTACTGACACTATCTTGTTGCCACTATCCAAGATGAATGTTACCAATCAAAATAAGTGTTTTCTTTTAAAGCTCTACCATTGGGCTACAGTATCAATATTTTTAATTATGAAGACTTTTAGAAAAAAACACTGTATGTAATTAAATCCTCTGCAAGTATACTTCTTACAAAGCATACAACTTTTATGCTTTTTCTACTAAGTTTGTAAAGTGGATCTGTACAACTGTACTTCTATATCAGAAATTACTTCACCTGTCCTGAGGGAAAGCAAAGACAATATCATATTTCTGAAAAAAAATGACATTACACTTTGGGACATCATAAACCGTCTTTATTAGATAGTACTTTCTTCAAATCACATCTTGGCAGTGTTGCAACTTGACTTTACCAAAACTACAGTACTACTCCCACAGCTATTTCTTGATAAAACATATTAACAATACAAAATTTTGTAGCATGGAAAGCTCCACACACAAAGATATAGAAAATTCACACTACTTTGACCCTACTAAAAAACAACAGCACCAGCCGTCTGAAAGGGACATATTTATTAATTTAATAAAAGTGTCACTTTTAATAATAGTCCTGGCTCTTCTGGGATCTTGGGTGGTTTTTTAGTCTACGTGTAGCGTCAGTTCATTTCTCTTCCTCTGAGGAAAGTCTTTTTCCCGGAAGTTCTTTATCAAGGTAAAACTACTATCTTAATTTCAAATGTTTTCTCGATTTCGTTATTTTCATTATGTGCCTTTAATGTCTTAAAGTCCTCAAAGAATTCTTTTTAGAAAAGCCAGACCAACCCAAGTCATCATCTGGGGTGGCGGGTTTTAGCACAGCCATGGAATCTGCATTTTATAGATGACATGAATTTTTGACAGCTGGTGACAATGAAACCAATAATTTGTGTTGATTAACAGAAGTTTGTCAAAGGTTGGTGGAGGGATTTTTTTGGTTTTGTTTTCGTTTGTTTGTTTGTGATTTTTAAAACATGTTTTTATATATGCATATATGGGAGAGTCATACTTTGTTGCAATGAGGAGTATCAGTTAGATCCAGTACATTAGAAATATTCCTTTAAAAAGGCAAACTAGACATCACAGTCATGGAGTCATGTCTCTCCCTGTGAGGATAAGAACATTTTCTAGATCAAAGGTCATCTAATGCATACTCCAAGGCATGTCCTTTAGTGATAAATGAGCAGGTTCAGACAAATGATTGCTTCAGTCTTTTTTTTTACTGGATATCAATTTGGGAGAGTGTGAAAGTGAGTTTGAGGTTTTGCAGATAAGCTGATGAAATTCTAGAGGAAGGGTTTGACCTCCTCATTACTGGGAAGTATGATCAAATACCAGGGCTCAATGCCGGTTATCTTTAAGAATGCTCCACGTCAGTCCTTCTCACACATTTCAGAACTGAGATGAATTCAAAGGCTTCAGCACACAACCTGCAGGAATGAACAGCCTTTGCTTTTAAAGACCACTGAATAGCAAGAGGAGAGATACATAAGTTTGTCCTTTAGACTGTAACTACTTCAGTTTATTTGCATCTGTTTTTTCTAGAACTTTAAGTACTGGAGAGATCTGAAGAATGAAATGGCTCAAAGAGGACTCCTGATATTCTATGTACATATGTCAAGATACATCCTTGAATTTGGGTTTTATTTTTTGCAATCTAATTTTAAAGCTGGTGTAAACATACACAGTCCCATTGCATTTCACCAACATTTTACCTTATTATGCCAACAGATAATTTGTATCTTAGTGTTTGAAGAAGCATTAGCATATGAATTTACCTATAAATATGAATAAATAGGTGCAGATGTGAGCATACAGCAAACAAACATTTGCCTTTCATAAGGCACCTCATTGTTATACAGAAGCCTACTCAATTATTCACGAACTGTGAGATACTCTTTTATCCCTGGCCTACTTTAGGATGCCATTGGCTGTAATCAAAACTTCTGAAAGACTTCTAAAGTCCTCAGATAATTAGGGAAGCCATTGTGAGAGAAATCAGCATTAGCCCTTTCAGAACTGAGAGAATTAGAACCACTCACTGTGTTGTCTCCATAATACTTAGTATTTCCTGTAAGACTGTTTTCCACATGTGCTTAGTTGAAGAAATGCCAAATATTTGATCATTTAATCAGGGTTACAGCCTTGGATGAGCACTCACTGTTCAACAAATACGATTTTAAAAT
The DNA here is from genome assembly GCA_013400315.1 of Bombycilla garrulus. Classification (NCBI taxonomy): domain Eukaryota; kingdom Metazoa; phylum Chordata; class Aves; order Passeriformes; family Bombycillidae; genus Bombycilla; species Bombycilla garrulus. The sequence continues at coordinate 244,859 of VXBU01005411.1, forward strand.
TTGATATCAAGGGCAAACAACACAAAGTCTATTCCATGCCATTTCATTTTTTACTCGACAGATTCAGGAAGATGGCATTAAGTACATGCTGGGTTTAGGTTTTCTTTTATTACTATATCAATTAGAAGGGAAAAAACATGTTCATTACAGTCTTGAGAAAAATTCTATTGAAATTACCTGCAGATCCTTAGGCATAGCAGAACCTCTTTAAACAACACCTTCCTATTTCAGTTTTACAAGACGAGCAAAGCACAAAAAAAAAAAAAATTCCTCCAGGTTCTATTACCCAGAATGTTGTGCAATTATGTATCAGAAAGCCACGGCACTAACTCAGCACACTTGTGGTCTGGTGAGAACTGATTAGGTCGCCCCTTGTGATAGCATATGGGAATGATTTTGATTACAATGTATGAGCTTGCGGGGTAGAGAAGCGCATTTCCTCAAGATCGACCCTGAGCAGCCCCATCTTGTTACTGAGAGGATTCCAGAAACTGGAACAATATAACCTTATCACCCCCCACAAATGATTTCTGAAATCTTTTCAGTCAGAAATTTGACTTCTAATGCTGATGCATTTCTATTAAGCTTCAGAGATCCTTTCTTTTATATTTTACTTGAAACACTGCAACAGATCAATTAATTATGAAAACTCTGCATAATATCAATACTTTTTCTTCTGATTACTACAGTATACTGCTCAGCTCACATTTCCAGCATGGTCATATTTTTTAATATTCTTGACTAATATATGCAAAAATTTGGCCGCTGAATGGGCCATTACTTTTCATGCTCACATCATACAATCTGTTTTATTGTTGCCATGGCTGTTCATAACAAATGCATTAAAATACATATTGCAGGAAATCCACTGGCTAAAAGAAGAAATTATTTTCCCCTTTTCTAAAATAATTTAAAATAATTGATTTACAGTGGAAATCTTGTGTATAGCTTTCCATTTTCCAGAGATTTCTAAGGCCTTTTCCTAGTCATTTACAATATAAATGCTTTTGAGAATCACATTTCTTTTTACCCACAGCTGCAGCAAATAAAGATTTCCTAGTCATCACTAATATTTAGAGAAGGGATATTTATTGATAAGTTTCTACACATTACTCTAGAAATTTCACACTCAAACAACCCAGTAGAAATCAGAAACAAAAATACCCAAACATTCCCCATGCCTTTTTTAAATAAAGTTACAACACTACAAGCTTTTTTTTCCCAAATCACTTTAGATGCTCTAAAATCTCCCTGCACCTATCCAAGAGACAATACAAATGGCAGCTTTCTTGTGTATATTGGAAAACCATCTAATTTTCTGCCACTAGCTGTAGAAACATTTGTCTCTTGAGAGAAACAGCAATGAGTCAGCTCCTAATTATTAACAGAAACCATCACTGACCAGGACAGGCACTGAAGCATCACTCATGGAGCTTTTTGCTAGCATAACCGATCAAATTTTCTCCCAGGAAGACAACGACATAATAATATTCCGTCTGCATTTACATCTCATTATCTGCAGGAAAGGCTAGTTGATTTCTCATGCCTGACTTTCCATGTGCCTTGCTCTCCTCTTTGACAAGACAACATCTGCAGTATATGCATTAAAAACACTAAAATATGAAGGAGTTCAAGTTTACCTCACTAGCCATCTCCATTAAAAATGGATATTTCTATGGGGTATGTGAGAGAAATGCAGTTTGTTGTGAGATTAAAAAATGTAGTCACAACCTAAAAATACAGCATTCACAATGAGCAAAATAAAAATAGTTGTCAGAGTAAAGTCATATTTAACCATTGTTTTGACACCCCCCTTTTTTTTTTTGATTCTGTGCATAATTTGGCTAAGGGAGAAGAGACAAGAGGTGACACTAGCTTTAGTGAAACTACACTTTTCACACATTCAAGTAAAACTTAGGAGAAATTGAAATAGTTATTCGACGTCAAAAGGTCCAGAAGGAAAATGGGGATCCATACCTCAGCCTAAAGAGCAAGTTACAAAATCTAAGCTACTGCTGAATCAATTCAACAGAAAAAAAGAAGCCAGAACTACAAAACCAAAACACCTCATCCTTGCAATCCACTAATTTGAGCTACCAACATTAGAACAGCTCTGTTTTTTGCTGTCTACCTTTTTGACAATATAAATGAAATACAGTTCCCACTGCACTAATTGGGTGCATTTTGGGTGGCAAATTTGGATTCATATGAAGAAGCAAGAAAGGTGGAGCACTGCTGCACTGCACTGAGCTCCCAAATTAGCACAGAGGGTGCAGAGTGGCAGGGAATTGAGGCCAGCTCCTGCTCCTTTACCACACTGCTGGGAACTCACCTATCTCCCAGCAGCAGGGCAGACATACTCCACAGCACCCAAGGAAGAGAGGAGAAATGAATCAAGAGGCAAGACATCACCTGCTCCTGTCAACAGCTCTGGGATGTTGGGCTGAGATTTTACTACTACAAAGCAATCACAGTAAAAGAAAAGCTATTTAAGCTGTAAAGTCAGGATTAAAGAAATACCACAAATATATAGCAAAAAAATGAGTAGTGTCTTTAATGAGAAATATTGTCTGAAGATATGCTATGTATGCTATCCATCAGGGAAAGATTCCTTATATATGATAACCTTGCATGTACCCTTGAGCTTCACTTCATCATCCAAATTATGGAGCAAGGTTAAACTTCTAGTTTACAGAGCTTGGAGCATGACCTTCTGCAACAATACAATTAGGTGCTAGATAATATTAGTATCATTCAAATCCTAAAATTTCTGATAGCATTTTTTGTTACTAATATTTTGCACGTTGCAAATCCGCTGGCATTTAAAGTTAAGAATTGAAGAAATAAAGAAACATCTGCTACAAACTGTTTCATCTAAGATTAGATCAATCCTTGTGGGCTTGATTGCAGTCTGACAATTAGGATGGTTAGAGAGAGATGATTAGGGACAATTCACCCAGTTATAGTATACACACGTCATCTTTTTGCTGCCATAACATGCCATTATAGATTCATGTAGATGCTTATAATATACTATAATTTATGGTGTTATAGTCACAGGCTATACATGTAATCCATAAAAGGATTTATTTTATTATTAGCGATTTATGTGAAATCTAAGTACACCATAGCATTTTTCCAACTACTCCTCTACCAGCTAAACTACTCTGAGCATAATGCAAACACTTTTGTTACAGAATCTGAAGGCTTTTTATTTTTAAATGTTTAAAAGAAAGGGGAGGATACACATCAGAACAGATCTGCACCTTGTATTCCTGTGAAAAGTGTTATATGACTTTATCAATCCTTAAGCACACGTAGTTTAAAACCTCACCACTGTTGCTTTGTTTTGAACATCAGAACAATTCAAGGGCAGAAGGACAGTCTGCACAATTAACACACTCTGACTCCACAGCAGTCTGCAGAATTTATAACTTGCATCTGAATTGATCTTCGAGTTATTTTAAAAAATCAGTTCCAATAGCCATTTCTTTTGGCTTTCTGAATCTCTGACTCAGTTTTGGCAAGAATAACTGCAGCGATCCTTTTGGAGGAAGACTAATACTGCTCACTTCATGTCTGGCCTCAGAGCTGATGACAAAAAAAATGCCCTTGAAACCAGAAGAAAAAATCTGGTTTCAAAAGTTGTAGCACACATCCAGCAGAAAAATCCCAGAACTTGCAACAATTTTAAAAGAAATTATTATGCTCAAGAAATCTCAAGCATTTCACTGAGCTTAAGCTGAATGTGCAGCACCTATTCAAGAATAATGATGTACCCATGTATGTTATCTCCTCCTACGCATACTTTTCTCAATGTAATCAGAAAAAAAAAAAAAATACCAGCAGAGAAAGTTGAGGTTTTGCAATATTTTAATATCAGATTTGAGTAAGTTCACAAACTGAACTGGAGTAGCTACCTTACTTAACTCATCTGATTTTTTTTTTTTTAGTGGAAATTCCACTTTTTGAAAAATGTTTTATCTAATTAGTTACAAGTAAACATAGTCTACTTAAATTTGAAAAACTACAAAGGATGGTTTGATATACTGCAATGGAAAGCAATATTTAGAGAAGAAAACTAGGAATCCTGTATTTTTAATACTACAAATACACATACAAATAACGGAAATATCACCATGTTTCTTCCATAGATGAGCTTATTAAGCTGAAACATGGTATCTTTTACACATATTTTTTAGACAGTCATCACTTCTTGAAAAAAATTAAAGGTATTTATTGCATCTATAAGGGAACCTAATGCTGTGAAACAACCAGGTTATGGAGATGGAATTCTTATTTATGTCTCTAGAAAACAAAATTCAGACTGTTACACTTAAGCTGAAATAACACACACTGAAAGATGGTATTGATCAGCTCAGGTCCTTAATACTTTATGTTAGGAAGGAAGGGATTTGTGAAAGTAAGTGTTAAAAAAATCAAAGACAGGCAACAGAGCACCTTAAAGTGAAGCAGAGATTCAGAACAAAACAGTAATCACAGACATCTGTTCTATACTACCAAGGGGAAAAAACTCAAACAATTTTTACAGCTCCAATTAAGAGGGTTACAAGCTCAATTTTATCTTCAGAATCCAAAATTCTTCCTCAGGTTTACATCAGTTAGATTTTTCTAACATATTATGGAATCACAGAGCAGTTTAGGTTGGAAGGGACCTTAAAGATCATCTAGTTCTAACCCATTCCCCACACACCCCATGGGAGGCAGGGACCTCTCTGACTGGATCAACTTTCACAAAGCACCATCCAACCCAGCCTTGAACACTTCTAGGAATGAGGCACCCACAACTGTTCTGTCCCTGTGCCTCACCATCCTCACAGTAAAGAATTTCTTCCTAATATCTAATCTAAACCTACTCTCTTTCAGTTTAAAGCCACTCCCCCTTGTCCTATCATGTAAGAAGTCCTACTCCATCTCTCTTGAAGGCCTTCTTGCCCTCTTTAGGTACTGGAAGGTTCTCTAAGGTCTCCCCAGAGCCTTCTCTCCTTCAGGCTGAATAGCTTTAACTCTCAGCCTGTCTTCATAGGAGGCTGCTCCAGCCCTCTGATCCTTTATCTTTTCTCTACAGTATTGCAGACAAACCCATCTCAGCAAAGGCATCAAAGTCCTCAGGATGTTGTTGTTTTGACTGATGAAATAAGTGAAAAGTTTGCTTTGCATGGGATTTAACATAGCTGAGCACAGCACTAAGTCTAAAGCATTTTTTGTAAAGAAAAAACAATGAGAGCTGACTGTAAGTGCCACTGTATATTTATGTAGGAGTATAATTTTTAACAGCAATTGATCCTCAGAGTAGCATAGGAAAGTTAGAGCCTTTTATTCTTGGACACGTTTTGTCATTTCAGCACATATTTAGAAAACATGCAAACCCAGCCACACTGATGTAAATGGGTGAAAGCCCACTGGAATCTGTAAGTGACTCTGTACAATGCCTGTGACTCCCCCTGGCACACAGGCATGCATCAAGAGTGTGCATCATGTTTATACAGAGAGACCAAAGAATATATGAATGCCAGTGTAGAATAAAAGGTCTTTAAACATATTTTGATACACTGTACCACAGAACAGGAACAGATTTTAAAAATGGCATTTATCTATGGCATATTCAATAAACCCCTGAAATATCAGGTTGCATGACTCAACAGTGTTGGTTTCCTACAAACCAAATTAATCTTTTCTGTTTGTTTGTTTATTTATTTTATTGTATTTAGATATTCCACATTGAATCCCCTTTAAGTACTATGACATTGCCACTAGATTTAATGGAAAAATTAATCTTACATAGGGGAAAAAAAGATGTTCTGCAAAATGAAGGCTGCAGCAGAGTTTGAGCAGGACCATACAAACAGTAATGTTCAAGAGGATATCTAATTTCAGCGCTGTTTTTCTGGCATTTGATCACCTGCATTACTGTAACCTATAGGTTAAATCTTCTCCTGACAAAAAATCATAGTTGTAAGAGATGATATCATGCCCTAAAGACCTTCATTACTTATGTTTAAATTAAGTGAAGGGGAGGAAGATTAATTCACATCTTGTGGTAGGTGGAAATAGTTAAAAGCTCAGAGTTAGCAAGAATCCTCTGCACAGAAATTAAATGGATACTAAAATGGAGTAATTCACTGCAATTTCCTGCAATATTTATGCACAGAACTACCTTGAAGCAAAAAAAAATCAAAAACCCCAAAACCAACAAACATACAAACAAAAAACAAACAAACCCCCACCTAACAAAAATGAAACCAAACACCCAAAAAAAATCCTAGCCAGCACTTGCTCCAGGTGTGGGTGTTGTCACTTTCAGTTGAACGCAGACAGAAAGATACATATTTTAAACTCTGCTTCATTTGTATAAGTGATTTGCTTTCTGTCACTCTTGTGCTACTTATTTTACTGTACTTGCAGAAAATCTCTGCTTCAAGATGTTACCAGTCTGCTACTACAATGCATCATTATTGTAACAAATTAAGACGTAATCCAAAGCAGGAAAAGGCTAAGAAAACAAATGCTTTTACACACAACTAAGAGGATTTGGGAGAAAAAGCTATAGCCTTTAACTCTTGTAACTACCAACACCAGTTTTGCTCAGCTTTTGTTGCAACAGCAAATTTTTAACAAAAAGACAGCTTTTACTCAAAGAAAAATACCATGAAATAGCTTCCCTCAGAACACAAATGTAGCTGGTATGTTACCTTCCCAGACAGTATGTCCTGTGGGGAAATAGCTACTACAGGGGATTAGGAACCACATTCTTATGACCCCAGGGAAATAAAGCAGAGGAAAAACAGATGGCTTCCAAACCCAAACTTCTGAAGTCCGAAAAGCCACTCTGGATTCCCTGCTCTGTACCTGTGACAGGTCTCCAAAGAATCTGCCCTGAATTGTTTGAGAGATTCACCCAAAATGTATTCAGGTGAATCCACAGAAGCCATGCTTTAGTGTGCTTTGGCTCAGACCCAAACTGGTAACACTTAAGGCCTCATAGATAAAACACGAATTTCTTTGTTAAAGAAGTTATGGTCATCCCACTAAGCTAATATTATTATCTAAGAGGAAAAAACATCTCAAAACAAATTTCCCACCCCTCCCCCGACTTTCACTGATTATCACCAGCATTCCAGAACTTGTAGGAGCTAAGATTGTCCTTCTACAACTGTTTCCCATGGGCAGAAGAAAATTATTAGTCTGCCCAACTGATGCTATTTATTTTTATAGTCTCATCAGCTGCTTAGAAATAGAAAGCACATTGATTTTCTGTGCTCTGGGGACCACCTGAAGGTGGAAGAAGAGAGAGAAAAAAAAGTTGTAGCATATCTGGTCAAATTCAACAGAGTACAAACATTTAGCATGTTGTTTCATGAGTAGCTAACACAAGTATCTTTTCTCACTTGCAGTATTAAAAGTGCATATAGGACAACAGCAGAAAGTTGTGTTCCTCCCTTCTCACTTCCTGACAGTGCTGAGATGGTCTCAGATATACTATATAAAGCTGTAATGTGCAGCTAATATAAACGAGAAGTAGGTGGTAATGCTGTGTGCTCACTAGTATTAATTCTACCAGCAGCAACATCTGGTTTTGCAGTAATAATTTCTATCTTAGTTGTGAAGCCTTAGTAAGAGTTTAAGACTGAAAATGTAGGCAGCTTGTTATAGGTACAGCTTTATTATACAGTGAAAGCCATGAGCAAACTCCCAAACCACAGCAAGTCAGCTTCTTATTAAGCAACCTTTCTGTATAAAAAGTCATCAGAAAACCATGGTTTAAATATAAAATATGCAGATTTTATGGAAAATACCCAGTAGGTTTAATAGAATAATTACCTTTATTAATAACCACTCTGAGTAAGAGCATGCTATGAATCATGAACTACAAAAAAAATTGTCAAATTCTGTATGATAAAGAATTATGTAAATTCAGATACTGTGAGAGAATGGACTAAAAACTTTATTATATGTTTTAGTATTAGAACAGCTAAATATACAAAGCGTTATGGCCAACCCTTACCATCTTCAAGAATTTATGTCTATAGCTGCTTTTGACTAGGTCACCACAGTTGCTGTCTTACACATCAAGAGCCCACAGAAAGTGCATCTTGACTGATTTTATTTAGAAGAAATTCATGGTGAGAACTCCCAAACGATTTTCAATACCTTAGAATTGAAGTTTTTGATTTGGAGCTAGGGTAGGAAGGAGAGACAAGGAAGTTTTCAGTGTAAAATTGAAAAAGAGAACACTGGAAATTTCAGTCATCCTCACTGAACAATTCAGAGTTTGAGAGGTATTTTGTATTAGGTAAACATTTACATTCTCTATATATCAGATAATACATGCTGACAGCAGCAGATAAATTTTGTCTCTGCATGTTAATCCACACATACTAGGGCCATTCCCCAGTAGATGTATGTCATAAATAGGTTTCTAAAATCACAGTTATATTTCCAGTATCTCAGAAATTATTCCAGGCAACTCCTCATATGTGGTCATTAAAACTCTTGCCTTGATACAGACAGGTCTAAGCTCAGCACTGCAGAGCAGCAATTGCTACACGTCCTTTTTGCTTTTAAGTGTGCACTTAAATGACCCAGCTTGCATATGAACCAAAAGAGAGTTAGGTAAGAAAGAGCTGGGCATAGATGAATGAGAGACAATATGCAAGTCACTGAGCCCTGTCTCCTCCAGCTGCAGAGAGCAATGCAATAGGTGCCTGCTACTCCTGTACTCATCCCACAATTTATATCTAAGGAGATATTTGAAGTGTGACAGTTTTTCTTCTTGTCCTTATGCTACTGGCTCACTAGGATAGAAATAATTTCCTTTCTGAAGAGTCACAGGGAGAGGAAATACTGGACATTTCACATTCATAGTACTTTTTCATAGATGCTCAGTGGCTAATACATAGCCACTATGTTTTGGGAGAGTTTTTATTGTGATTTTATCTATGAGCTTTGTCCCTGAGCAAATTCTAATTCTTGCAGCTAACATGTGCATGAAAGGATTTTTGCCTTTTACTCAAAATCACTTGTTATAATACATTCCACTACTGGCTTTTGTATTTTTAACATATATTATAAGGAATCTATCAGCAGAGGTGAGGTGTTGTTCAGGTGAGGTCATGTTAGCATTCACCAGTGAATTCACAGCATCAGGTCACAGCAAGACACCCACCGTGACACTCAGCAGTTGATGATGCCACACCATCTTACTTTTTGATGGCAGAGGCTTTTGTTCTATTTTTCTTTAGGAGGATCTAGCTCTATTCTTCTCAGCACACAATATGTAATTCCCCCTTTGGCTCATCTACCTTTCAAATTAACCAGTCCCTGGTTCCTACTGTTTTCCCTATGGTCTCCTTAAGTCTGCCCGGCTGGACTTTTAAATATCTTTCAATAATCACTTTAAATTGCTTCAGTCTTGGTTTGTGATAGATTTAAGCTCTAAGACTTCATAAATTAATAAAATATTACATAAGTGGAGAAGGCTTATAATGGAAGATCAGCCTTATTTACAGTGATTTTTTTTTTATTTTGTTCATAGAGTTCTACCTCTCTCTATGGTTACATTTCTGCTAGTATTTCTATTGTTGCATACAACAGGAATTCCTCTCTTCTATGAACTCTCCCCATTCTTTTATTATTATCAGCACAGCAACTGAAGAATATTATTAGCATTAGTAATTTTCTCACAGGATGTATTCCACCAGCTACACTGTGCAATGCCATAGAGGAGTCTGCCTGATTCTTTCTACATACACAGTGAAAAATTCCTATTCCTATTTGGTAGCAAACATCATCCTACAATACTTGTTTTAGTGTAATGTGCTTTAAAATATTTTGTAGATCTTTTTTGATCCTCCTATCATTTTTTCTGAAGGCAGCAGAAACTAAAATGTAATTTTCAATGGTACAAGCAGTGGAAAGCAGGAGATCTATGTGGGTTTTCATTTTTTTCAAAACTTGGTCTTTGTGGAAAGTAACAGCAGAGCTCACTACGTGGTTTTCATGTCTTATTTATATGAAACTTTTCCAGACATCTTTTGCAGAGGAAGGGCTTGGTCAAAAGGGAGTGAGAGCAATATTCCCACTGACCACAGGCAGAAACCAGAAGAAAAGAGAGCAATGGTCTATTTCACAAAACTGAGTCAAACTTGGCTTCAAAATACTGTAATTAGGTTGGTGGTCAGAATTACTCTTAACAGGTCCACATAAATATTTTTTTGGCTTCTTTCTTGATTTTTCTGTTTTGACCACTTCTAACAAAAGATTCACAATCAAAACAGTAGAAAATCAGAAAAAAATTGTATGTAAAGATATATAGATCGATACTAGAGCTGATCTTTGGGTCAAATTCTTGCTATAGGCACAGTACTATTAATATTTTAGAAGCATTAGAATTGCCCTGTCAATTTACAGCAAGTAGTCCACTTATATTCAGCTTGTCTTTCTGTGGTCTTCAGTATCCAGAAATTGTGAGATGGCCACATATTTTTTATTTTTATCTTTAGTTCTAGAAGTCTTTTAATCACTTCCAATTAAAATTTAAACTCTGTAATTCTTCCTAGGACTAACTAAATAATTTTGCCTAGGACTAACTTGAATATTTTTAATTGGTTATGATAATAAGTTTTTTTTCCAACACAAACTTTGGACCATGTTCTCAGCTTTATTTTGAGAGTCTTACTGATTATTTACATTTAATGGGATTATTTTAAAAGAGAAGTTATAAGTTCTCTCCCTTTCCCCCATGCCTATAAACAGAAAAGAATAGCTTAATTTATTGAAGTATAAGTCTTTGATGGTTTTTTCAGAAAATAAAGGTAAACCATAAAAAAAAAATCCCTCAGTGACCATAAGCTAAATCAGTAACACAATACAACACATATTTACTTCCTTTAAGGTCGTGCATGTTGTGTCATTCTACTTGTCACTAATCTTTTTAACAACACTACACCACCTCTCCAGAGATTCAAGTCAATTATATAAGTGAGTGTTTGTTCTAAAAATACACCCATGATTAAATGTCTCAGTGTGTGTGTGTATACCTTTACTCAGAAGCTTTACTGGGGGGAATGTATGTCCTCAAAATGAAAGTTCAGAAGATGTCAAAATTCAACTACTTTAACTCATTTATAGGCACTTCAAGAGGAAAATCAATTAGCCCAGTGGATTTAAACAAAGTATATGTTATTAAAAAAACATAAGAGCTTGCAAGCATTGCTGGCTGAAGTTCCTAATTTCTAGAGCAGTACTCCCTAAATTCACTACAGGTGATTAGAATTTCTTAGAACTGTCATAAGAGATGGTGCATGGTTTTAAGAGAGTGCTTACATTAAGAAATCTATTTTAGTATTCTTTTCATTACTGCTGCAGAGAATTCCTGCAAACTGTGAACAGCAAAAGCTTGATATGATGGCTGAGATTATTTTAAAATCACATACCAGTCCCACTCTGGAGTGTTGGACTAGCTGACCTCCATGATCCTATGAATAAGTGAATTAATGACTAAATTCAATCTTAAATGCTCGCATTTTCTCTTAGAGTTATAATTTTTTCTGTGAGGAATTTCTGAGAGATAAAAACCTGGAGATCTCTTTCTCTAAACATGCAGCCTTTTTATTCTTCTCAGTTCTGCCCTCTGTTATCTTAAAAAACTGGAATTCAACAAGCTGAAGCAAAATTGGTCCACAGAGCCGACAAGAGATTTTTCCACTTGTACACCCTGAAAGCAGGGTTCTCAAGCAAAGGCAATTGTCTATCAAGGACTAGTTAATACAGTGTGCTTTTCCCTTAATTTTGTCTTTCTACTTCCTTAGTCTTGTCTTCCCATTTCTCCTACCCTATTTTTATATTGCTACCCTCTTCCCAGCAAGAAAACCTTTCATCACATTTTTGAAAAAGTAATTTAGGATGCTTTTTCCTCCCAAGCTGAAACTCAACTTTCTCCCTTCCAAACAAAAGATTTCCTAAAAAGCTTATGTATTGTTAACTTTAGTGAAAGCAAGGGTCTTTAAACAATGGTTCTGGCCCATTGTATAGAGCTAAAATATGATTACAATGTCTCAGGATTAAGGTTCAATAATTCCTAGAGAAAAGTTTAGTGTTGCATTTTCTAGAGTAAGAATATGCATTTTCTTTTAATCCACCAGGATTTATGCCTCTGAGTTGCATAATTCTCTGCCCTTATCTCTTCAATCGAAACATAGCACAGATCAAAACATACATGCAGGTGTCAGGCTCTGAACAAAAGCTGAATAAAAGTTAGACTGCAAACACTGGAATAGTGGTTTTCATTCTTGTGAAATTATGAACGGACAGAAATAACTCTGTATCTGGGATCGCACTGTTATAAAAATGCGTGCTTTTACTTTCCACTACACAAGGTACTCTTTGTTCAAAAGTTTTTGAAATTTTGATCACATCATAAAGACATTTGTACTGAGATGTTTTTGGGAAGGTCCAGAATTTGTAGCTTTTACTATCAGTCTAGGATAACCAGTATCCTGCACAGATTAAGTATGACCATTTTATTAAATTTTAGAGAAGAAATAGTATATGGTCAACATACAGGATTTTCAATTAAGGTGGGTTTTTTTCTGTAATGGCACCTGGCTCCTCTTTTCCACATCAAGTTTTAAGTCCTGCCACTGCCGTAGCAGTGGTTTTGATGGCAGCATCCATCATGAAATGACATTACAGCCTAGGCTAGAGGGACCACAGGCTCAAATCAACCGCTTTCTGACAAGTTCAAAAACATATTTAACACCTTGAAAACTACAAGGGACATTGTTGAAATTTCATTGATCTTAAAATGCTCTTCTGTTATATTTTAGATTACCAATATTTTCATTATCAATCCAGGAGTCCTAAGAGTCTGGGACTGGTGTAATTCCACAGATGTAAATTGCCTCTTAAATATAAAATAGAATTTACTTCTAAGCATTAAAAAAAAATCTGTTTTTTTGCACATCATCTGCAATCAATGCTGGCTGAATGAACAGGGCAAAAACTTCTTTGTGATGACACCTAGGATAATTAACTAGATTTTATGTCTTTCATTTCTTATCTAAAACACTACATGTACTGCTGATGACAGACAAAACAAGTTCCTTCAACCTTCTGACATGTACTCAGATATAACAGAAACAATAAAAAAAAGTTGAAAAAAATCCATTTTCAAATCCCAATAGTAGATTCCTTGAAGAAAATACGATAGTGGTAAATATATAAATAAAGTGAAATTTACTATCCTTTTCATGTTACCCTGCTTGTTTTCTCTTGCTGTGGTATTCACCACACCCGAGGGAAGCAACTATTCTCAAATAAATACAAACTAGAAAAACAAAATTTGATTTCTGAGAATTGGAGAACTAAAGGAGAACTAAATTTCTATCTCATGTCACTGAAGAACCATTTTTCAGACAGAATGAAATAATTAGTACCTAGGCTCCAGAGAAGACTCCTGGATAGTCAAAATCTGAAAACAAGGGAATTTTACCAGTGAAAATGGCAGCTGTGATTTAAAAGCTGGCACTTCAGCGTCTCATTTATGAGCAAGAACTTCACCTCTGCACCTGAAACTTTGCACCTATTCAGGCAGCAATGACTAAAACATGGAAGAGAAAGAGAGGTCCAGGAAAGGACAACGCCTAAAAATCACTCATCTCATACATGAATGATCTTGTTCAGACCCACAGGACAGATAACTCCTGTTTTGCAGTAAAACAAGTAGAGTGTGAAAGTCTCAGAAATGACCATTTTTCTCCCCTTCTGGATTTCTCACACCTCACCGACAATTTATTTACTTAATCCTTCTAAACCAACCAAAAGAAATGTCTGACAGAACCTTTTCCCCTACACGTACACACAGATACCCGACCAGAAACTTCAACATGATTGCTGCCAGTTCCTTCATCAATTACCTTATTAATTTCTTGAATTTAGTAAAGAGACCTTGCTTACAGCTTACTAGAGAACAATCATCTTGTTTCATGGGAACTGAAAATGCAGGTGTTTTAACCCAGCAGGTAGCTAAACACCCCACAGCTTCTCGCTCACCCGCTGTCTGCCGCCAGTGGGATGGGGGAGAAAATCGGGGGAAAGAAAAGTAAAATTCGTGGTTTTAGATAACAGAAGTTTAATAGGATAGAAATAGAAGAGAAAACAGCACCAGGAACAACAATTTGAGAAATTAGTTAGAATACACAAAACAAATGACGCATGATGCAATTGCTCACCCACCACCCATCGGCCAATGCCCAGTCAGTTTCTGAGCAGTGAACCCCAGCCAGCTTTATCCCTGGCTTATAGACCTGGCATAATGCCATAAAATAGGGAATATCCCTCTGGTCAGCTCTCCTAGTTGTGGCCCTCAAAAATTCTTGTGCAACCCCCCCCTCCTTGCTGGTGGGGTGGGGTAAGGAGCAAAGGCCTTAACTTGTATAAACACTGCTTAGCAAAACCCAAAACATCCATGTGTTATTATTATTAACCTTGTTCTCATTCTAAATCTAAAATGAAGCACTGTACCACCTACGAGGAAGAAAAGTAACTCTATCCCAGATGAAACCAGGACAGTAGAACAACAGAGTATCTATGTAATTTGACATCTATGTTGAATGCCCTAATTCCTGGGTTGAAAAAGAGTTGTGTCCGACCAGTTTGAATCAGACACAGAACCTGAAGTTCCCAAAATTTAGAAACGTGCTTTACGGATCAGCTATAGGGAAAAAAAAATTCTGAATGTGATAGTGTATTAAAAACACCTCAATTAATTCATAATTAATATTTGGTGTATTTAAATTTTTTTCCCTGTACAGAAACAGTATCCTAGAGACTTCTCCCTCATTTATATCTTCGCATTGGATCTGGCAATGAAGCATAAACTGGTGGTATCACATCTATTTCCATAGCAACACACCAATTTCCCAAGCACCATCATGGCTTCTTCTCTTACTGAAAACTGAGAGAAAAACAAGTCTGAGGAAATGCTTGTCAAGCATTCAAACATAGAGCTAGTTTCAAGTATCCTCTTAAAGTGTATTAAACTATCTTCAGCTAGAATACCAACACAAATAGTTTCAAACAAACTAACAAATCATTAGGTTTTGTGTTGTGGTTCGTGTTCTTTTGGTCTTTTTTTTTTTGCATCAATCATAGCATCAAAGTTTGTTAGTTATTTCCAGTAAATCTCAAACAGCAAATGGATGTGTACTTCAAAATAGACACTAATGTTCATTCCCATTCCTTATACCATTTCTATGAAAACACAAATTATCTAAATACCACAGCAGAACTCAATATAAAGCCCTTAGAGTATAAAAGAATACAATGTACACAACGTTTTAGATGTAAAGCTGATTTAAAATTTTTTGCTTACTGCCACCATTCATTACTTACTAAACAACACTAATAGTAAATTGATATTCACAACAACATAGGTTTCACTATTGGTTAACAAACAAAAAAGCTCTGGGAGAAAGTTACCACATTAATAATAATCATAATTCATGAAGAGAAAACAAACAAAAATGCACTTCATAGAGTCTTTTTTAGCAAGATATCAGAACTCTGATGAAATTTTAGAATGTTTTTTTCCAATAGTGCCCCATAGAGTATATTTCTCAGAACAGATCTTAAAGCTGACAAAAGAAGTCATTTGAGTACAAACTGTTATGCCTTCAATACAACTAAGCCAATTAGTCACTCTGCTCCTATCAGAGAATTTCAAATATATTGTACATTGACAAGCTGCCTACACAATAGCAGCCTTGTGATAGGAAACTAAAAAGCAAAAGGAGGAAAAATTAATAACACACTGAACACATGTTCTGTCTTCCAGAGTTTCCCTAGCTTTGACAGAACTGCTCTGAATCAAACCTCCATGCTTTCCTTGTTCTTCACTCGCATCTTTAAAATTCCAGCTCACCCACGTACCCCAAGAGCCAGCATCAGGTTGGTTTTTTTTCTCAAATCCTTTAACCCTTTCCAGGATTCATGACAAAAATGTCGAGTCTTGATAGACTTCTACAAGAGCCAAATGCTTCTAGTGGCACCCAGCCAATTCATCTTAAATAGCCATCCCACGCCGAGAAGATTTAGTAAACTGCTGTGACTAAAGTAAAGACCTACATTATAAGATGGGTCCATAACCAAATTAAGATATTCCTGTCAGTCACAAAAGGGTAAAAGAACAACATGGATCATCTTCCAGTACTATGTATCACACCAGCTCCTCATTAGTTCTTTGATTCACAGTGTACCAGAGTATCTTAAAAGAGAAATGTCTGTCTGTGTGGAGAGAAAGAGAACTGGTATGATAGCTGACAGTATTTTGAGATGCAGGTAGGTCATAAATTACAACTCATGTTTTATCTCATAGTGATGGAACCTCAACAAAAACCATACATGAAGTTAAACTTTATTTTTAACTTATCAGAAACATGCCTGCAAGTGATCTGAGCTGTTACAAATCTACTTGTTTATTTTACCCTTTCTATTCCCACTATCTGCTGAGCCCTACCTTCTCCCCACCATCTCAGCCTCCTGTTTCTTCCAGTTTCAGCGCACTAAGAACTCATTCAATCCCATTGTTTTTGTTCTCATTGCACTCAGACCCATATTTCAGGCATGCATTCAAGGTTCAAACTTTACCAGCTCATCTCCACTTATTTCCAATGCATTTCCTGTCTAGGAAAGCAATGAGCAACTTTCTTAAGTGAAATACCTAGACCTTAAGAATCTCCCTCCTTTCAGACTAACCAAATCACCAAAGTTTATTTATGTACACTGTGCAGTGAAATTTCTAAAAAGTGTATTTACTTAAGAGATTACAGCAATACTGTCGAAGGACTAATATTTCCAACCATTTGACTGTAGATCCATAATCACTAACCTTTTCGTATTCTGTCTCACTTTTACAACACAGTGTCATTTCTGCTTTTTATTTGCATGGTTTTATAAAATTACCTTCCACAGGAGGGGATCTAGCAAGGTTTGTTGATGTGAGGTAATTTCAGAGAATTAAAGAGAAGAATAATAGTTCACTTTTCAGTAAGGTCTCTCTACAGAGGATTGATTGAGATAACCTCACTAATGTGAGACTTCTCTTTTATTGACTATCAATTATTTCTATGCCAGCTGAAAGACTCAGGGTTAGGGAAATGTATATAGCTTGCTTAATGTACTTTGAGAAAAAACATTGCAAAAACTGCTCAGCCAAATAGCCTTCTCAGAGAAGAGTCTACACTGCAGCTGAGAAGAAAAGGGATGAAATTTTCTTGTGGTACTGGTCCAGACTCCACAGCAGCTGCCACTTCCCCCATCACACAATGCATGCAAACCAGTGGATGCACAAGGCTGAAGATCTACCTGCGATGCTCCATATCTACTATTTTGTGATTGCCCACTTTTCTCATGAGACTAAACCAACTGTTTGACAAGCTCATGTGCCACATAGTTTCTTCCTGGAAAAGGGGTAGAATTGCATTTGTCCTTCCTTTTATTTTTATCTTTGCTGTCTGTTGAACATATAGGATATTGCTTTTACTGTCTCACAGATTTGTTGCTGCTATAGCACTAGTTTTAATTTTCCATTTTAAAGCGTTCAGCACTGGGAACTACTAATGTAAAAACCAGCAGTAAAGCCTTCACAAATTAGCTTTGGTTGTGCCTCAAAACTATACAAAGGCTCAAATATTTCAGCTGCAGATTCAATTGTAAATGTTCATTCATTTTCTTCTTTTTATTTAAGTCTAAGACATAGGCCCCTGATTCAACAGCTGTGGTCACCCAACAGCCTGAGAAGAAAGTTAGTACTAGGTTGTTAGAGCAAGGTAATAACTTTATGCAAAATGATTCTCACTGTTCATTTTTCTAAAGAGCAAAATCATTAAAAGTGCAGCATAATGCTCTGTAATTATAATCTAAGTCATTTCCCCTGTTAAAAATACATTCTAATTGCTTTAAGTGAAAACACATCATTATAACTTCCCTTGAAAGGGGAACTAATAAATAGATTAGTAAAATCCTACAGTCAGTACATTAAATCATGTTTGTTCATTCAGCTGAGAGTGGAAGACGTAAAGCACATCTTCTTACGGAAAGACACAATTAGGGAGAATGTCTGGCTCATGGGATTAGCCAAGGGATTTTGAGTTTTCCACATCTAGCTTGGTGGTGTGAATCCTCCCGAGCTTGATGTTGACTGAAGCTTATTACCATCTGCTCCCTGTTCAGTGTCCTACATAAAATGAATTGGTTGTCTTTGCCTAATTCCAAGCTCACAGGTGTCCAGTATTACAGCAACTGACAGTAATTAGCACACCTTTAAGCAATGTCAGCAAAGATGCAGAATATTTAAAAAAATACAAAAAAGATGCTTATGTAATTTGGTATAACCAGTCTACACAGGCCATGCTTTGAAAAGAGATGGGGCAGTGGAAACACTTCTGCTTTTCTACTGTGGTTTTGCCAAATCACTGAATATAGATGATTACATGCCTGCAAAAAACTTTAAATCTCTAATTTCATTTTGGTGAGTACAAAAAATTATTGCAGTTTCTATAATACCTAGAGCAGCTGTGCAGGTAACCACTATAAGATCGAAGACAATAACAGGGAGAGTTACAAATTAAATTATCCACATTTCTTACTATTAACGTCTGGGTGAACAGGCTTGCTTCCTTCGGTCAACTCAGTTATTGCAGATATAACTTTGTTTTGTGAAATAAGCACTAACTCATGCAAAGAGCAAACTAGCAAAATGTTTTAGTTTCAACATAGCTAAAACCTGGATTTTTTTAAAGTTATATAGTTTTGAAATAAACAATTGGAAATCTCCTACTTTCCAAACACGGATAATAAGAATTAATTCACAGTGGTATGAGCTGCTTCTGCCACATTTAAGTTGCATTTCAGGCTGCTACCACTTTCTCCACACTGCCCATTGCATGACTCCCCCACAAGCATGTATATATTTATGAAACAGAACTTCATGTTATGAGGGATTGATTTTGAAAAGGAAGTACAGGACAGGAAAAAATATAAACTAAGTATTTCTTTCCATGTCTAACAAAACAACATTAAAAAAAAATCAAATTTTAAATTAGAAACATCAATTTACAGCTATTATTTAATTCCTTACATGAACATAATTCCTATAAGAATTGTCTTTTCTAAAACTAATATTAGGAAAAACTTTCCAGTTGACCTCTAATTGTTGTATCTGTCAGTTCCAAAAATGTCTACATTTAAGCATTTAATTTCAGTAGTTTTTTAATAAGGTAAATAAGCAAACAAAACCAGCCAGATTTGAAATATAATTTTTTTTTCCAAGTACTAAATTTGAAGGTTTTCTTGGGTTTTCATATAGATTTTAAACATTCAAACTATTCAGTAATTTTCCTTTGGTCTCTTGCTTAAAGATGACATTTTTATTTTTGCATGATCTGCATTTAAATCAATGGGAAACCTTCCATTTATTCCAGAAGAATGCAATCAAGACCTTATTGTTTGTAGGCAGAGATATCCTGAAACCTTCTAAGAAAGGTTGACCTTCCAAGAGTTTTAGTCTACAGAGCTTATGAGGGTGCTTTCCTAAAGAAAAGGAAGGAAAAGCTAAGCCTCATTTTTCTGAAGCATTAATGGGAATCATCTTGTTCTTCAGATCCATGTCCCTCTTTGGATGATAAATGACAACTATTAGGACTCTGGTTTATCATCACACAAGCCACAAATCTCTTTACTGAAAAGTCAAAAATGTATCTTTTTCAGGACAGGACAAAGAATGACTGTGCCAAGTTCTGTGAGAGTCCAGTCCAGAAACTGGCACCATGTTTCCTAGATATTTTTAAAACATAATTAAAAATAATACAAAACGCACATAATAAAAACAGTGATGCAGAAAGTAGATATGTAGATATGTAGAATGTAGATATGTAGATATGTAGATATGTAGAAAGTAAGATACAGCAAATTTGATGCTGACTTCCTGCATTTGAAATTTCTTACTGTGTCCTATGAAGCTTGGGTCCAAATGAAACAAATCTATTCATAACAGACAAACCTTATGGAAGAATATATATAATTTATAGCTCACTGGGTATCTTTTTTAAAGAATCAGCAAAACAAAGACAACATCAAGGAAAAATGACTATGTAAATTGTACTGGCTTTTAACTAGGCATCTAATTAGTCAAAATTAAAAGTTGAGATGGCA
This sequence comes from Bombycilla garrulus, assembly GCA_013400315.1. Taxonomy (NCBI): domain Eukaryota; kingdom Metazoa; phylum Chordata; class Aves; order Passeriformes; family Bombycillidae; genus Bombycilla; species Bombycilla garrulus. Next base: position 265,091 of record VXBU01005411.1, read on the forward strand.
GCCTGATTACTTTAGCAATTTGATTTACTCTGACCTGGGGTAGCTTCTGCATATTTTACACGTCACCTCTACAACAGAAGTTTTATTTCACCAACAGCAGTTTGTGTTCACAGACACTCTTTGTCCTGCTGTAGCTGCATAAAGGGCTTCTGCCGTGTGTTTTTCGGCTTCCCTTTGACACATGGTTAGCAATAATGGAACTTGGGAGACTATAGAGAAGGTCCCTGTCAATACAATCACTCAGCCTACCTAGCTACCTCATTCTTCTCATATACATACATTTGCATACAGAATCTCTTGACAGACATAAGCAGGCTCCATTAGGTTCAGTGAGATTGACTCAAAAAATAGCTAATAGAGCTGTGCAAATATCTGCTGATTCAAACTTTCACCTAAAATGCAAGAAAAAGTCATGGTAGAAGTAATTCATGCTTCAACCTGCTGTAATTGTAGGGCAGAATCCAGCTCTATGCAGAAAGCTGACAGTTCAAGACTCTTTGGTCTCACTTTGGCAAGCTGTTTGGAATCTAAGTTCTTGCACAGACTTTCATTACAATTCTTCATAGGACAGAATTCCACTCTTGGTCTGAAGAACTGTATACATTTGTATAAAGTTATTTATGCTTAACAGGCTTTGTATACTTTTTAGTCCAGTATTTATATCCCTCTTAAAAAAGAACAAAAGCTAAAATATATAGAAGACAGTCACTTATACTACTAAAAATATTGTGTGTAACTTAATGAGAGGTTTTATCTGCTGAGTATTATATTACTACGCTGGTTCTGACAGGGACAGAGCTAATTCTCTTCACAGTTGCTGATATGGGGCTTTGTTCTGGATTTGTGCTACAAACAATTCATAATCTATGGACGCTCTCATTACTGTTGAGCATCACTTACCCGAAGTCATGGCCTCTTCTACTCCTTACCCCACCAGTGAGGCAGCTGGGGTGCACAAGGAGCTGGGAGAGAACACAGCCAGGACAGGTGACCCCAGCTGACCCAAGGGACATTCCAGACCATATAGTTTCATGCACAGCATGTAGAGCTCATGGAAGAAAGCGGAACAGGGAGATGTTTGGAGTGTCTCTGTCTTCCCCAGTAACCATTATGTGTCACGGGGCCCTGGTTTCCTGGGGATGGCAGAACACCTGCTTGCCCGTGGGGTGCTGTGAATTCGTTCCTTGTTCTGGTTTGCTTGCCCTCAGAGCTTTTGCTTTGCCTATTAAAGTATTTTTATCTCCATGGGTTTCTGCACTTTTACCCTTCTGATTGTCTGCCATGTCCCACTGGGGAAACCGTGGGCATAGCTGTGTGTGGCTTAGCTGTTGGCTGGTGCTAAACTAGGACAATTATAAATTGTATTCCATCAGGGAAGGTTTAATTACATATTTTCTTACAGTTTAATTATACTGGCAAGATAAAATATTATAATTAAGATAGAGCACATTCATGATTAAGAAGACACAAATTATTTAGTAGTTAGCAAATATTCAAATATTGCTATAAACAAGGTGCGTTTAAATGAAGATTGAAAAGAAAAACCTTAAGTCTATGATAAGACAGCAATGCACAATTGATTTGACAAACATCTTCAAATAAACTTCCTTCTTAAAATGCACATAACAAAACTGTTTTTATCAAAACCCAAATACTTTTAACATAGAATTTTAAATTGTATCTGATTCTAACACATTTTTACCTGAATCTTGGACTGTATTTTGAAAAAATACAGAGTTCTAGAAAATTTACAAAGAAATCCAAACAGCTGTACCAAAGATGCAGGTTTTGTTTGTGCACATTATAATAAAATAAGAAAGAAAAGGAAAGAGAGAGAAATTATCAAGAACATCTATAGTTTAAAATAATTTTTTAATAAATAAACTTAGCATTGTAGGCTAATATTTTGACAGCTCTGAGTAACATCCAGGCCTATAAATCCTGAGTTGTAAAGAAAAATATGTATGGGTCAATATAAGTAGGTTGGAATAGGTGCCACAGCTTTTATTTTTAAAGCAATTGAATTTGGCTTGTGCAAAATAGTTTTCAAATGGAAAAATTACATTCTACATTGTAAGAGGCCATTGGCTTGCCATTTGCTTTGTGATTAAATGGCACAGGCACCACTATAATGAGGCAGTCTATCAAAGTCTTCTACCTGGTTGTTTACACTCTATGAGGCTGCATGAGTGAAGGATTTAAAAGTTTTCATTAAGTCCTTGGCTGCTGTGCATGCACAAACACAAAGCCAATTATTGTAAAGATACACAGGATTTTACTTGTTTTATCTTTCTTGAGAGCACGAATGCTGCTGCTTACTGCTTCACCGAGCAATGGAAATAGGGACAAAATTCCTGTCTTTTGAGCAGTCTATTGCAATTACTTTATTTATACATAAAATATATTCTCACATGTAGGCATTAGCACCTGAATTTGGATTTCAAATTGCAATAGCAAATTTGGGAGTGCAAGGATTTTTTAATGGAATTACATATTGCATATAACAATTATTAGCTGGCTGAATATGTACATTGCTGTATGCTATTTCTCTTACCAAAACCATTTCTGCTTGGGGAAAAAAACCAAACTTTTTTATATTTGAATAAAAGAGTATATGATAGACCAATATAAAAATATACCTTTTTCAACTACCTGCCATCCCCCTGGTATTTCATTCTGTCATTGTTTCCTCAATGTGTAGAATGGTCATGTNTTTTTCTATTCCAGACCCTGGTCATGTAAACACATCCACAAAAAAAATCTTTTTTTTTTTAAGATTTGATTTAAGGAAACTACTGCAATATTTGCTGAGCTAATTTCTAAGCTAACAAGGAAAAAACATCCTGAATTCCAAGAAAGACAAGCCAAGGGACTCATTCCTCCATATTTTCTTTAGGTGAGGTATCTATTCTGCATCTCAAGTCTTCTTGAGAATGCCCTAGGTACTCCTATTTTCAGTAGTGACATCTAGGACTTTTTTATTTTTAAACTGTTTCCTCATTTCAGTGTTTACTAAAAAACAAAAACAAACCCCCAAAGAACTTACAAAAAAAGATGCCATTTTGTTATGTAATCACAAATCCTTTTGCAAATATATAACATAATAATAAAAAAAAGCTCTGCATCATGTATTTCAGGAGATTTATGTTTAAAAATTCCTTATGTGATTTAGCTGCCTATAGCTGTAATTTACTATGGACCAAGATTCTCATCAGTAAATTTGGATGCTCCAAAAACAGGGAGGCTAAATTCCAACACTGAGTTTTGCAAAAACAACTAATTGAAAGAAAGTTAATACTTCATCAGAAACTGCATACATCACTGAAATACATAAAACAACTTTTAGCAGTCTTACTATTGTTTAGCAGAAATAAACTTTCTCTCAACACTCAACTGTAACACTCATTACAGTTGAGTATTAATTCATTCTATCATCATTTAGAAAAAATAAGGACACTTTACCTATCTAACCACAGATTTATGGTTGCTATCTTTAACTGAGACACTGAATTTGCATTAATTTCTTATGCAATAGATGGATATAATTTGATTAGGAGGGCACAAAATTTATACTGAACCCATATTTAATTCATTGATCTTAGAAGATGAAGGTAGAAACCCATTCTCTTTAAAGGAATAGAAAGATTTATCTGAATTTTAAAGTTTTCTGCCACTTTTTTCCAGTTCTAATTGAGATAAGAAGTTTGAACTTTGATATAGGTATATAGCTCATGTCATTAATGCATTTTAATGACCCTCTAATGAATCTGCATTTCAGAAGAAACGAGGTGCATGACTAAAGAGCTTATACTGTTACTTCACATTATGACACAGGGAGAAGATAACATACACATTAAAATACAAGGCCAATTTACCTAAGTAAAATTGTTCATATTAAATTAATTTTTAAAACATATTTGAGTTCCCAAAAAACTTTTGATGCTGGTTATTGAGGAAGAAGGGGGGAATTATAGCACAGAAACCCATCAGTTAACACAGGTCTGGAAACCAGGACCATCTATTGTCTGAAAAGAGGGGCTTCAAGCCTCAGCAAAGTACAGAGAGTTCTCTAAAAACACCTGCTCAGTCCTCAGTAGCTGTCAGAAGAGTAAATCAAGTGCTAAGGTTGGTCACAAAGGCAACAGAGAAAAATGGAGAGGATTTTTGTGCCACTATGACCATGATTTACCCATTCTTGAGCTCACCTCACCTTTAAATCCTCTCAAAGAGGGACAATAGGAAAGGGTCAGAGAGGAAAAAGTATGAAACAGCTCATGTCAGGGGAGCAAAAAGGACTCTTCAGCCTGGAGAAAGGGTGGAGGGGCCAGCAGAGAAGGTGAATGAAGTACAGATGTCTTAGATCAAAAAGCAATGTGATGTGAGAGAACTGGGGGTAAATTATTAACCAAATCTTCTAATAGAGTGACTGAGGGTATGAAATGAAGAGCAAGATTTAAATTCAAACCAGTCACAGGAGATGGTTTGTTTGGCAGTGGGTAGGAAGCCATGAATGTGTTTTTGGCAAAGAGCATTGCAGGTGCAAATATGACAATGGAGGCAAGGAAAGGCTGGGCAGGTGCTGGAGGAGGGATATGTTAAGAATCACCAAGCAGAGAAAGCATGGAAAGCTCATGGGTGAGAAACCAGTGGAACTTGGGACACTGATTGTGAAAAACATATAAATTTGTTTTGCTTGTACTGCTCACTTCATATCAGTTTATGCGCACTGATGGAGAAAAAAACAACTGAGCTAGATGCACTTTTTATTCTTATGACCTGTAACACACCTTCTGTTTATAAACTGGGTCAGTCTCAAGCAGTTGCTCCTCTCTTGGTGAAAGTCTTGAAAGAGACATTAAAACAAAATGAAAACTTCAGGCCTTGTATTTAGTCAAGATTTGTAGCCCAACTTCTGACAAAATGGTGGCTGAGTTTTCTGTCCATGCCAATTCGAAAGAAACAACATCCCATTTTCTGCAGTCATTTATTTTTTTCTTCAAATGCCTTCTTGTGCTAAATGTTGCCTTTTGCAGAATTTGACTGAAGGCAATGACATCGAAAGGAGAGTACGAAAACATGCAGAAGCATATTTCTCCACTGACTAGCCTCCCTTTTTAAAGTTGCTGAAGAATACCACTGTGCATCCTCAACCAAAAGTTGGTGACAACCCTTTATCACTTTCCTGTAGGTAAATGGCTTTGTTTACAAATTCTTTTGACATCAAAAAAATAAAAAAAAAACATTCTTGACACTGCCTCATCTTACAAATCTATTCATATATGTTTTAAAAACAAGCTGGAAAGCATAGCAAATAAAAGGTAACATCACACCATAACAAACAAAAGAAAACATCATCAGCAAAATCAGCGTAAGTGAACAAAAACATACCATTTAAAAAAATATTATTAGAATCAGATCCAAGTAACTACTTATTTTCCAACTGAAAAACTTGAATGCAATGAATGCATACATCCACACCTGTGACCTAAAAAATCCTGTAAGCTTCCCAGTCCTGAAAGAAGTAAACTGATCATAAAGTACTAAAATAGTGACTAAAAGCCTATTTCTAAACAAGTTAGAGAAACATTAGGGAATTCCTTGGAACACTGATCCTACAGAGTCACTGAATATGGGCAAGACAAACCCTCTAGGCCCATTCCAGTTTCCAACAGGAAAAAAAGTAACAGTTCTACAGACAGGACTACACCTTTTTCTTGCTTATAATTAAGGAAGAGAAAAATATAGGAACAGTACTTTCCTATTCTTATATTTGACTGTGTAGTTGTTGGGACATCTATGATACAGGAGATCTATGACTGAATCTTCAAAGAAATGTTTTCTTCAGGATACTGTAACAGAAAACCTAGCTATAGACCTTTTTAAAAGGGAAAAGGCTGAATTTTGTTTTGAAAGGATTTTAAATGCTTTTTCCAACTAAAAATTGTTAAGCTATGTTTCTGAATAACTCCTTCAATTGACAAGGACTATTCTTATGCTAGTTTTCTTTTCTGAGCTCCTATGGCCACTCCTCATTCAGCTTATTTTGGAACCCAGTCTCAGCAATGCAGGCCCCTCAAGGGAAAGACAGTGAAACTAACTCTAAAATTTAGCATTTTGCTGTAGAAGCTAGAGCTGAAATGCTACTTTTCCACTGTTTAGAAAAAATTCCCGACCTAGCTTTTAAAAAACATGCTACAGTAGTAGTTTTTACCTTAATTTAAAAATTCAAATATGCCGACGTGCTACAATCGGATGCAAGACGCACTTGAAAATCTCCTTGTAAATCAGAAAAAGAAAACCAGTGTTAAGTGCTTACTGGAAATGTCAAAGGAAAAAGGACAAAGTAAAAATGAATCTACAGGATATTTTTTATAGGAAAACAAAGCATACAATCTGATACTCATTTTTGCTAATAATTATCACCGTATTGTAGATGTTACCATGTACATTAAAATTGTAAGCCTGCCTATTTGGCAAACTCTCCTTCAGCAGACTATATACTTAAATTAAAAACACCCACCAAAATTGGCATTTATGTTTCTGACAGATAAAATATTATATATCTGCATCCTCTGTTTTATTCCAGCTGGAAATATTATTTGTAAAACTTTGATACACTCACTGTAATATTTGTGGATGTGTACAATGTCTTCCATGAAATAAAACCCCAGAACATATTTGATTTGGTGAGAACACAAGAAAAGGTATGCAGCAGGAAGAATATCCTAGCATATTTTATTCTATAACCATTACTACACATTTTTCTTTCTCTGCTAGCCAACACTGTCATTAAAAGCGTGACTGAATGTAAGCTTCTATGGTGCTCCTGCATGCCAACTTGTCAACTTCTACATGAAGGATATTGTAAATTTCTTTTACTTCTGGTTTGTGGTTTGTTTGCTCTGGTTTTATTAACAGATGGCAAACAACTCATGTGGGTCAATTTCGTGCACGAACTTCTATAAAATAATGTTCCAAGAAATTTGGCACAATATTACTTCAATTGTGAAATTGGAAAGTCAATTAGCTTAGTGCTTCACAAGCTTAGCGTTGGCAGAAATTCATAGCACGAAATGAGCAGCATCAGCAAAACTGAAGTTTGTGAATTGATTGAGAAAGTTTTCATTACTAACAGCTAAAGTTAAGGACAAGCATTGTGACCAGTCACAAATTTCCATTAACAATACTAACCTGAAAAATACCAGTAATAACACATGGAATGAAACATTTGTGAGCTGACTGGAACAGCTCACGAGAGAACAGTTAAACCACGTTACTGTAATGTGTTTAACGGAGAAAGTTGGTATTCATACACTGGTTATACACAAAATAATCTTAAAGAGAAACTTATAGATAGTTTAAACCTCTTTTCAGTGACATGAAGGTGATAAACATTGGAAAACATAAAGGTAAAAAGCTTTTTTTTTAATCATAATTTTCATGGATATTTTCATAACTTCACAACCAAAGTGCAGATAGTGCATATATATATATGTGTGTATGTGTGTGTGTGTGTGAATATATAATAATATAACTGCAGATTATTTGAATGATGATAGTACTGTACACAAAAGTTGTGACTAGAAATGTGACTACTTTAAAGTTTGGGAGAAAATTACAGAAAAAATCCCACATGTGCATCTTAAAATACAAATTGCCAACAATTAATCCTAGAAAATATCCACAGTGCAAAAACCCCAGCAAAAATTACACTTTAAATCTTTTATAATGTTTTTTTTTTGTCATCTGGAAANTGGAAAGCAAAATATTGTGTTAATTCATGCAAATTCGAAATTCCAAGACTCTTGAAACAGGAGGTTTTATATGCAACACGTATATATTATGAGAGAATGTTCAGGCAAGGAAGCTGACATTTTGCTATTTGTTTCTTCTAGGTTGTGAAGGTTACCACTGAGTGCATAAACAAAATAGTAACCATCTAAAACAAAAACTCACGGTAACAAAGCGATTAGAAATGACAAAAATCTTTCTTGGGAAACAAAAAGAAAAGAAGAAGAAAAAAAAATCACAACTGTTCCAAACTATAAGAGATGCTATGTAGTTTCTCTCAACTAATGAAGGCAAAATGTTACCTTTTGACGAGTTTGCTGAAATTATCCAGTAAGATAAATGAGTGTTTATTCATATAACAAAACTCACTGCAATTAGGACTATTTTTAGTAAACAAGCTCAGATACTGTACAGGTAAGCTGTTAGTGTCTGCATAACAATTTGCTTCTTAACCAAATGTTGTGAGTTTTGGCTGTTTATGAGACACAGAAAGTACAGCAATAATGGGTGAGACAACTTGGCTTGGCCAGCAAATCTTACCAATTTTCACAGGATATAAAGGAGGAAGATTAAATGCCAAAAATGTGTTAGAGCTTCCTCTGGCATTCTTTGAAACAGTTCAGAAACTAAGCATGTATTTGCGTACTTATTTAGTGTTATACTATTACATTAGTATTTATACACATTTATTTTACAAATATTTCTTACTCCACATGAAGAAAGGAATTCATGCTGTGCAGTTATATCTTGCTCCAAATTAGTCTCTTATCTTCCCAAAACTTCTATTTACTGTGGTTTTAGCTTAATGATATTGAGGTAATTGATTGGATGACATATAAAAGCCAGAATAAAATCAGGAACTAGGTTTCTCCCTTCAATCTTGGGGTGGCAGGGTTAGGAAATCTAAATGCATTTAATCTGCATTTCCTGTGAGCAAGAATTTGTATTTCTTTAAAGGGTGAATTAACGGTAATAGAAAAGCAGAAACATAGATGTGGGATCTAGGTCTCCAGTAAAATGCAAAAAAAGTGAGATGGAAAAGGACAGTGAATCTGTTTGGGTTTTAAGAAACTTGAACTTCTGTGAGCAAACAGTATCACAAGTTATCTGAGAAGGAGGTATTTGAGCAATGGTCTCTGATGGGTTTTCAATGTTTCAGTGGAAAGAGGAAAAGAAACACATTTGCCTATCACAAGCAATCTCTTTTCTCAGTAAAAAATAATTACTTTTTTTATTTTAAAGTAAACAAAGACTTTTAACATGACACCTCTGAGGTGACAGCATTAAAAATAATTCAAATTAATTAAGTCATTACAAAGGAGAACACTGGCAAGTTAGGCAACTTGTTAAAAATACTTAGTTGAATAAATTCTAGTATAGAAATGAAAAACTACATAGGAGGCGATACTATGGTGTTTTAATGAAGAAAGAAGATAATTGAGGTTAATAAATTAAAACATTAAAATACACAGTAGCATTTACTTCAAAGAGATCAGCTATATATGTAACTATCTAAATTAGGAAACTGAAATTAAATGGAAATGTTTAAAGTCTTTTAAAGCATGATTTAAATTTTTAAAAACACTATGATAAAAGTTAAGTTTGAATATATATGACATATGAAGGACCAAAAGAAAGCTAATTTTTTAACAATCAGACCAAAAGAAAGCTGATTTTTTAACAATCAGAAACTGGCAGAAATAATTTTTGCAATGCATCTTTTAAAAACCAAAAGCTGTATACAACTAAAGAAAATAGAGATGAGCATAAATTTTAACAAGTTAAATGTAAAGTCATGCCAAAGAATATTTTTAGATACAAAAAATCCTGAAAAATAAGAAATCTGGTGTCAGTGGTGGCCTGCAGGGCCAAAAGATTATCAGCATGTAAAATAAATGCTCAAAGAACATAAGGCTGTAAGAGAAAAAATAAAACAAGCAATTAAATTAATTCTTTGCATCAATCTACCAAGGAGCTTGAGTGACATCCAAACCACTGTTTTGGTTTTGGTTGGGTTTTCCCTGGCATCAAATAACTGGCTGTCTCAGTGAAAGCATTAGTAAAAGAGGCTTTGCAAAATAATCAATAAAATGAATAAGAAAAGATTACTACAATACAAGAGCAGCTAAACAAGAGCTGAACAACTCAAATGCAAATTCCAAAGATTAAGCAAAGTGAATGTATTAGCCTTTAAACTGGCCCTACTACTAGTGCAGTAAGTAGGAAATGTGACCAAAACATTTTTTTTCCAAGAGATTGGATACAGAGTGTGGAAATACAGAGCAGTACACCTAGCTGCAATACCACCCAAATTAGTCAAAAACAAATGAAAAATCAGACTGCATAGGAAAGGAATAAGTATTGTAAAATCGTGAAATGTCAACACAGCTTTTGGAACAAGGGTTACTGCTCCTCAGAAAAGACATGGTGCAGTAGAAATGTATGGAGAAGGGAAAGAATAGATACCAAAAGTATATAACAGATTCTGTAATGGAATTGACTAAAACAGTGGAAATGCCTCAGTGCAGAAATGACATGCCTGAGGATTGTGCAAGGACATGTAATCATGGCTGCCATGGCAAAGATGGACAGGGAACAAGTCCTCACTGTTTCATGATGCAAAAAATTAGCAGCATGAGAGGAAACTTTTTTCAGTAAATAAAATGATGAAGTACTCTTCATATCCTTAAAAACAGTTTTGTGGAACTTACTGCTCTAGCAATAAGTACCACATGTAAATGTAGACAAACTCAGAAGGGAAATTCTTACAAGGGAGCAATGCTTATGACACTACTAATTAATTCCTTAGGTCAGGAAAATGTGAGTATTACAACCTAAGGAAAGAAGCATCACTGCATTTGTTCCAATGTTTTACTGATAATAGTATAGCAAGCCTCTATTAATTTCACTGGACACTTGAGTTGGAGAGACAGTATGGCCATTACGGAAAGCACATTTCAGAACAGCCCCTTCACCACCCCCCTCCCCAACATCAATTTCCTTTTCAATTTCTGGTCTTTATTTAGCCATTTCTAATACATTAATACATTATATTAAATTTAAATGTCTTCATTGACTGTTTAAAGATTTAGAGTCTGGAATCTGAACTGTGCGGCTACATGAAATTTTGAGTGGAAAATCTCAGTCAAAAGAAACCACTGAAGCTTCTTCTATTAATCTCATACTCTAATGTCTACACTGAAATTTTCCACCAACATTTTCCTACGCACAACTGTTGGATCATATGAATAAAAGAGATCAGTTAGTCTTTACAAGTGTCCTGCTGGAAACCAGAGGTAATACGAAGGGCTCATGAATCCAGAAATACAACAAGAAAGGATAAATTCTGAATGAGGACTCAATCACACCATGTGGATGAGGAACTTCAGCTTCATTTCAAGTACTGAGTGTGATTCACTCTCTGTCCCTTTTGAAGCCTTCATGACGTGAAAGACAGCTAGACAGAGAAGCATTTCTACAAAGCGTGACCTAGCATTTCATTGGAAGGTCTTTCCTTTCCTCGTGGAATATATGAAGAAAGAAGTAATGATTTGATTCCTTTGACTGGTCAATAAAGCTCCTTTTATGCAGCCTGAGTATAAACATCTGTGGATTAAAATTGTATCTCTGAGGAAAATATATTGAATCCTTAAAGCATCTATGATGGCAAGAAGTAGATCTTCCAGAAGAAAATTTTCTGAAAAAATCACATCATACTGTTTTGATCTGGGTTTTTTTTTGGTTTTTTTGTTTGTTTGGTTTTTGAGAATTTGGTCAGATTTGATTATGTGATTCCTAGAGATTATACCTGATAAAAGGTTCTACTCTACTCTCACAGCGGGTGCCAAAAATATGTAATACTTACTGTCACAAAAATTGGATGCTTCTTATATGCATGACCTTCTTATAGAAAAGAAATTTACTTTCAAGAAGGTATATGTTTGCTTGCTCTTGCTCCCCAGTTCTAGTATCCTATCTAGTATCTAGTGGTCACCTTGGAATGGGTGTAAAGTATAAAAATCTTAACAAAGCAAATAGTTACTTCAAAAGTTAAAATCTTAAATATTCAAATGAAAAGCCCTAATAAACATTAAGTCTGAGGAAAAAAAAGTAGCTGCAGGATTCAAGCCTCAAATCTGCAAAAACTGTGATGAAATTGTGTTGTTTTTTTCTCTCTCATTAGCTTCAAATGGAGACAATCATTGATGGTTTCATACATTTTTCTATTTTTAAATTTACTTTAACCAAACACAAGAGAAAACAGATCCAGCTCCCTGCAGGGAGTATAAATATTTCTGTTCCTAATATTATTCTAAGACTGTGTTTTCATGTTAAGATGCCCTTGGCAACAAAACTAGTTTTAGGTGCCCCTGGCTCTAAGCATTTATTTGTGACCTCTACCTCAGTGCACAGCTGGTGCCAGAATACAAAAATATTTGTTTGTGGAACCAGATTTAAAGCCTTACAATAAATCATTTTGGCTGGTAAGAGGAAGTGGAGGGCTACTGTACTTATTTATTATTTATGTATTACTAAAATGGGATTAGTTCTCTCAGCAGTCTCTCAGGTGGCACAACTAAATGGCTTTCTGAGGAGGAAAACACAGGGAAAGTATAAAATCAGGGAGGCTTTCTGACCAAAACCAACAAGTTGCTGACCCATTTCTATCATCAGTCCACAGCCACAGAATTACCAGCACAGCCATTTAATTACCAACCGCATCAGTTCCCTCCCAGTCATCTCCCTTCCTTTTGCATAATATTGAAGGCTATTTTTTAGTGGCAGACAATACAGGGGTCTTACTAAAAAATATGTCTGTTCTGCTGGTTTAGATTCAAAGAGATGTATGGAGATGGATGACCATCTAAAAGAAATACTTACTACTGCTAAAATGAACTGTTGAGGTATTTTTTTCTGAAGAAATGTGTGAAAATAGTTCAGAGTGTATTTGCATAATACTAAGCCATAAAACAAAAAAGCTCAAAAGGAAGACACTATAAAGAAATGGTTCTTTTAGAAATCTGTGGAAAATTAAGAAAGGGCGTGATTCAGATGCACAAGCAAGAACTTTGTAAAGTTGTTAGATACCTCTTCTGCTCTGATCAGTCTGGCCTCTGACTTTGTGACTAGTATATAATTGAGGAAAACAGGGATAGCATTATGACATACTGATTTTAATGATCATAGAAATAGAAATAGAACAGAGACAAACTGAAATTCTCAAGGGTATTCCAGATTTTATGTAAAAATTATCTATTCTTTTGCAGTATTTTTTCTGTGTACTGTCTGCCATGCAAAACCCTTACAGGAACACCGTGTGGATTAAAGAAAAAATAATTGCAACTCTTTCTGGTTCCTTCCTGAAGGCATTTAAAGTAAACTATTTAGAATTCAATGCCTATAATATCCCAGACTAGTAAACCAGGATGTGAGAAGAGACTTCTGAATTTTTAAGACAGACAAAACTGGGAAAATCATTTTTGATCTAAGTCAATTAATGCAACTAAAAGACAAGTCTCTAACTCTTTTTGGCATTGAGAGTGTTTAGCATGAATTAAGACTTCAAGTAATTACCTAGCTAGTCCCTGATATAAGCATGAGACAAAACAGAATTGTTAGATCCTTTGTTTTCTCCTCAAGTTGCTTTCTATTACAAACTCAAATAACATAAGCCTTTCTTTTTGTCATGTGTTGGCCATAAATAATACTTGTTATAAAATCTGATTTGGAGGCTTCAAAAATGCTGCAAAATGGAAAACAGAACAATCAAAGTCATTCTGGCCACACTCACTAAATGGCTGTTTGACACATCTCCCCATGTGGTTCCCTGAAACAATTCAACAAAAAAGTATCCCATGACAGCAAAGCAGAGAGAAATACAATTGGACTATTTTGTCTCGCTATTTTTGAATGGGGATGAGTAGTATCAAATGATTTTATGTTTATGATCAACTGAAAATCAGTCAGCTATTTTGGAAGAGTATTCTAGAGCTGTTTCCTGCCAGTTTAGCATACAAGCAAAAAGCATCTATTCACAGACTAGCTTTCCCACGAGACAGTAACAAGGTGGGATGACAAGGTACACAGTAGAAAACACCCTGGCATTTTTCTGTTTTGATAAAGTTTCCTGATATGACTCAGAGAAGCATGAGGCTATTACTCACATCCCACTCCTGTGAGGAGCGAACAGGGGAGACAAACCTCAGCTGCACTTGCAGATCTGTTATGGTCCTGGCCACACTGCTTTGTTCCACTGTGCTCTGACAGTCCCACTTTCCCATGAAAACACCAGAACAGAGCAGCAAGACTACTCAGAAGAAAGATACATTGCTCTATCTGAGCAGAGAAAATCTATTACTGAGAAGTATCTTGCTGTAGGATGGGGATTCTTAGTCCAAACCAGGTATAGCTGTCATAAATCAGGTGACTCCTATATGTCAGCTAAAATACGTTTGGGAAAAAAAAAAACAAAAAACCAAGATCCCAATATAAGAATTACAGCAAATGATTAGGAACTCTTCAGTACAGGGCTGCATTTACCCATGAACTCTGAGAATGTGAAATTCAGAGCAGGGGATTCTAGGATTCTATACATAGTTAAAAATTACAATATTACCTTACAACTTTAAATGCATGTGTTTGGAGCTGGGTATCCCAAATCCTAAACTCTAAGGAAGATGAGCTTGGTATGGCATTGAAGTTTACCAACCGAAAACCAGTTGCTTCTTAAGCTCTGGATATGTGGCTACATCTTACATCTTACATCAGATCTTTTTCATACATAAAAAACAGTTAGAGAGTAGAACTTTACTGTGACCTACTACTGCTCAGGACATAGGGACCCCTGAAGAAAGCTATTCAGTAGACACTGAAGAGAAGAACTAGTGACCTTTTTATGAAGTATAGGATAATGTAATATCTCAGACCTGGTGAGACATAATTCAGTTTTATCAACTTCAGAAGGGAATCCCACTGATCATCTCCATCTACCATTAGTTTTCACTCCATCCATCAGTAAGAGAGGAATGTGCTGAAGTAACATGCATTTTTTTATTTCCTAAGCACTCTCTGACTATGAAAGTGATATAAGTAGAATTTTCTTGCAGTATGGAGTTCTTTCCTTATTCCGTTAGTGAATTTTGGCAACCTTCTGGCAATGTTAAAATGTTCCCTATGATGTTCAGGACCCTTTCCAGATTGGGTTGTTATTTATGTCATTAATCAAATTTATCTTTCAGTAGATCTGTTCTGGTTAGAGTACTGTACACTAATAGAATTTGATTTTTTTTCATTTAGTTCTATTGACAGTAAGTAATTTTTGGATCTTGCCTTCAAAGAAAAGGGAGACAAATATTCCAAGGTTTCACATGTGCTGTTCTCTTTTCTTTTACAGTCAAATTTAGAATAAAAGTAACAAGCTTATTACAGGCAAACCTGCTCTGCAGCTGGTGGCAAAACTGATAGACTCATTTTAAGCATAGGTCAGGCACATAGCTCAAAAGATGAGATGAAAGATGGTAAGTTAGTAACTACAACAGCCATTTCATCTACAGAAGCAATTTTCATCCAAACAACAAAATGTTTGCACATCTTAAAACCAAATTAAACACTGTAAGACAGATATGTTGGGATTACATTGGAAAGACAAACCCACACATTTTAATGTAACAGACCAGTGAGTTTTCTTGGCTTTTTATTTTTATGGCCTTTATTTTGTCTCTGAATGCTACAAGATAACAAAGACTGATTAGCTGGGCAGCCATTAACTCCTTTAGAAGTGATGGGATTTATAATAGCAGCAAAGCTGCCAGTTTTCTCTTCTGTCTCTTGGGTAATTAGAGAATAACTGTCTTCCAGATGTGCTGGCAGTACACACTATATCAGTCTCTCTGTCTTAAATTCTTTTCCTCAATTCAGTAATTTTTGTGCTAAAAAGGAAGAATTATATTGTTTAGAAATGAGAAAAATACAGTCTGAATTTGGACTCTTTACTGAAAAGTAATCCATGTACACAGTTTTCTGTGATACGGAAAAGCTGTACTGTTGTCTTTGTACTGTGCACCAAAACTATGCAAATAAAATGCTCTTGGAGCCAGAACAGTAGGCCAGACCAACAGTGTTCTGGGACATTTCCAAGTTGGCTAATATTTATCTGATACTTCAGAGCCACCCTACTTCAGCCCACTGGTTGAATGTCTCCTGAGGTACAAATTTCAACACTGAAACTTAGAGAGAGAAAGATAGATCCATTTAATGACAAATCCCCACTTCCCTTTGTTTTCGAGTGGTTTTCCAGCTCTTGTATATTGCCATATATTTTTGCTGAGTGTTCACATTCCTATCCCTAGGGGCTAACAGCTGAACATTTAATTACATGAAGTGTCACCATTCTCTTCAAAGAAGCTATCTGTTTGAAGAACTCTGCTGTCTCCCTGCATATGGGTAGTTTCACAAGATTACAAACCATTCTAATTCTGGGTAACTAGAATTTAGCTTTCACACATATCTATTTAAATAAGATTTTGTTAAATATAGTAAAGATGCATCATTCCTCAATACAAACTTGCCAAATGACCTAAAGGTTTTCTGTGCTGCTCTCAGTTCTATATTATTGCAATTTTAGAATTTTATCAAATCTTTATAGTATAAAATATGCAAAAAACTTTTTCTTGATAAAATCTATGGTTTACTCTCAAAATGCCTAAGATACAATGAGTTGATAGCAGAATTTACTGCTGTACAGTTTTTCAGTCATCACCATGGTTTAGCAACTCAGGTCATTGAGGATGTTCCCATTCAGGTTCATGCCAGAATGTACATTTACACTATATCAGAGATTTCACAGTAATTTAGAAGACTATATTACTAAACTTTCTTAAGAGCCATCAAATTATATTTGCTTTCTTCAATTCTTTCAAAGTAACTTTGCATACTTGATTTTTTTTTTTTGTATATATGATCCTATTACGGTTCTTCATATTTGTTTAACATATTCAGTTTAACAAAAAATCATCAAATTCTAATCATACATTTCAAGGTACTTGCAGTAGCACACTGCATTGCAAGTCTAATATGCATGTTTTCTATTTCTTTTAGGTCACCAGCGAACTTCGTTTGGAGTCTGGACATATAACAATTCCAAGCACTTTTGATTTGTTACATATTCCCTAAAACACTGTTTAATAATTTAGTTCCCTGATCTATTTTGCATTAATTTGCAGTTTGAATACTGTGTTGCCCCTTCCTACAAGAAAGACATTGAGGTGCTGGAGTGTACCCAGAGGAGGGCAATGGGGCTGGGGAAGGGTCTGGAGCACAAGTCCTATGCAGACAGCATGGAAATTTGGGGTTATTTAGCCTGGAGAAATGGAGGATCAGGGGGAGACTTTATCGCTCTACAACTCTGTGAAAGCAAGATGGAGATCAGTCTCTTTTCCCAAGTAATAAGCAACAGGAGAAGAGGAGATGGCCCCAAGTTATGTCAGGCAGGGTTTAAATTGGATATTAGGAAAAAAATTCTTCACCAAAAGAACACAAAAGAGTTATGAAGCACTGGAATCACCTGCCCAGGGAAGCAGCTGAGTCATCTTCCATGGAAATATTTAAAAGACAACTAGATGTGGTGCACAGGGATGTGTTTTAGAGGTGGACTTGGCATTTTATTGATTGTAGGATTCCGTAAGCTTTCCTCACTTATGAGACAGTATCATCAGCATTATGAAAGTCTAAACAAGATATCAGCTACTTCTTGTACAATAGCAGCACCCACCAACACGAGAACAGTATCACTCTATCACTGAAACAACACAATTTTGGTGAAGGACTAGAGATGATGTGATAACAAATAGATATTAGTAATAAGTAGTTATGAATATATTTTGTCTCCATCCATGAGAAATCTCTTAATGACCCTATTAAATTTGTAGATGGAATGACCCTAGATTAACTGTAGAATAATAAGGAAATATCATAATGGCATAGTAATAATAATTGTAATGCTATCAGGAAGCTACATCTCACAGGATTCTGAAGAAAAAGCCAGAATCTGTATCAAAAGATAGGAGAAACCTTGAAAGTATGTCTAATGGCATCAATGCAAATTATAAAAGATAAGTTACTGAGAAGTGCAAAGAAAGGTTATTTAAGGTATAACTAAAGCATGTACTCAGCTGTGTAACAAACTAGTGCAGCTGCTCGTGATTGACAGCCTAAACAGAAATGTCTTTGGATTGCATAAACCCCCTAAAAAACCCCCATCTAGTTACAAAGGAACCTTCAGAATTAGTTACAGAAAACTGATCCCTCTAATATCCTGAACTAATACACAGGTACAGTAAGTTTTAACCTATTATCATTATATATATCTGCATATATCTGCTTGTTTGTGACTGGAGCCCCAATCTTGGTTGTAACCTGGATGCAATACGCTTAGTTATAGCCAAATGTGTTTCATAAAATATATTCTAAAACAAATCAGAATACAACTCATAAATATTTATAATGGTGGAAGGAGAGAATGCTGCTTCTGAAAATATGCTAGTGCTCTGCAGTATCATGCAACTACAGCAGCGAACATAGCTAGATTTCTCTCAGGAAGTATAACTTATTCACATAATAAAATGAATTAACTGAGCATTTCTTCTATATCAGCAGTTCTCTTGTTGCAATTCTGGCAAGTCTAATTTCATTTTGAAACACATTTTAATTTACTCATACCTTAATAATCCTGACAGAGTAGCTAGTGAGAACAGTACACCAAATCAACCTAAAACCTGATAGCCAGACCACCTTAGCTTCGAAAAGATAAAAGCAGAGGCAGTGAAACAATTTTTGTCTCATAAACTCAGCCCTTCATAATCAAAGTGTAGCATATTACAGTGAAGAAGGAAAAAGTATGTTCAAATGAGTATCACTATTGTGAACATTTTTCAACTATTATTCTAGAGAAAGTTCTGGTCTCTGAGGTATCATTCAAATGTGATGAAAAAAGTTAGGATGACTATAACAGGAATTATAATAAAAATAGATTTGTTAATGTAAGACAGCACAAACACTCCAGATAAAACAGAGTTATTGTATTTAACATACAGCATTTGAAAGAATATCACACAGCAATGAAAGGATACTCAACTAAAACTATGCCAAGGGTCCCCCACCTCTACAGACTGAATTATGGAAGGAATAAATATAATGATTATTTTTTTCAAAAATGCCAGTTAAGATTGAAAGTTTTATGGAGATTAGAATTCACTTATATTGTTGAAACTATCTAAATGTTAGAAAATAACCATGCATAGAAAATCTTGTTAATATTTTAAAAATATTCAAATAGTTATATACTTTTTCTCCCATGATTTTCTTGAAGCCTGTCATAGATTTCTGAACAGTTCTTGAATTTCTTTATTTTCTCATAAAATACCATATCCGCAGGACTATCACTTACGAAGATAAAATTATCAAACAAATTGAATATGCCAATTATGAGTATTGCAATATTAGGTCTTCATATGTTTTTAGATTGCTTCTTCTTTTAATACCTGTATTCATAGCAACACTTATCTCAATAAAAAGGCTACATAGAATGTTTGTGCTACTAGAAATTTTCCAGCCTCAAGAAAGGAAATAAAAGAGAAATAGAGAAGGAAAACCATCAAAATAAATACCACATGGTCTTTCCAGATACAAAATCTCAGAGAAACATTTCCTTGAAAATACAGAAGATAACTTACTACTCCTTAAATCCACATTTGATTTCTAAATTCTGGCAGATAAGTGATTCTATCATGAGTAAATGCCATTTATCTATTGTCATTAATGAAATTATTTCTAGAATAGCAGCACCCCATGACATGAATCCATAAATTTATATCTATCTGATTGACAAAGTGGGTATCTGTATGACACCATGCAGAGGAAAACAATTTTCTTTTTACTGTTGCTTTAAACTCCTATATTTCTTTTAGCCATACTGCCCCACCCTCAAAAAACAAACAAAAAATTAGGTAATTATATAGAAATAAAACTGCATATGCAATCTTAAACTTCCATCCTTATGCACACATATTATAAAAAAGTAGAACACACTGCTTTGTGTTCTACTGTGAATTTTCAGCCTCCCTGGTTTTGTCTCACTACCATTCTTCCTGTCTATCTAACCTATTCCTAAACCCTTCAAAGTACAAAGCAAGGCCCACTATACACCAGTGCTAATCTCTCAACTGGGAAAGCATCCTGGTCTCTTCCTTTTTTCCTGCAATTTCTTTCTGCTTGGTACCCTTCTTCTTCCCAGAACCCTCTTGCTCACATTCCTCTTCATCCTCCTGTTTTGACACTCCAGCTCCTTCTTTCAAGGTCTTCCATAATCTTTAGATTGTCTACCTATGATCTCTCATAAATGCTTCCAGTAGCAAATGTACACCTAAAAATTTGAAGCCAAAAGAGGTTTTCCTATTATTAGACATCTCCTTAAACTCAGAAATCTATGGCAGTTTGTTTTAATGGAGCTGAACAGGTTTTTTCCTTCAATGATGCTTTCCAAAAGGCTGAACCAAAAATGTTGAAAAAAGTAATTCCAAATAAGGGCTAAATACTAGACAGACTAATATCTAAAAATATATGAAAAAATACTGTAAGCTATAAATATTTAAAACCAATTTTTGTAATGAGAAATGTCAGAAAATCTAGGAAGTGCTAATAAAGTAAACTAAAATTAATGAAAAATTGTGCCTATACAATACAA
>VXBU01005411.1:285721-305208 GCA_013400315.1 Bombycilla garrulus
CTGAATTTTTTTATAAGTATTTGATTAAACTAAACAATTTATGTTTCTTTTCCAAGGGAAAAGCAAGCATTCAAGAAATTATAATAAACTGAAGTAAATATAAACATATAAACTACATACTGGGCTAGATTCCTTTCCTTCAGCAGTGGAGAAAACAGCTTGGACCCTAAAATGCTGGATTGCTTTGCTTTGTTTGGGCAATGTTTAATATAACCCCATGCTCAAGACAGGCTCAACTGTTTCCTAAAAATATATATTCACACATCGGATATAGGTAGTCAGGTGTCAGTCTGTACTCTCTTGACAAAATGGAGCAAATACAGCTTAAGCCTAAAGCAAAAGCCTGGATAAAATATCAAAGCATGAAAGTTTATGAATTCAAGTGTTATGTACTAGAGATCAATATTTCCTACTTTTCTAAATTAAATGATATCTTGACATCCTGTCTCCCTGCACAGAAAGATATAGCACATTTTTCATTTTCTACCAATACAACCCCAAATTTTATTCTGACTCCGTATCTGTTTAACCATAATGCAGAGGAAATAATGGAGTAGCCAAAGTTCCTGATCTCTTAAACTGTAAACACAAGGAATTAGAGACTAATTATCTGCCACAAATTTTAAAATCATTTTGAGCATAAGGTTAAATTATTTTAATAAGG
Source organism: Bombycilla garrulus (assembly GCA_013400315.1). NCBI lineage: Eukaryota > Metazoa > Chordata > Aves > Passeriformes > Bombycillidae > Bombycilla > Bombycilla garrulus. The sequence goes on from VXBU01005411.1 coordinate 286,386, forward strand.
ACCTTTATTAATTTCCTTGGTTGTTCATTTTTACATAATTTCTGTTCACAAGAATATCAGAAAAAAATCCACCTACCTAAGGCATTCCTTTTACAAGACCTTTTACCATCACGCTTTTAATTGTGAAACTCTTTTTGAAAAATATATCAAAGGAAAACTGAACAGTAAGTGCAATTAACAATGACATTTCTCTACTAAAAAATATACTTGCTAGATTTCCTCCTAGTAACACTAATCCCAATTACTATCCTCATGCAGAATTCTATTACTTTGGTTTTTTCATAAGAAGGAATAAATCTATTTGGTTTACAGAAATATCTGAATAAATTAATTTTAAAAGATATTAAGCTCTCAAGGCAATGTTTAGAAAAAGCTATGCAAACAAAGAACTAAGACAGAAACTTCAAAAAGTTTTCTAGTTTAAAAAACCGTCAACCTTTCAAAAGGAAACACAGATACATCAAATATAGGCTCTCATTTTTCTGGGTATATGGTCGGCAGTATTTTTTACTTTCTCCATTTACAACTCTGGATTACTCCTGTAGGGAAAACACAGTTTGGTTTGTAGCTAAAGAACAGTTTCTAAAAACTGAGCTATTCCTAAAGAACAGGTTTCTAAGGCAGAAGAGGTCTTCTGCTTTTTGTAGCTACTCAAAGCTTTAAAATCAAGGCTTAGGACATTAAATAACTATTTAGAAGGAGTACTGTGCATTATTCCTCAAATGTATTCACAATAGCTCCTTTTTTCACTAGAGTAAAATGTTTCATTTAAAACCACATGAACTCCCTTCAAGACAATGCTTTCAGAGATGCTAGCTATATCTTTCCACTTGCCAAATATAAAACAGGAAAATCAATAGCAAAATAGTAAAAAGGATGTTATGCTTTGTTTTAAAACTAGGTAATTTTTTCCATACTGGAGAAGGGTTGCATTCAAGTCACTTTGCCTTTTGCAGAACTTGGAGACTCAAACATAATGGAAATGCCAATTTCTGTTGGCTGTGTATAAATTATTTTGACCCACATATTCTCTTTATTGCTTGTAGAGTCCGTGTGGCACATCCAGTATCTACTCAATCAACAGAAGAGCAATTTAATACCTTTGTTATCAGAAATTCTATATGTAATAAAAAACACACTCTGTTGTGTCTCTACATTTATAAACATGGTATTTGTCCACTGAGGCATCATAAGGACTTAGATTACTTATGTTTGGGAAATTAAATTACTCTCTTTTCAACTTAGATATATCAAATAGCTTGTGCATAAAACATATTGCCTCGATATCTACTGAGATTCAGTATAGGCAGAAGTAACGAGTAATAGAGAAATTAATCCCCTTTACTTCTCAACAATTAACTCATTTTATTGGAATTTCATGGGGTTTTTCCTATTCCACTCTCATCCTTCGTTTCCCAAGTAAAAAATTCAATCCTCTTGAACTTTCAGATGTTTAAGGATCATGTTTGCCGCAACCCAACAGTATCATAGACAGTTTTACTTAGACTATGAAAAAGCTGTTTAAAGAGAAATAAACAAAAAAAGGAACACTATTACAGTTCAATATATTAAATATTTCCATGTCCTTTTTTCACGCACTTTCACCTTCCTCTTAAGACAAATCTCTGGGAACATCAGTACCCAGGAAGACTTCATAGTTCAACTTGTCTTTAAATCACTCTAGAACAGAGAACAGTAGCAGAGATTTTGGACTGAAAAAATTTCATTGACCCTTTCTGTGACAGACAAAACTGCATGGATAATTTTTTTCCTCTCCAAGGTAATACTGAAGGAAAGCCTCTGAGGGAAGTCAATGCAAACATGTCCTTGTGAGTCCATAGAAGGTGACTATTATAATACTTTTGTAATTTGAAATACTCTTACATGGACACCGGATGTCACCATGACTCCAAATGTCCATTGCAGAAACAACCAGAAATTCACACAACTTTTGTAATACAAATTTTAAAGAAAGATGTTCAGAACTCACTGTACTCTCCATAAATTCATGGCATCTTAATTTGTGATGGCCTAGAAATTGTAAAATTTAATCCTGAGATGTTGTTTAAAGCATTTTGTTATTAAAGGAGGTTTAACAGACTTTCTATGAGCACAGAGGTTAATACTGTCCCCATCTTTTACAAATGAAAGGCTATCCACCCTAGTATAATTCAATAGACAGAATTGAAATCATTGAGAGTTCTATATAAAGAGCAAGGGTAGAGAATGATGCAAAATGTCAAGAGCTTCTGTTTATAGGTACTGAAATTCTAACAAAAAAGAAAAAAAAAGAAAAAAGTTAGGTTTGAAAGGAACTGATCCTTTTGAAGTAAAAAATATTATCTTACTGTATAAACAACCATGAAAAGCAGAAACTCTGTTCAATGTCTTAGGCATTGTCCTTGAAACTCCTTTTAAAAATGTTTAGAATTTGCTAAGGATCTCATTTCATTTGACCTTCCCTAAACCATAAACTGCAGAACTTCCAGAAATTGATACTATATTTTTCTTTTATGAAGGAGCAGAGACTTGTATTAAACTCAAGCTGAATAACACACATTGTTTATTTGTGCTCCTGTAGCAGTACCTGAGCTAAAACAATATTCTAATACACTTCTTGAAGATTATTTAAGTAGCTCAATTAGTAGATTATACATTTCTTCTGGGTAGCAAATTAACCTATCCATCCACACAAGAGTAGTTTCATCTTTTCACTTGAGTTTGGGATATGGATTTAGCTAAAATTATACTTTCTAATTGAACTCAAGCCTAGTTTGCTGCAACACCATTTCATTGCCATTGGTAATGTAAATCAATTAATGTCAGGGCAATCAGTACAATAATGTGATGACTGTAAAAGTAGAAAAGACCAGGCTATTACTGAAAGTTCATTTTTGTATAAATAATAAACTAGAATACTTACAATGTAAATAATAATTGAGAAATAAAAGTTTAAAACAATGAAAAGGTACTAGAATTGTAGACACATGATAGTTTTGCCTTTTCTGTTGAAGTCAGAAAAGACGAATAGCAGATACCAGTTTATTTCAATATGCTTACAACAGATGAAACTGTATCCCCAAAGGCCACTATACTGTTTTATGTTGTGTTTTCATTGCCTCTAAAATCTGCCATATTTTTCTTAGACATATAAAAATAAATATTTTCAGATTTACTATTGAGATACTGCTATTTCATATTTATTGCCAGAGGTATGCTGCAATTCTTCACAGACTTTCAAATTCTTGCCTAAATATCTAGGGGCAGGTTCCATAAAACAAAAAATAGAAGAACTTCACCCTAAACATGAAACCATTTTCTCAACAGTAATTATTTTTCTATGACACACTTTGGCCAGCTGAGTCCTAGGAACCACAGACTAAGTCTTTGTTAGGCCTTGTGAAGAACTAATATACACAGAGACACGTGACCTAAAATAAACATGTTATGCTGCATGAATCCCTATCGCAATCTCCTTTTAGGTACAAAAAGTCAGCTATGAGATCTTCCTGAAGCTCCTCTTCTCCAGACTGAACAACTCCAACTCTGTCAGAATGGTCTTTTACAGGACAGGTACCAGAATCCTGTCAATTGTCTTCCTAGCTCTCCTCTGGACCTGTTCCAGTTGGTCCATGCCCTTTTTGTGATTGAGGCCTCAGAGCTGGATGCAGCACTCCAGGTGAGTCTCACAAGAGCAGAGCAGAGGGTCAGGATACCCTCCCTCACCCTGCTGATCACAGTCCTGTTGATGCAGTCCAGGATGCAGCTGGCTTTTTGGGCTGTAAGCACACATTGCCAGCCCAGGTCCAGCTTCTCACCTACCAAGTCCTGTTCTTCCGGCCTGCTCACAGTCTTAGATGGGCATAATGCAGGCTCAGGGCAGTCTGCAGAACTGGATGACTTTTAGCGGTCCTTTGCTGTCATTGGTTTGTGGGAATCCATTAATTTTAATTGTCCTTTACTGCTCTGTGACACTCTTACTCCAAATGGTGACAGTGGCAGAGCAATTTACTGAATGTATATAAATGCTCTGAGCAAAAAGCCAGGAATTTTCTGCTAAGGATCATCACCTAGGCTAAAATTTCTTTAACTTCAGAATCCTAAAGCAACCACCCTTATTCCATTTCACTTACAGAGGAACAATGTGAAGTGAGCTGTAAGGTCTGAAAAATTACATCTGCATGATGTACAAAAAATATACACAAATACAAAGGATAACTAACTACAATCTATAACTTGTCACCTTTCCTTTGTCCAGACCCAGCTACTGTCCTCCCTCACCCTAGCCAACCCTCACTCCAAACCCCTGGTTGTGTACCAAGGATGAAAGATATGAAACAGCTGACTAAATTTAGCTGCAATTATAGACTGGAGGAGGATTATTAATTATTAGTAGGTCAAGGGCTTAAGGAAGTAAATGCCAGCATAGGAGGGTTTTATACCTTGTGTCATCCACACCAGAGCTGACAGTATAGGTAAGACACATAGGAGCTATAAAGACCCTTCCCAGGGATTTGCAGGTACCAGCTATTCCTCTCCAAAATGCTGCCTGAGTGGTCAACAAAGTCATAGGAGTGATGAGCACACTAGTGCTCAAACTAAGAGCTCAATAGGCCCTACCTCTCTCTTGTGTATTAGGTAAGAAAGTATTGCTTTACATATTCCAGTTATGTATACCCTGGATGCACAATCTCTTTGCATAAACAAATTGACCCCAAACAACCTCCACTACAGTTAAATACTTTGGCTGGTGAATAATATTTGGCTAGTAACAGCTTAGGAAAAAGCTTGTATGCTTGTATTTGGCAAAGGAAAATATGTTGAGAATTTTATCAGTAATGTTATCTCCTTTGTTTAAAAACTTATGTTTATAAACTGTTTGACACAGACTACAATGTAGAACTGCTCCTGAATTTAGGATATTGAACGATGATAATTTACACTTTATGTAAAGAAGGCGTTCTGTTATCTATACCTGGCTGAGACAGTGACTTTCATCCTAGCAGATTACAGACTGAGAGTGTATAATGTATACTTTCCAGCCTCCTAGCTCCAGAAATGCTACACACCTGGGCATGAAGCCACCAACCCTCAGGAATATATAACACTTTCACAGGAGAGCAAGGAGCATACTCAGAAATACAAAAACCTGAAAATATACCACATCCACACTGGCTGCTTACAGGACACAAAGTCTATTTTCTCATCTACAAGTTCAAAAATGCTTAGGTCTTGGACACCAAAGGAATATATAAAGTAGTGGGACAAAGGAACAAGGTCAAAAGTTTTATTTCTCACACATAATGGACACTCTGTGTAGGTATATAAATTGCTGAAAGAAGGGGTTCATCATAACAAATATGCTTCAAGTCTGAAATTAACTCTGGGATACAGAAAGGAATTAACTTATCACCATTCTATCTTCTAAACATTGCAATTCTTTACTCATGCTTCTTCTGGAACCTAAAAAAACCTAAAAAAATACATTAAAAATCTATTTTTTGTGTGTGTGTGTGTGGTTGTCAGATAATTGAATGAACTATGGGAGGATGCACATGCCCTGAATAAAAGGACCCAGGAACCTACATAGGATGTTTTGGTGCTCTTGGTGACAGGTTCTCCCAGCTCTTTCAGATTTGTGAGCTCACTTTATGAGGTCACTCTTTATGAGTCAGATGGTGAAGCCCCTCACTGCACCTTTCCACTACCTGTTCCAGTTGATGGTTATCAACACAAGGAATGTGACAGTGCAACCAAAAATGTCACATTTTAAAGACTGGCTTGAAGAAATGAGAGTTCTAAAGAAGATTTATGTTTTTAGATTAAGACAACCTGCATTTCCTACGAAACACTGAAAATATCCTTTCTTATCTGTACACAAGTTTGATTTTGATAATTTTAGTTGCCCTTTTTTATTAATACAATGGAGAGAAAATCATTGATCTAAACAATGTAAACTGTCAATAATCCACAAGAGTTATTTTTTTTAAATCTTATGTTATTGATAAAACTAAACTTAATCCCTTGTCAAATTTATTTTATGGCAATGAGTTTCTGACATAGTCTTTCTAACCTTTCATCTTTAGTTCTTCCATATACAAACCCATACTACGTGCTAGAACACGCATTTATAATGAAGAAAACCTGTTGTGATCAATCAGAGGGAAAACAAAACCATAAAATATGCAACAAAAATCAGCATGACAGAAAGATGATAGATCATAATTTACCATTTCTTGTGTTTCCTGGGAGCTTACACAGGTCTGTTTTTATTTAATTATCACAAGAGGTAATAAAATTAGAGGCATACCAATGGGGAGCAGGTCATTACTGAGAGTTGTTAACTTTTTAATATAATCCAATGCTCTTTTAATCACTCAGCAACTAAATTAATTAGCTGATAAAGGTTAGAAAACTTTTCCCCAAACCTAAGTAGAGTAAATAATTTCTTTCTTACATTCCACATTCTATATACATTTTAAACAAATTGATTTTATTTCAATATATAAAAAACTAAGACTTTCAATTACTGTATGAACACCTGATTGGAACGTAACCTGAACAGACAAAGTACCAGGTACATGATAAACACAATTTTTTCCTTACACAAAATCTGTCACCTTTTCAGTATCTACGAATTCTGTGAAGTAAAGATACACTTTATGACATCAAATTTTCATAAGTACTCAAGGACCTCCAAACCACAACTGATGAATCTTATGTGTTTCGTATGAAAATAAAATTATTTGAATGGCTACCAGTGTCCTGGTAAGACACATAAGACAGTAATCAAGATTATTTTCTTAGAAAGAATATGCATAAAAATTATGTATCAAAATTGCCATAAAATAAATAGGAATAAGCTTCCTCACACTTACAGCAGAGTAAGAGTACAGAGGTATTGAATCAGATATAGCTCGTAGATACAGTCATACACAAAATTATGTAAGTGTCAAGCATTACTTGCACAAGATACATTTCTGCATTAAATTTCTCGTTCTCCCATTGTCACTTGTTCCCACCTTACTGTCATGTTTAACACCTACTTCTCCTTCCTTCTCCTAACTCCTACACACTCTTACACAAAGACTCTTTCATTGCATTCAACTACGTAGTCCATATGTCCAAGACATTTTTAAGAACATAGTAGTTTTGGACAAGATTGGTTACTTAGAAAACAACACTTTCTTTATTGTGTTACACAAAAAATTACATTTTTTTCAATTTTTCTAGTACTGACCTTGATAGTACGTTATTACATGCTAAGAATGCATCAAGTGCAACATAGCGTACATTTCTAATACAGCAACAGTATAATTTGATATATATGCATATATAACTGGATAAAAATCTAATAACTGAAATAAAGCTAAGCCTCACTGTGAAGTTAGAATTTTATGTCCTGATTCAGACTCCCTCTATATATGTTATTATAAATAATTAACTACACAATCAAGCCAGAAATTTGGTTTAAGTCCAGTAGATGTCTCACAACAAAGTCAATATATTTTTACTCAGGTTTTACATAAAACATTGGTAACTCCCTGGTCTTTTGTCCACTGGTAAACCCAGTTATTTTTCACAGTGCTGAATACTCCCTAGAAGACAAAGATATCAGAAAATACTATATTTCTCCCATTAACAAACAGATAAACATAGGCTTTTATTTGACGAAAAACTTTTTAAAGAATAGTACGGATCATATTATGAAATCTCAAGTGGACTTCTATAACCTTCCCATTAAATCAGTTTTAAATATGAATTCTGAATTGAATCTGAAGTTTGTTTAAAAACGTGTCTACTGTCAGCTTTTTATAGAATTAGCTTCAGGGAACAGATGGACATTTGAATATCTTCTTAAAAATGTATTTATGTAAGACTTTTGGTAGGAAAAAAAAAGCTGCATTTAGAGAAAGTATCTAAGAGGAAGGTAAAAGAAAAAACCAAAAGGAGGATTGGAATTTTTCAGGCTGCATTTTAAGGATTAACAAAGTATCTGTAACTGAAGATACCACCAAGCAAATACTTCAGTGAAGCTAATTTTTGCAAACATACAGGAAGATCCACACAGACCTGCAGTATGCCTTGCCAGTTCCTCAGGATTCAGTTTACCTTAATCTCCTTCCAACTTACCAGTCATACTGAAAATACACAATGTATGTCCTCAGTTACTTCATGTTCTTACACATGAATATTTATTGTCAGTTCTCTTTTTTTTTGTGGTAAATGTTGACATTTAGGTGTTAGATCTCATTTTTTGCATTCTTGAAGTCTTTCGGAGGTGATTTATAAAAAAATTCCATTCTTGATGACTTATAAAACTTGTTATATCAAGAATACAATGGACTTCTTCAAATCTCAAGTATGCTTATGTAAAAAATAATTATTGCCTAAATACTGCTCCAGAAATGTGCTGGGAAAAAAAATGAAAATTATTTTAACAATGCAGATTGGAATAAAATAAAATACAGAGCTCAAATCCTTAAATTAAAACTGATTTCTTCCCTCTCTGTTGCACAACACTGTTATCTCATATTCGCTATGTACTTCATTTTTCCTTTCTTTTATCTTTGCATTTTTATCTGCCTTTGTAAGCTAAAGAATGAACGGTTCTAATACAGTGAATTATACATTTGCAAAGAGATTAGGCATGAATTAGAAAAAAACCACAAACATATAAAGCCAGTTACTTTTGGCCTTTCTCAATCCAGATTTAAATACATGACTGTGCTGACTAACACTGCATTGCTGAAGGTCAGCAAGATCTAATGCCTGACTGTACTGAGAAACAAATGAAACCATTCATTGTAAGCTGCCATGAACAAACGATAGCAAATACTTCAAACAGAAATAATGGAAAACAGTGCGGAATGAGCAAAGATATCTGCAGAAATAAAGCAGGGTTGCAATTTTCTCATATACCTCTAACTACCATCACTTCTACATCTCTGCAACGTACATCTCTGTTCACACCATCCAAACGTTACTTACTACCTACTACTGTAAATTCTTCTCATTTCAGATATGATCCGAAAAATAGTACATTATATTCCATTTATTAGTTTTTATAACAAGGTGTGCTTTGTCTGTCTGGGATGAAGTTAATTTTCCTCACTGCAGCCTGCATGGTGCTGTGTTCTGGATTTGTAGCCAAACATATTAGTAACACAGCAATGTTTTGGCCATTCTTGGAACATTGTTTGCAAAGAAGCAAGGTTTTGTCTTCTTAGTACTTTGACTCTGTCCCCAGCATGGGATGGCAAGAAGGTGGGAGGGAAAACAGCCAGGAACAGCTGCCCCAAATTAACCATACCACGTAACATAATGTTCAGCAATAAGAACTGAGATAGAGGAAGAAGGGTGCAAGGGATTGCCTCCAAATGTGGCTGCTGCTTGGTCAACAGCTGGACAAGAGTCTGCTTGTAGGAGGTGATTTTTTTGGATTGGTTTCCTCCTTCTTTCCTTCATCTGTTAATTTGTCTTTATCCAAGGAATGTATTTTTCAGTTTCATTTCTCTTATTATTTCCCCCAACCTGTTGGGTGGGGAGAGTGAGTGGCTGTATGGAGGTACCCGGCTGCTGGTTAGGGCCAACTCATCAAACAACACTATGTAAATGTAGCTTTCAATTCAAACAGTATTTATATACTTCATGCAAAACATCAGAAATCTTTTAAAAGAACCTTATGCTACTCCACAGAGCCCACAGTGTCATGTTCTACTATATTATGTGGCTCTTACCATACTCTGTTTGCAAAACAGAATTGAAAATCACATAACAATTGTACAACATAAATTTCCATGCAACCATCAGCACTCTGTTTTTCATATCCAAGGATATTAGTAACTTGACTGCAAAATCATTTCTTAAGAACTCTGTCACCTCTCCTTCCCTCAATGATATCATTAAAGCTTATCAGCCCTTCTTTCTCTCAGTGACATATTATATGGACAAGATAAACACCACATCTTTAAAAACCATATCAGTGAATGGTGTTAGCTGTTCAGTATGTGTCACAAAATTGAAGTTTACAGTAACCAGATGATTATCAGCTGTTCTTTTGTGTTTGTTTTTTGTGTAAGTTTTTTTTTCTACCCTACCATCTCATCTGACACTATAATTAGTCTTGTACATGAATTCAGAGAACACAGACAAAATTTCATTATCATAAGACACAGAAGTTTCATTACCATATATTTGGAATGTCTGCATCATTTGGAAGCAGGCGAGACATTAGAGCTCTGCAGGAGTGAACCTAGTACACCAGGTTACATTTTACCCTGGCAAACAAAATGCTTCTGAAGAAAAGTGCAACACAAGAAACCAACATAAAATGATAAACATATTAATAAGAACATCAATAGAAATTGGCTAAGAAAAATTCAAAAGAAAATGAAAAATGAATTCCTAATCTCCAAAGGGAAGAAACATCACAAAAACCAGTGAGGCATGATATAGTTCCAACTCTAGAAAATCAGTAAACATCAATATTTAAACCAAAACAAAGCTCTCAATAATTGACCTGTCTGAGGCACATGTCCCCTTATATCTCTGTCATTAACAAGCGTTCATCTAACAGTAAAAATCTCTCAACTGTTACTTTTCTGTATTTTTTTTTAAATTAATAAAATATAAAAGTCACTTTGAAGGGAAGGTGGGGTAGGCATTGTAGATCTCAATATGGTTTTCCAAAGAAGCTTGAATTATTTGTCTTGAAATGTAGTTCAGCTTAACCAACAGTATTACAGATGACTGCTTTTACTCCAATACAGTTTCATCAAGCAAGTTCACCAAACAATATCATTTCTTTTATGAATAAAATAATTTATGGGGAAAAGCAACTGCTCCAGGAATTCACTACTCTCCAAATGAAATTCCAGCTATAAAAGGACCTACAAATATTAAAAATATACGTATTAATGCCTTTAAAGCTGTAGTTGTTGAAAATCTCAGTTTTCCTATGATTACCAATATTCTTTCCCAGATGACAGTAATAATTGTCATTAAGTTTAATAAAAAACATAACTTAGATTATGCCTTTTTACTCTTATTTCCATAAAGAAATAAACTCATTGGATGTTCTGAATATTTGTAATTTTCTGTGTTTTAGACATTTGATCCCATAAAAAATAACATTACTAACTAAAAGATCTGTTTATCTAGAAAATGAAGGGGAAGGTTACAATCTTATAAATATATTTTATGTACAGATGAAACCTAAAGCAATTTATTACACAAGAAGCTACTTGATAATATTTACAGAAATATGTTGCAGAAAGGCAAAAGATATTAACTTTTCTTTAAATCAAATTCCCTCTCTGTACTAGGCAACTTTCAGGTGAGGTCAGTTTGTACCTAGATCTGAACTGCACTAATTTCCTGAAGCACTGCTTTAGGGCAGGATATATATAGTGCAGTGGCTATGCTACAAAAAGAAATTGGCAGCTTCTGCTTCAATCTAATAAAAGTGACCTGAGCATGTCTCATAAATTTAGCTTTCCCAAAGTAAAAATGGAAGCAATTTTAATTTCTGAAACGACAGGGCTTAAGTTCTATTGGACATAAGAGAGCATGAGAATTCATACAAAGCAGCTGTGAAAGAGGGTTTTGCATGAGGACCCTTAGTCCTACATAACCTCTGCTTTAGGAGTGTGAGGTGACTTTTTACGTGACCTCCAGACTAACAAAATCAACCGTGACCTATTCTTATGGCAAATGCTAGGTTTTCTGAAAAACAGCTGGCAACCATAAACACAGAGGAGCAGTGATAGGTGTAGGACCCTATCCTATGCTCCGTAGGAAAATGGAACATACCACTGGCCACTCCAAAGGCCACAGAAGGAAAACAATGAGATGGTTGTCCCTGTTGAAGACACCCACTGAAGCAGATAAACAAGGAAACTCTCACCAGGAAGACATGTTCATTACATAGGGTCATCAGGGTGTAGGACTTCTTATGATAGAATTTGGGAATAAAGCAGAGAAAATACTGGATACTCTGTAACACTTAAAAAGAGATGTTTAGGGAAAGGACCAAAGTGATGTAAAAAGAGGGACCAAGATGGATCTGGGAGGGATAAAAGTGGGAAACTAGAAAAGGACAGAGGTTAGTTGCATGTAAAGAGGTTGCTGAACAGGTCTGCCTTCCTGAACCTTGTGCTACACCATGGCCCACCCTATCTCCTGACTAAAGCCTATCTTATGTGTTGGTACACCCTCAGCTCTGAGCATGGACATATGGGAGCCTGTGAACTTCGAGCTGGACAAGTCTGCAAGCATAGGATGAGGTCTGAGTATCAGCAACCCAAGTAAGACCAGGAATGTCAGGTCCAAGAGCTGCAAGTGGGGAGATGGAGGTTCTAGGGGTCATCTGCAGCCTAGGTAAAGAGTCTGAGACCAGGTACAGGAGAGGAGAGACTTGTAATGTGCTGTGCAGTGTTGCTCCCCACAACTTGCTTCCCTGGCAATAGAAATGAAAATAAGATTGGGACAAAAGATGATCTATGCAGGTGAACCATGAAATGATAAGTGCAACCAAGGCAGAGTGTTTCAATACGGCAGTATGTGTGTTCGTGAAGATGAAGTTGTTCGGATGTTATGCTATGGTGCCATTAACTCAGGATAGAGAGAAAAATGTACAAGCCATGGTAGTTATCTCAGGGTCTTGCTAAAAATTAAATTTGGATACATATGTATCTAATTGCATTTCTAGGTAATCAAATTACTCACAATACGAAAATACCCTGCTATATTCAATTACAAAAGCTAGTTTTCTTTGCTTACATCTCTTGTGTCTTCAATTATCATTGATAACCCTGCTGGAAACTGGCTGAGGTTCTTGTCTGGAACATACTCTATTGTCAATGACTTGGACAGAAAATGTGTGTTCTACAAGTGTCACAACTTTCAATGGAAAATTTCAGTTGTCATAAAAAAATTGTAATTTTTCTTTTAGAAAACTGTTCCAAGTCACCTAAAACCATCCTTCCTGCATCTAAAACCGTCTTGAAGCCAAAGTTAACAGGTGTTCCAGTCTTTTCAGTCTAGAACTAGCCTGGTGAGGAAATATAGATATCAAAGCTTTCAAATTCAACCAAGAAATACATTCAGACATCTCAAAACCTCAGGAACAACCTAGAAATCCTGGGAAACCTAGATACAAGGTCTTTAATCTGACAAAGATGCTCTTTAGATAAAACTCCCAGGAGCTTGGATTTAAGAATGTGTAGGATTTTCAAGATGAGAGAGGGTTACTACCAACAAATTTGAAAAGAAACTTTTTCTATAAATAAACTTTTAAAATTTCAATTCTGCAGAAAATGCCAGCTGCTCCCTCCACTACAGATTTCTTTTTTTCCTATTAGTTTCTTGTTTGGAGTACTGAGCAGCACTTTCTTTTCAAACTCTGGGGAAATAGACATCTCTGGAAAGTATGATCCTTTCTGATACACCCCTCAAGATAAAATCAGACTGCAAATCTCCTGAAATATTTTCCACAGCTCTTTGAAAATTAGCTTAAAAATACATTAAGTATATGTAAATTCATGAACACATACACTCATATCTGTTCACATAAACAGATGTGATATGTACACATTTTTGTCCAATGTCTAGTGACTGATCCACCTGAATGATGTTATTCCTATGCTTCGGCTACATCCTAAAGCTTTCCTTACCTCCTCCCCTCCTTTATCTGATGGAAATATGAGGTCTTAGAGTGAAAAGTTCAGTTTCTGTGCATTTATATTTGGTTACGGTAAGAGCTGCAAATGCACAGGCTGAAGAAAGATTTATTTTTTCCTCAGTGGCTAAGGCAGACAAGTACTGTGTACCTCCATCTGTCACTGACATGAGAGGTGACCTTTTTAGATATAGTTTCTTCATCTGTAAAACAAAAATTGTATTAACCTACTGTACATCAGAACATTAATTTAATTAACGTTTTGGGGAAAGAAAGCTTAGAAACAGTCAGATGAAAAGTATTTACAAGTAGTATAACTGCTATAAATCAAAAGACAATTGGAATTAATATATTAATCCTACTGTTTTAAACATCAGGATTAATGTAGAAAAATTCCTATTGATTATTCCAGTCTTTTCTTAAAACATCTGACAATTACTTGCATTTTTGGCACTGATACTTCCATAATTGTATCCTGAATAATAATAAATATTTGTAGTAGCTGTACAGTAATACAAATTTGAAAATAAGGAAAAGCAAAGAGATCAAAGCCTCATACAGAAATAGACCTTTTACTTATGACTTTCTAATAATTTCCACAGCAACAAGTGGTGGTCTCATAAACATTGACATCATGAAATCATGACATCTTGGGTTTGAAAAAAAGCCACAGTCCAGAAGTGGAAATGCTAATAAAACCTAACAGAAACATCAATAAAACCTGCTAAAATAATTAAATGCCACTTAAAACATCCGTAACCATTTTTGGACAAGCTCTTAAAGATTACCTCTACTTGGAGAAATGCCATTACCAACCCATGGTTTCCACATTCATTTAACTGAGATTATACAAATGTTGATAAGTGATCCCTTAGTATCTGACAGGTATTATTTCCATTATTAGAGCCTATTATTGCTATTAACATTTATTTCTCAGGTTAATAGAAATAATTAATATTTATTTTAGTATTAAGCAATACGAAAACCTAAAATTTATGATAATATATTCTGAAAAATGTCCCTGGAAGGCTCTTCATAAGAAATGAAGTCAAATTAACATAATACAATAAATTAAAATAATAGTTAGAAAGTAATGTATTTTTCATGCATTACTATTTGCATCCCAAAGAAGAACACCTTGAACCTATATATACAGATTCTTAAACTTGTCTCACTGTAACTATCATCTTCTCTTTGATACTGTCTCCTTTTATTTCCACTTAAATTTCACCATAGTTTGTGTTTTGAATTTTAAAGCATATGTTTGCAGATACAGAGAAAAACTGTCACAAACAACAACAGCGTTTGAGTCTTATGCTTCATAAAGCATAACAAAATAAAATTACCTTGTCTACCTCTACCTTGGAAAATAGTCCATTTTTTAAATAAACAAATAGCATCTAAATTTTTCAGAACAAGTATGATGTTTATACATGTTTGTATATATATATGTTTGTATATTTGTACATGTTTATGGTTGACTACATGTCTAATCAAAAATAATAATGCAAGGTGAAGGAGCATTAGTTCTTTAAAAGAGTTCTGCACTTCAACAAACTGTCAATGCTGAATTGGTGGGCTTATTTCAGGACCTAGTGAATAGATCTAAAAGTGGAAACCTGTCTGGCAGATTAATTAATTTCGACCACTTCATGTTAAAGAAGGAGGTGACACTGACTTCTACAGAACAAATTTAAGACTTAGTTTCTCAAGATATTTAGACCACTGAATCACTTAAATTATTTGCATACCCCAAAAATTAAAATTAGTATTTTCACAAAATAATATAGGTAGGATTTATCCTTTATTTTACAACTCAGTTTCTCAGTTATTTGCCAATATTTTAATTATACTGTTTATAACTGAGTCTAGAATATTCCCCGGTATAATACTTTTTACTGATTTTCCTTTCAGTTTGAATGACATCTACTATGTTAATTATTATCTGAATCCAAAGGGGAAAAAGAGAAGGCGAATAGGGAGGGAAATGTAAAAATATGAGTCAGTAGCTCTAGTAAAGTTTTAATCATCAGTTTAAAACTAAAATTCAAGAGGTAGAAAAGCTAATAAATAAAAAATGTTCTTGCACTACCACACAATAATTAATGTGGGTATGCAGTAACTAAACCAAAATTTCTTGAGATGCCCTAAGGCAGGCAAAAATTAATACCTAATATCCTTTGATCCATTTTGTGAAAGTTTAACTATACTTTTTGAGAAGAATTTCAACTTGTGCGCTGATCCACAAGTAAAATCCAGAAGCCAAAATGCAGGATCTCTTACCTCAGGTAAGCATTCAATAAAATGTTTGAAGTAAAAAATAACCAGGCAATCAACACTGAGATAACTTCAGACATTGCCACCCTGCTGAATTTATAGCTACACACAACTCTGAGCAAGAGTAAGAATGAAGTCTCAATTCATCATACAGTTTCACCAATAACACATTTCTTTCCTTAGGTCATCACTGCCCTGGTTTTAGATTTTTTTAAACCATTGCTTCTTCAGGAACTGGAACCGAGTGCTTTTCTCTGCCCAACCAATGAAGCCCCTTCAATTCCACAATGTAGTGGACTGAAACCTCACTGTTCCAATTCTCTTTGGCTTTGTCTGGAGTACTTTGGAAGTACTCAGCAGAGCATGAAAAGTGTTCCTTCTCTCACAGAGCCAACTTCCCCCAAAGACTGATTATTTTGTTAGTTAGGTGCATTCTTATGACAGTTTTATGTTCAAATATACGAATGATAATAACGTATTTTCCAGAAGTATCTACAAAGGATAATAAGTGTAAATGATGACAAACTTCATACATGTTTATTGTGAACCTTGGAACCACTGCCTGGCACAGCCTTATTACTCTGACCAATGCTGAGACATTTTATCAGAGGTAGGCATCTGTTAATGATCTCAATGTAAGGCTTATCATCACTTCCTTGCTAAAATATACATCCCTGTTTATAAAATATAAAAACAAGTACCTATTGGTCTATTCAGAAGCATCAAATTGCTTCCATTATTTACCTGCAATTGTGTACAAAACAACAAAGAAAGCTAAGTATGAATCACTCTAATCATATAAAGAGGATAATACTTGCAGCAGTAATGAGACATATGATAAGGAACAATAGGAATTGTGATTTTACTTGGGAAAAAATCTAATAAAAAAAGTCTCTCAGAATTAAATTATAGTCTATTACATAGCACAGAGCTTTTCAAAATTGCAAAACTGCTGTCTTTATTTTATTATTCACCTCGAACTAGCAGCTCTCATAAACTTTCCAAATTCAATTGCTCCTACCCTAGCACAATCTTCCCATCCAATTTGCATTAATCCAATCACAGCACTGAGTGGTTCCCTTGTGAGAATGCAGGCCCTTAAAAGAAAAGGCTAGATGTATTTAAAGTACTTAAAGGTATCCCACTTTCCTTAAGGAAATAAAATTAACAATCTAGAAAACTTTATATGGTCAAATTTTAGTGACTATTTCTATATTTGTGTGTTTGAAGTCAGTAAACTTACTATTAATAGATCACTCACATAAACAGAAAGTCAAAACAGCATTCTTGTTCAAAATTCCTATAGATTTCTACCAACCCATGAACCAAGACAAACCATAAATAGCAATGCCAAACTAAGCCACCAAAGAAAGAACACACATGGCAGTGCTTGGGGATGGGAATGACTTCAGACAAAGAAAATTCACAAGGAGAATATCCAGACACAGTGAGAGAAGCTGCAGCTTTCTGAGGCATGCTGCACTTCAAAACCCCACAGCACTGAACTTCATCCTCAGGACTGTCTGACACGTGGTCAAGAATGACTGAGCCCATCACTGAGTTTTCTTCTCCCTTCATTTACTAATTCGATGCACTTGTAGAATAAGTAGAGATGGTGCTAGAATTTGCAAAATTCTACAACCACAAGCAGAAGCAGGCAGAAGTCAAACTCAGGAAAAGTGTCATGTGGTAGGTAGTCTCATCAAAAGTTCCTTTTCAACCCAAGGATTTAGGATATCTCTGTATGCGAAGCAGGTGCATGTTCTGTTGGACTCAGAGACAGTTCTCTGGGCTGCCCTTGGGTCAGATCACACTTTGGAATAGGTAAAGGATGATGAATAAACTTCATAAATAAACATGGCTTTTAACATGTTTAACTTAAATTTTTAACCTTTTCATATCATGCTGTTGTTTTGAGAGCATACAAATCATGGAGAGCAGTAATTAAAATGAGAAAAATCAGAAGACGCTACATCAGAAGACATCAGAAAATTGACATAATCTTGATTGTACCCGTAGTTTGGTTGCTATCTAATACAGGCTAAGAAGCTTTCATAGCTCCTTTCCAAGAGAAATACTAGAGGAAGAAGAGACACTAAATCTTCCTGAATTAAGTTTCTTCTTATCCTGACTTTGCATTGTGAATTGGAATGGCCTTTCACTCAGCCATCAACAGTGACCTTCATTATGAGTTCAATTTAATTGAATTCAATTTAATTGTGTAAGAAAAATTAGTAGTTTTATTTGCCGTCTTTTTTCTATTATATAAATGACTACACTGCTTCCTGGAACCAGTTAATACTTGTAATAAGAGCATCCGTCTGTTAGCACTTAACCTACTGACTTAAACCTGCTCACATGTCTGTACTGCCATCCTCATGAGTGTTCCAGCAGAGAACATGTTGTGTAAGCAAAGCAGCAACCCTGGACTGAGTCAGCTTCTAAATTATTTATACAATTACCACACAAAAAAATAAAGCTCGTATAAACCTAAAATCTCAGGAGAATTTTAGCTTCTTAAAAGCATATATCAATTCCATGTAATAAATCTTGTAGAGTCTTGGAGAAATGTAAGAACAAATCAACTGGGACAAGATGAAAGAATATATTAAATGATAATATGGAAAATATAGTCAGTATATAGCACATAATATGGAAAACACAGTCAGTCCAAGACAATGTCCACAATGATGTGAAAAAAGTTTTCAATATGTTTTCTGTCTTCCAAGTGAGTAATTAATACTTCTGCCATTTCTGTTGCTTTCTGCTACTGAAATACTTTGGTGATGAATAAGTAAAGAGTGATGTGCTTTGAGTCGGGCATCATACCTGAGTGGAAAAATTATAAACCTTTTAAAATATTAT
>VXBU01005411.1:305288-335307 GCA_013400315.1 Bombycilla garrulus
ATTGTTATTATTTCTAGTTTGTAATTCTGGAGACAGAAGGACATATACTGTACTATATACTTAAATAAGTTCAAAATTTCACAATACTATCTTAGCCCATTATTGAATTTATCCTAAAAAGTTCTTTAGTCCTTTAGTGCCAAAAATCTTTTATTCTTCTACATGCCTACAGTGTAAAAAAAAAGTCTCAAGAAGAAAATGGGGAAAAAAAGCTAATTATCTTCAAGTGATTCAAAGGGTATTGTTCTTGGCAAATTTTCTCATTGATACAACCATTAGAATTCCTGATAATGTGGAGAATGAACAACCTTTAATTATTACTGTAACAAGAAACATGCAGAAGAGAAGGAAGGAAGTACTCAGGCAAGTATATTCCTATGTGAGTTAGAGAAGCAAGAAGTTCTAAGAAGTAGAAGATTTGAATACTTTTTCTTTCCCTACTATATTTACATTCTGTCTTACAGTCTTATCAACAATATTTTAGGATTTCACGATCACCCAGGATTATCTTCTGCATCTGTCTTGGTTTTAAAAGACAGGTGCCTGCTCTTGGAATAGAAAAATGCAAACCCCCTCCCTCCAAATTATTTAAAGGGGCTCTCAGGCAAAGATATGAGGATAAGAATAACAGATCTTTAATATGTATAAACAAAATAAAATAAAACAAAAAACAACAAACTACAACCTAATAGGAAAATTAGAACAAGATGCAGTATTAAACAAAAAGACAAAACCTGACAGTTAGAATACAACCTGACACCCTGTCAGTCAGGGTGTTGGTAGCAGTCCAGTTTGAATGGTGGCTCCAGTAGTGCTCCTGGAGTGACAGAGGGTTCTGCTGAAGCAGAGATCCTGTAGAAGGGTGGAGTTTTCCTCCAATGGTCCAGTGGTCCTTCCTCTGGGAATCCAGTGGGAGAGAAGGCTGCTCCTCTGGGAATCCAGTAGAAGGCAGATGCCTGTTCTGTCCAAATGCCCAGATTATATCCAGGTGGGAATGCTTGGCTTCTCCCCCTGGGCAGAGCTTCTCACAATGGGATTATGTCATTCTATGAGTCATGTGGTGGGTCCTCACAATGGCCCATTATACAGGAAATGGCTCCCAGAGGGAGTTATCTATGACTCATGGGGCAAGGTGTTAATGGCCCATTAACAGGAGATGGTCTGGGGGAGGAGGTAAGGAAAACACTGCCCCTCCCGGTTTCAACAGTTCATGAAGATGGAGATAGAATACAACCTTCTGGAATATTTTTACATTGTAACCTAGGACAGCATCCTTGATTTCTGCCTGGGATTTCCTAGGCAATATCTGCAGAGGAGCATCTCAGAACTGTGACCCATATCTCCATGGGATCTGAGATGTTGTGCTACATTTCTAGTTCTTGACTGCAGATTTCCAAATTTACTCAAGTTCCTGACAGGTGATTTACCCTCTACTAAATGCAAATACCTCAATGAGAAGAACAGAGGACTGAATACTCAGATCTATTCAGCCTGGGCAACCATATATCATTCTATGTCTCCAGGGACAATAAATAGAACTTACAATTTTGCACTTTGCAAGAAACTCTTATGCAACAAACTCTTAGCCAAAAAAAAAAAAAAGTGTGTCTGCCTTAAAAGGAAAAAAAAAAGCCCAAAAACCAAAACACTTTAGTATGCTAGTATAATTCCAAGTATTTTCAACGATCATATATATATGATATACCATCTAGGTTAAATGATTAATGATCACCACTGATCAATGATTAAACTGTCCTTTTCCTTCCTTTGGAAGGTTTGTAAGTGGCCTGTAAAATACAGCATCTTGTCATTCCAAGTCACTACTAAATCATGGTCCAGGCCTACTGGTATTAAACACAATTCTTACTGTAAGCCATTTTGAAGATACTCCTTTCAAAAAGAAAAAAAAAACAAACAAAAAAAAGACAAAAAACCCCACTAAACCTAAAAGCCTCCTCTAAAACAGAGAGGGATGAATTGAGAGAAATAATAAATTTGAAAACTGAAATAGAACTGTACATATGGAATGATTAAAAAAAAATTAGACCAGTCAGCATTTGGGTAACAAGAATCTAACTTGCACAAAACTCATATACCAAATTAGATAAATTAGTAACAGTTCAATTTTAGAAACTTCCCACTTTTTGGAGGCCTTCCTAATTAGAATTACCATAAATCAGAATTCATATCTCAAAGTAAAAAATGGCTATCTCTGGATTAGGCTAAACATTACTTTTACAATTCATTTTTCAGTGCTAATCTCCAAATAATTGGGTAAAGTTGTTAACTACAATTTTAATTCTATCAGATGTTTCTTGTAAAAAAAAAAAGAAATGAGAAGGGAAAGACTGTAATCAAATGAAAGACAAATGATTCTGTTGTTCACAAAGTTTAGGTATCTGCGCAAACTGGCTGCATACTTTTTGTATGAATGAGTATGTTTGGTGTGGGAAGAGCTCTTCAAAATCAGCTTCTAAGGAGCCAGCTGGAAAGAAATATATGATTAAGCAAATGAAAAACAGGCAACAGTGTCAGTCAACTCTGTGGCTTCAGAGAACTTACAGCACATGATTTTTAATGTCTTGGTTTCTCTGGCAAAAAAAAGAAATAATTTTGTTCAGGTCCCCAAAGGATCCATGATTTTCAATGCCTAAAAGCTTTTTAATCTGGATTTGTTGAATTATACACAGATTTGAGGACTTCATAATCTTTGAGTATTAATCACTTAATACCTAGCATAAAATGTTCCGCAAATATATTGAAACATAGTCATGACAATTCATGGAGTGTTTGAATAAAAAACAAGACTGTACAAGGCTGTGAGGAGGAAAGGCTTTCCATCATTTAAGCTAATACATTGAATAAACACTTAAAAAATATCATTGGCACAAGTAATAAAGCAGGCATCAATTTTATAAAAATGTTCTTGAGAAGCAGAGGCTCTAAATTCTCACTTAATGTCCCTCACAATTACATATGCAAATCTCATACAAAATGTTAGCAGCAAAAAAATGCAACATACGATGACACAGCATCCAAACTCGAAGTCCTGTATCCCTTCTGTGTGAACTTTTACATGTGCCCCCAATGCCATTTGCTGCATGGCTCAGCGAAATAAGCGATGGCCACTGCCTCAAGAAACAGCGCCAGCAGAGTGGGGTTTAGGGCCACCCTGTGACATTGTGCAGAATCCCACATAAGTGGTGGCACAGCTATCAACTACTCAGGAAGTAAGCAGTTGTAGTATCTACTCCACACAGATATCAGAATAAGGCTTCTATAAAGCAAAACAAGAAGTTATTTTATGACCGAAAGCAAGATATATCCCCTGTCTCAAATGTGCCTGATGTATTATGGCAAATGAGGACAGAAGGATTATAGACTTGCTGAAAGGGCTTAAAAAATCGATCAAATTTTTCAAGATGTAAAGTTATGACACAAGAAGATGTCCATTAAGGCAGAAAAAATTTAAAAATCATTGATTTCTTGGGAGTTAGGATCAATCTTTTTGAGTATGAAATTGAGTGTGCAACCTTCACCCAAGGGACAAGCAATCTCTTTAACCTCACCTAAGGGATAATTCTACCTTGCTTCCAAATCAGAAAGAATTGTTGTTTTACTCGTGAACCTGCTGCTTTCCTAATGATGACAGCTTGCTTTTCCTCTGCCCAGCTTTACAGTCCTGAGTTAAGCGAAGATCAGAAATGAATGATCACTGTACTTACCAGTGCAAAGGAAGGATAAGGGATGCTACGATTCATCCTTGACACAGTGTTGCTAAAAGAGAAGCAATGCTGGTGCTATCTTTCTCAAGAACATGATGGTCACATTAAGACCAGTCCGCCACACAGGAAGTATCAAGTCCTCCATCAACTGAAAGAAGACATTACCCTTATACCTATGAATCATAATGAAAGGGCAAGCAGTACTTCAGAAAAAAAAAAAAATTAGTTTTTCTTACAGTCATTCCCTGATTCATAACAAGCCCATCAATTCTGTGCTTAACGGCGCTCTCAGACATCCATTGTTACTGTGCCACGTCTTTTCCCCAGCAACTTATTCAGGAGAGATACTTTTGAAGAAAAGAAATGGCAGAGAGAAAAGGAATTGGGAAACATGACAGTATTTGATCTTGAAAATCTTCTGTATTAGTACTTTTCATTGATCATTAAGAATGGGAAATACTTATTGAGCTGCAACGGCATTCATAATTTCTTCTGGAAAAAAATTCTGGTATTCTGGTTTAAAATAAAGAAAAACCTTACACTCTGATAGTAGTGTATTGATAAGCATTATTGACTACACCAGGGAATTGAAATTGATTTGGGTTTTTATGGCTCCATCCCTTTTCTAACAGTTCATTTTGCCATTTGCAAAGACATGCTATTAAACTTATTTTTTGAATAATTTTTTGATTTAAAATTAATGTCGCGAGGCCCTCAAGAAGTATCATAAAACATTTCAAAGCCAGCAGAATGATATAATTTTCATGCAGTGAGCCCTGTGGCACTACATTTCAACTGTCACGATGATATCTTAATATTTCATAAACGTTCTTCCTTATTTTATGAATTTCAGGCAGTTATCTAAAAAGCAGTCTGAGTAAAAAGAGTATTTGCTGAATAACGTTTCCCTGGCATATGCAAGGGCACTTACTGAATTGAATCCTGCAGAATTATTCAAATGTTTATCTGTATTGTTTATATTCTCCAATTCCAACATATTTTCCTCTCAAAATCAATTCATTCAGGTTTCTACTTTTATAGACATCTACCTATCTGATAAATGTGAAAGTTAAGCATAAACTTTAAAACAAATTATTTTCTTTTCATTCTAATTCAGAACAATGATAATTTTAGGACTGTGTTTCATTGTCACTTACATTCAAATCAAGGGTCTTGGTTTACTGACCACAGTACTTTAGTTGGAAACATTAATTTGAGGTGGAATACTGTCACATTATCACAGAAATCAGTTGTTACCAAGGTTGAATAGTTGTTAGGCTTGCTGGAATTTTCCCTTAGTTTTGTTTTATTTTTTCTACTCTGTAATTAATTGCAAATTAATTTTTTAAAGATACAGTATAAGATGGGTCCCTAGTTAAAAGCAGAACAAAAAATCTGACTGAATCTCCTTCCACTAATACAAAGAGCGTAAATAAGGTAATTATTGTAATTAATATGTTTGTGTGCTGTTTAAAATGATGGAGTTGTCTGAAGTTTATGCCTAGATATTAGACAGATGCTTTTATTCCTAGCTCTAATTTTTACTTTCTCTGATGTGTTGCAGTTAATCAAATCAAGATTAGATATTTCCATTAAAATAACTTACTTTTAATCTTATTATATCCTAGAAATCTTTTTGTTTGTTTGTTTGGTTTTTTCCCTATACCAGAGACTTGCTATTTTTATGCTACCTTAAGAGATATGGAACAACAAAAACATCACCACAAAAGTAATTTTATTATCTGTCTGTATAGAATTCAGCAGAAACTGAAGCAAAGACTGTTTCCAAGCACAATGTCAGTTTTGATATTTTGATTTTTTTTTGGTTTTGTGGCGGGTTTTCTTGGTGGTTTCTTTATTTGTTTGTTTGGTGGTTTTTTGGTTTTTTTTTTGGTAATTGTTGATAATAAAATTAATGGCAGCGTTCTCTGTCCTTAGACAAACAGCATTTTCCCTTTTCATACACATTCAGTGTCTTGTATCTTATTCACTCTAGCTCCTAAACACTATGGAGAAAAATCCATAACATATGCATGATATTTCAACTGTGAACTTTGTAGCCTATCATAGACCTGCATTTGAAACCTTTCATCAATACTATCATTAAATATTTTGCTACTATCAGTTATTGTCTTTTTGTCATCTCTTTGCCTTCTGCAAATATATTTCTGCTACTATTCCTCACTTGCCCTCCAACAATGAAGCAAAAGACATGGAGAAGTTTGTTTTGTTGAGTAACATATCTATTGTCCAGAACAAGTACAAATTGCAAATGATGAGCAATTACTAAACTCCAGGAGTTTAAAACCAGAATTATGCTTTGGGCTTATATATAAAATATTACACCGTTAAATAATTAGATCACTGAAATTAAACAATTGGAGTCCTAATGCTATAACTTTACACTTTTATCACTGCATGCATACCTGGATTTCTACACACTACAAAAAAGTATAACTTAATACCTAAGCTTTGTAAAGAATATAGGTTGCATTTTCTAAAGGGAAAAATGCATTTATAATGTGAAAATATATAAACTCTTATCATTTAGCACACCTGAAATTGTATTGTCCTAATAATGATTAGAATAAACCATTAAACAGGGCTGAAATACTTTGTCTAACCATGGCATAAGTGGCATGAATAATCCCCAAGAAGATTTTTCTCCCCAGGAGAATAATTTTTAATTGCATTTTTTGTCAGTACAAAAAGTTATGGAAAAAAATTTGTAGTTAAAAAAGCACTATAGACTGGTAGAAGAGTTGGTCCATTCCCAAATGTGACTAGTGGACCAGATTCTTTGGAAGTCATGAATAAAGGAATTTCATTTCACAATTTTAAAAATCCAACATATTATATTACTGATTAGCATATGCACCTGTTCTTAAAAGGGATTGAATTTGCCCTATTATAGTAATTTTTTTTTTTCACTGAACCTTTCGTGCCTAACTTTAGATATGAAAGTCTACACTTCTATTTAAAGATCTGCAGAGGGTTTAAGTGAGTCAGGCACTCAAGATTTTTGAGAAAAGGTTCATACTGTAACTATAGGTCCTAATTTTGTTAAAGACAAAAGGCATGTTATGTCTTTTTCAGCTGACATCATCTCCATTTTATCAAAGAAAAGTAAAATAGAAATGTGAACTCTGGTGATTTTAAACATCATGAGTAAGGCATAACGTGGACCACATGGGCTTCAGGGCACCTTGTGGAGTAATTATAGAGGAAAATAGAGATAAAATGATACAGAGTTTGGTAAAGAAGGTATGAAATCAGTTAAAGCATTGAGAAGCCAGGATAAAAGGAAGAAAAAAATGAGGAAGTCAGTCAGACTTGCTAGAGAAGTGCTACACCACTCTCATAAAAAGTCACCCTTAAAATAACACCCTTATCAGTATTAAGGCAACTAATTTCATATGAAATAGTAGTATATTAAATTGAATCTCTAGTGTGAAGATCATAGTTTGATTCCTATCCTTCTGTCAGCATCCTTACTCTTCTCAGGGCACCTTACCCATTCTAAAAAAGGATTCAGTGCCATTTGAATGCATAAGCAAAGAAAAATTTCTCCCATTTTTGCAAGAAAAATTATACGTTCCTCTCTTAATACAATTGCTATCAAAGTAAGGCCTACTTTCCCACCTTCAAAGCACACCTTGATGACATTAATCCAGAATTATTTCATGGGCAGCCAGGGATAAGCTTAACATAATGGAATCTTTCCGAAGTCAGGTTGATTAAAACAGCCCTATGAATGCTAACCAAGCTAAAAATAGGTGCTAAATTATTTTAATCTTGTTATTGAATAGTAACAAGACATCACAAAATGAAACCAATTTATATTACACAAATTGGTTTCTCTGCTCTAAAAGATCTCAGGAAATGGCAGGGCATTTCATTATGGGTGCGAAGGAAGGAAAAGAGTTGGAACACTTGAAGACTTTTTTCATGCAGCTGTGCTGTTTACATAAAAACAGGTTTTTAAAGATTCTGACATAACACGTCCTATAGATCCTAGGATTTGGGTTAGATCCTCTTGAAAAACCTGAAGAAAAAGTGAGATTTAACCTAAAAGAACATGAAGTCTCAATAGCTTTTTATGTCTAGGCTCAGCCACCCTTGTTGAAAGCAGTGAAGATGATTGTCAGTTATTTGAAACATGACATGCACATGCTTAGGAATAACGTCTAGCAGATAAACACATCATTACATCCAGCATCCAGCACAGACCTCCCTGTCCAATTCACAGCCTGATGCCATGAGAAGAATGGGCATCACTCCCTGCAGCCTCAGGTGTGTGGGAATGCAAAACAAGGCACACAACAGCTTTATGACGGTGATGTTGTAACAACAAACACAGAGACAAAAATGCTTCCCAAAAATGGGCCTTCCCCCATCTGATTGCCATTCTCCTTGCAGGACAGCCTGCTCAGTGCTAAGGCAAAGCTTCTAACATACAGCCACACAAAGAGGTTATTTACTGCATGACTTCTATTCCACAGAACACATATAACCGACATGTAAAACATTTTCCAGCATAACAGTTTGTGCAAGTAGTCTTTGAATGCCACTGCTGTAAGATCTTTAACTGTCTATCAGGGTTTGAAAAGAAGGGATGGCCAAGCTCTCCCAAACCAGGAAGACTTTTAGTTATCCTGTGCAAAATCCTTCATGCAGCCTCATGGTCACCAAATCCACTGCACAGGAAGAACAACCTCTACCCCTTCCTCTATGGTTTCTGCAGGACCACTAACAGTGGCCTGGAATTCTACACTGAGTCAACCTTGTTATTGCATCATATGTAAAACAAAAGATACTTTTGTCCTCCCAGTGCTTTGCTACCTATGTGCTTGGATATACACTGAAGTCAGCTCAGCTCCCCTTTAATTTCAGTGTGTTAGACCAATGTATTCATAGGAAAAGGATAGTGACATAGCATATGGAACCAGCAATAGTGTATAAAACCAGAATCTGACATAAGATTGTACTGTATCATTCCATAAGCTTCAAAGAAAATACCCACAAAACAATTGCATATAGGAGACACAGATTTCAGCAACACTTGTTTTCTAAGAATTTAAAGCATTGATAATACAAGAGAGTTGCAGACCAATACTGCATAGAAATTGCTCAAAGGCCTTTCAGACATAAAATTGTGAAGCTGGTTTATCTAAAGACCAGGAAATGCCTGAGGTCTCAATACTCCTCAAGTAAATGCAGGAAAATATTGAATCCAGGTCTACAAGTGTACAACACATATTAACATAGTACAGTCAAGTCTTAAATCCCCATAATCCAATTTCTCATAGTGTTATTTCATAAGTTCTTCAATTCAGTTTTCCATGAGAAGATAACCACACATGTTCCCA
This sequence comes from Bombycilla garrulus, assembly GCA_013400315.1. Taxonomy (NCBI): domain Eukaryota; kingdom Metazoa; phylum Chordata; class Aves; order Passeriformes; family Bombycillidae; genus Bombycilla; species Bombycilla garrulus. Next base: position 314,383 of record VXBU01005411.1, read on the forward strand.
TTTTTGATGGGAAGATTAAAGACTGCATAACACAAAGAAAGAAAAATCCTATCTTATGTAAGATAAAAATAGCTTAAAATCCCACAGACTGAAATCAAGATTTTCTTTTTGTATTGACTGACTGACTGACTGACTCTAAGCTACCAATACTGTCATTCCTGTCATTCCAGAAGTCCTTCAATAGAAGTCCTGAGAAACACTAAATTAACATGCATGGAGGAAGAAGCTTCTGTCATAATACATATTATAGTAACTTCAAATCAGTATGATAACTTGCTAATCACTGACTGACAATTCAGAAATGCTTTAGATAGGCAAAGTTCTCATTATGTGGCTTATGCACGGCATTCTATGCAGAGTTGCAGAGACACACCTCAGAGTATTTTTCAAATCAATTAAATGGTATTCGACAATTTGTCTAAAATAATTTTGGTGAAATTAAATAGATTCCTTTACTTGATTCCTGCTCCTTTGTCATCTCTTTCCATATGCATAGCTATAAAGTAAGTAACTTAAGAGTTTAGAAAAAATGTCCAGTAACCACTATTTCTAATGAAATTATTATCCACACAGGCAATTTCTCTTTTGTTCACTTTTGCAACAAGAAATTAATATTTTTGTTTAACTCAACTGCAACATGGAACTGTAAATATCGAATATTATCCTTGAATTACTGCAATTATTTATGCTTTTGTTAGAAATTACATAAAACAATTGAAAGAAGTATTAATTTAATAAATCAGCATTTCATTCAGGTATGAAAGGCCACAGACTATAAGATAAAAGGATAAAATTACTTTTATATTCACTAGAGTAAATGCATGTTCAGTTATGCAACAACCTTTCCAATAATGTTACCAATAAAGAGAAATATTCAGCAAACTCACCCTAAATTATGGTATCATGAAATCGGTCTAGTAACTTAAGAGGGAGGACTACAGAGATAAACAGACTTACATAGTGTTCTAACTGGTGTGGAAAATAGTGTATGTTTTGAGGATGTCTGCACTCACAAACCTCCTCAAAACAAGCTGGGCTTTTAATCTTGTGCTCAATCAACCTCCTGCTTGCTTTTCCATCAGTGTAGCATCATTGCATAAACACACAATAAAAAATAAAAAAGGAAAGAAGGGTGAATTTTGCTTTGCAGCCACATTAGCTACATGAGAGGACACTTATTCTCAATTCCATAAATAAGACTGTTACTCTTATCACATGTTTCTGCACTTTACAAATAAAGACCTTGGAATTCTTTCACTCTGCATGGAGTTTCTTCTCACTCAGCACTTAGTTTTGCATCAGTTCCACTTGCTGGAAGCTTCTTATTCAGATTTAATCTAATACTGATGATTATTACCAAGACGACAGGCAGAAAAGGGAGTGTGAAATATAAACACAGAGCTTGAAAAAGATTACTCTCATCACTGATGAGACAAGAATCACACAGCAGCAAATCAAACCATGGGACTTCCTGGTGCCATCAAGGCTCTTAAATGTTTGATTGGAGAAACTAGTTAGTAAAAACTGCCCAAAGAGAGGAAACACATTTGAACTCCAACATTGCTGAGAAAGCAGAACGTGAAAGTTTCCCAAGGACTGATAAGCTCGGGAGACCAACTGTCCCACGATGACTGCAAGAGCTGATACACTCATGAGGTTGACAGGCTTTAGAAGGACAAGGCCATGGGCACACACAAACATCAACAGGATGTTGTACAGCTCATGCCACCCAAGAAAGCAGTTTCTGGTACACACAGACAAAGGCTATGGCTTTATTTGCAGACCTGATAAGTGAAGCTCCTCCTCAACACCTCTCTAGAAGTCCCTCCAGGCACACAGTACACAGCCACACTGCCTTACTGAATAAAAGGTATCCTAAGCAATACTGGCTGTAATTTGTGTATCACCTCAACTGCTACTTCCAGTACGAAAAAGCGAATTTACAGTGCTGACAAAGAGGTAGTATGATGGCTGTTTGCAGAGATGAAACCAAGAGAAACATTATCTTAATTGTCTGCAGTTTTGAAGGCCTCCAGTAGAGAAGATTAGCTAAGATATTAGCTAGGAGCAAAGCTTGAGCAGTGTGCTGGCATTCATTGAGCTCCAAAGAAAATGGTCATACTGCCAAATGTAATTTTTCCAGCTCACAGTAAAGCTTGGTAAGTCCAAAGTCCTTTGACCTTGGACAGAAATTAGACATTTGCATACACACGGGTAGATTTCACAAGAGAAAAGATGAAGAGCAGAGGTAAGTAGGGACAGGGCAAGAGAAAATGGCCTCAAACTGTGCCAGGAAAGGTTCAGGTGGGACATTAGGAAGAATTTCTTCACAGAAAGCATTGTCAAGCACTCGAATGGGCTGCACAGGGAAATAGTAGTCACCATTCCTGGGAGTATTAAAGAACCAACTGGACATGGCACTTGTTGCTATGGGTTAGTTCACTAGTAAAAGGTTGGACTTTATGATCACATAGGTCTTTTCCAATCTTAATGATCACAATTCTATAAAATGAAAGGAGATTACATTGAGAGAAGCTGCTTTTGTGGGGCAAACAAAAGCAGGAAAGAAATATTTCAGAGTTTTGATTACTGGAATTGAAATAAGCTGCTGACTCAACAGCACTGGCAGCAGATGCATAAAAGAAAAAGGTTCAGAGAGTTTGAGAGAGTAAAACACAAATTGTAGCTGCTTGTTTTCTATTATTCATCATAGATGACTGTTGAATTGCCTTAATGTAGGTAGTAAAGGGCCAGCTGAAGCCTGGAACTAAAACATGAACCTATCTTCCCTAATCTTTCCCTTTTATGATTATCCTGACCATATATGATTAGCATCACTGAACTGGATGATCCCAGGCTCGCTTTATTTTCTTTGAAAACATCTGACACCATGTATTTAGCTATGTGACAAGTCAAGTGCCTGAAATTTTACAGGTTTTTTTCACAGTTACATCAATAATGCAATATTAACCACTGCAGTTGCAAGAAAGTAAATTCAAAAGGCAGATCTAGCCAAACATTTAAAATTTAATGACTGTATCGCAACATGTGCACATCTTATACATTATCGTGTTAGTACATGCCATTATATTAATGTGCACTTAAAACAGCCCCACATAAAGAATCGGGCAGGACCTTTTCTCCTGCAGCAAAATCCTTCCTACACAGGACTATCAAGTATAAAAGTCACATTATTACAAGTGTAACAATTGTATAACAATGCTAGAAACTATAAGCTCCAATTTTAGCTACACAACTTACATTCCTTTATTCCTCATTTAGGAAATGTTTTTCATACATTATATCAACTGTTTTTAAAGTTTGCTTCATTTGCTCATTCCAACAGCTTACTTCTGTTTCACCATGTCTATTTTCTGCTGGTCCAGCACTGTCTGAAATCTCTCTCCAGAGCAGCGACATTGTATTGTGAAAGAGAGTGAATCAAGTTAATAGCCATGCTTGCTACATTTATGATGCATCAAAGAGTTGTAAGGGGAAAATGCAACTATGGAAACAAACTGCTTCTTCATTTCAGCTTTTTTTTTTCTTTCTCTTTTTTTGATTTTTTTTTTTTTTTTCTGGACTGCATGCCTTTGTCCACAGAAAATCTGGAGAAATTCTCTTGGACCAGTAGAACTTCTATTTGCTTAAATCAGATACGATGACTACCCTAAAACCAGACATGACAGAAAAGAATATAATTTATTATTCATTATACAAATGACAGCAGCAAACAAAAGAATATACTGAATTAAAAATATAATAAAGAATATACTGGACAAGTTGAGGAATCCAACTGGAATAGAGGCATGAAAATATCAACTGTTTCATTCTTACTAAGTTTTATTACTTTTTTAAAAAATTAAACTATTTAGTCCACTACTTTTTAAACTAGGAAATTCTCTTTGGCCCAAGGTATTTTGCTGAAACATATACATACAAAGTAAATGAATGTGAAATGCCCCAGGATATGACTTTGTCAACCACAGCAACTCTTAAGTGCAATTAGCACCTGAAATATCTACGTTGTATGAGTTATCCATGAGCTTTTCTCCTAATTTACATGGAAAAATAATTAAACCCCCCCCCAAAAAAAAAAAAAAAAAAAACAAAAACAAAAAAAAAAAAAAATATCAAAAACCTTCTTCATCTGCAAACATCTTAACTACTTACTCAAATCATTCAAACGCCTTCAATCAAATGCAACCACCATGACCAGGACCTGTGTAGCTTGGTAGAGCCCTCTACTGATTACAGAGAGGAAAGGAATAATAAAAAACTATTTATTTCACCAGTGACTTCAGATTAGGTAAATATTAAAGTATCATATAATTACTGACAAAAGCAATTTTCTATTTGAAATTTGTTTACTCCTGGTAAAGCAAATAGAATTTCTGGACAGACAAAGCCTAATAACAGACCAAACTGTGGAATTACTGTTGCAGAATATAAAGCAAATAATAATGTGCATTAACACACAACTTTAATGTACATTTAACTACAAACTATATGTTTCATAACTTTGATTTGCTATTTACATAAAATATTGGAATAACCATCTCTGTTAGCAGAGTGGCAGGCAGAAAAAATACCACCATGTTTGTTTTAATATATGCTACAGAAAGATAAAACCAGTAACATTTTGTTCTTCTAAAACTTTGTCCTCCATATTTTAATTCTGCATCATGATTTATAAGAGGAAGAAGGTATCAAAGAAAAGAATTGGAAAAAGAGAAAAGACAAAAACTTACACAACCATTAATAGTAAAGCACAGGAGTTAGCACAAGTGTGATTTACTTCATAAAGTTCATGCAGGAAATGTCATTTCAAAATTGTTGTTAGAAAATTTAAGATAGAACTATAACATAATATTGTGAACACTCACATCCAAAGAAATGCAAGAGTCAATATTTCTAAATGTAACCTAGTTCAATAATGTATTAGTTTATTTCCCCACTTTATTTTATTAAAAACTTACTATCTCATATTTTTTGTTTCACACTTCAGTGAAGTGAAAAGGAAAAAGCAAAGGAAAGCTCATGATTTGCTGCCACTGCTATTTGACAGAAGACCCTTACCTATGTTAGGGGAGCAGATAGATACATTTTGGTAAGTGTTTCTTGGCAACAGAAAGGAAAGTAAGTGACATCTTTTTTTCTTTCCCTTTTTTTTTTTTTTTTTTTTTTGGGTTTTTATTTTTGGTCTTTGTTGTTGCTGTTGTCAGTTTTGGGGTTTTGTTTGTTTATCTGTTTTGTTTTGTTTGTTTCTTTTTAACACCACAAGGAAGCATACAGCTTTGGAGCTAATGAGACCATGGACCTGTGGTACTGCAAATTATTTTGCATTTGCATTTCCTTAACTCTTCTTGGAAATTCTTTGCTGTTCAAATTTGACTAAAAGTAACAGGATTTAGATACATTTTGCTGCATCTATGGGAAACAGAACATCAGTAGACATTAGTAAATTCCGATTCAGATTGCTTAAAGAACAAAGTGCTACCAGTTCCATGGATATCCACAGAAGTCTGTCAAACAGCCTGGCAAGAAGGTTGTTCCTGTGAGCCAAACTTGCAAACCCCCAATATTTTTAAAAGCAGAAAGATACAGCCCTTGTTGACTTAGACCTGGGAGGGCCTCTCATATCTACACAGATAAGTTTTAATCATGGCCTCCCTGACGATAGGTTTCTTTTCTCTATCAGCCTTTCAAGACTAAAACTGCGGAACAACAAGGACTACTACAGAAGTGCAGAGCCCCGAGAAAACTCAAAACCAACCACTTGTCTGTAAAGCTGTCCTGTTATGTATCTAAAACACTATGTAACACAACTTTTAACATTTTATACTGTCCTAGATCCACATGGTGTTACAACTTACTTGAATACGGTTTGAAACAAAATTGGTCTGAGCAGTAGAGAAAATTTACAATCATAATTAATGTATGTTCGACATAATTTCCATTTAAGCTGCACAAAAAATGAATATACTGCTAATTACTATTAGTTTTCTCAGTACACTTGATGAACATGACATTTCTCATCCTCTGAACATTAATAAATATTGGATTAAAGCACTGTGTTAAGGTACTTCAACTATCTGCTCTTTTATACACATGCAGATGCACATTTTATGAGCTGTATGAGATGCTTGGAGATATACTCTAGATACAGTATGTCCAGTAACAAAAGTAAATAGATCTTAATCATATGCAAGCACAAAATCTCTTTGAATACTGTCACATTTTTCAAACATGAAGAAAAGAACTCTTTTGGAGCTCACAGCAGCATCTGTTTTTCACTCAGCTAGCATCCTACACTTTCCTCTGCTCTAAGCTATGCATGCAGTATATGAAAAACATGTGAAGACACAAAATAATGGCACTCCTAGATTGTTATGTTAAGTACAAAACACATTTCCATTTATTCTCCCTTTTAACTTTTTGGATATAAATAGCCGTATAACATCATTACTTGGTATTTTCATTACTACGACTACCTCAAATATAAATAAACTCAAATACAAATAACAATGATTTTTAACTCAATAGTTCAGAAATGAAATAGCTGGTTAGTAGCTCAAAAGGCTATTGCATTAGAGTGTAACAATGTTAAAAATAAAATGTGAGGGTATCTCAGTTCAAGAACTAAAGGTCTTAATGTTTAAATACGATGCTCCTCCATCCAGTCAGCACAGAGCAACATCATGTAAATCACAGAGGTGAACACTATCACTTCAACTATAGGTTTATTTTAGCACTAGCTGCATGACACAAAGTTTTTCTTGCTCTTCTGCTCAAAGAAAGGCCTTTCAACTGTCTCAAAGGAGAAATCTAATGATGTCACGTGCTGAAATACCTCATCGTCATTTGGTGCTTCAGAAAAGCCTGCTGTTTGTCCTTACACTCTTCACGCAAGTGTGACTGTTTCTCTCTAGTTAACAAATTTTAGCTTGCATTAAACCTTATCAGTAAACATGGCAGTACTGCAAAATCAGCAATTAAGGCCTCAATAGCTTCCACCAATTAGAGTTGTTGTGTGCCAAGAGCTACAGCAGAGACAGATTGTGTGCCGGGTTTATTAACTCATTCTTTTTGCAGTGGAACAGCTAAGTGCCTCTTTTCTGGCCACATTAAAGTACATATAGTTGTTTTACAGTGACATACGCCTCTGCCTTCAAAAACAAAAACAAACCCCCCAGAAGGCTGTGAATTTTTCACTTGAGAGCTTTCATATCTATACTGAAGGGACTACTATCTCTGTAAGTGAAATATAGTCTAGCATGGCTATACCTGTTGCTATGCAGACAGCACTTCTTTTATTGAACCATCTAAATGAAATTGTTTATCCACCTCTGTACTCTCATCCCTTATCAGTGTGTTCCCTGATCCCAAAAAAACCTGCACTGATGGGGACTTCATTCACATGAGTGACCATTTCTTCATCAGTGTGGGGGGAGAAAGGAACTATTACAATCAAGCTTCAGAAATCCATTTGCATAGACAGGATGGCAGAAATGGATGATAGATTTAGGCAGAGAGAAATATTTCAATGAAAAAAAAACCAAAAACACACAAGACTTTGAAGGATAGGTTTAACATCTTAGATGTTGGAACATAAGCTCTTTCAGGCAGGGACCACAGTGCTGCTAGGCATTTCTATTCTCCCCAGCACAGTTCAACAATGATTAATTTGCACTGCAGCACTAGAAATCACAAACAATTATAAGCTGTGGTTTTCCAAAGTGCTGCATACCTTCAGCAACTTTTTTCCTTAAATGCAGATAAAGAGGCAGACCTTCAAGAAACCGTGTTATTAAAGTCAAGATTTCGTTCAGCAAGAGAACATGCATTTAAGTCTAAATGTTAGAAATGTTAGAAAATGTCATTCACTGCATCTGTTAGGATAACTAGAATGCAATATTAATAGCAATTCACATAAGAGAGTCCATTTAATATGATCATTAATATTTCAGACTGATTTTGAAATGGAAGAAAAAAAGAAGAAACCAAGATGCATACATGTCAAAATTCATATTTCATGAACATTAATTGCTGTAACTAGGGCACAGCAATTAAAGACCTATGCCTAAGGCATCTGGTCCTGAGGACAAAATATTCCACAAGCATTTCAATTTTTGGGTTCAAAAATTATATTTTTTAACTCTCCTGATTCTAAAGAAAAGTTGAGGCATGAAATCTGAACAAATCCCATTTACATGGGATGCATTCCTAAAACTACCTAGAAAAAGAATTTTGAAGATGAGGAGCTGCTCTGCCTGGCTGAGGTTTTAATAGTATTTTCTGGGATTGACAGAATTTTATGAAATTGCTGTAACAAAAGACTGACCAAATGAAGCTTGGTCAAAGCATTGCTGTGGTGAGCCCTGTGCCTGGCGTGTGACACCTGCAAACACACACACTTTCAGAGACACTTGCACAATCAAGGGCAGATTTGGCCCCCTTTACCAGAGGTCTTTCCTCTGTATTTATTTATTTATGAACTCATTGCCAGCCTAATTTAACAAACAATCACTAGTGACAAAAATCAAGAATCTCTTGGTAATTATGCATTTCTAGTTGAGCTTCCATTTTCACTATTTCAGTCACGATCATCTTAACAGCTATGCAGTCAGCTATGCTCTGTTTTATAGCTCTCTAAAGTTGACTTCAAAGGGTGGCTAGCAGCATTCCCCATTTCAGATCTCCTGTTTAACTCGTTTCATCCATTGTGCATTCCACTCAGCCCTGAGCACCAGCGACAGTGCCGCTCTGCCACCACTGCAGGTTAGCTCAGGACGACAAAATCAATATCATTTACAAGTTTTTACATTTTCCTAAACTTAAAAGCCTGGCATGTACAGAAGGAGACTGTATTCCTTCATATGCTTTTCTACCCACAAGCAGATATTTGGCCCAACAGTTCAGTCTCTTTTAATCAGTACAAGTAAATCAATTATTTGTTTAAATGAGAATGGGTATATATTCTTTCCAGTAACTTCCAAATTACTGGAAGAAAAACTGTTAGTTTTGCTGTCAGAAGATCAACTAGTTGTGCTGGTCTAGGATATGTTTCAGGTAGGTCAGGGGTAGAAGAAAGAAAAGATTCTGAAGAACTGAACAAGAGGCACCACCTCACTAATTTTAAATTCCATTTTGTTTAGATTGCAGCATAGGACAGATTCACTTTGAATATTCTTTTTTTAGGCAAAATGACTGTAAGCCATAAAACAGTATTAGACAGAAACACAGCAGAAATTACTGATTTTCCATTTCAGAGAGGAGAGGAAAAAAAAAACAAACAAACAAAAACCAAAACCAGGCAAACATTATTTTCTGACATAAGAATTCTGAAAAATACATCTCCAAAACCGTTTTGAAACATATATAAGCTCTGGGTTCTATTGGGACATACGCTGAATTATGTTATAATCATGTCAAAATCATGTAAAAAATATTTACAAGTAGCATTTACTTTTCTAGTTTCTCCTTCAGTTCAAAAAAATCCCAAAGCAATACATCTAAACACTATAGGTATATTATTGTATAAAAGCTGCTAGAGCAACATTTATCCTCAAATAAATACACTATGAGGTCCACCAGTAAAAATTTTTCTCTCACTGTCCATAAATCTCATTTAAAAATATTCCATGGCTGCTCCACAGATTCCTCCTTATGTCTCACTGTGAGGAGGTTTCCATTTTCAATGTGCCTCACATTCCTAATTCCGATAGTTTAGCCAATGTTCTCTGCCAGCTGCTAAACTGTTACCATTAGTTACAGCTCCCTTTCACGATTTGCAAGCATTATCTTCATCCCAAATGATTAGGAAGTGTCTGAAAAGAGTCATCTCTAATGACACACTACAGGCATTCAGACCTAATTCTTCAAAATAACCTGAACCTTCTGAAATGGCCATGACTCTGCAATATTCCATTTGGCCCCTGGGTCTTGGACAAGTCCTATAATTTGTAATAGCTTATATTCTATAGAGCCTTTGCATTAATGTATCTACTTTATCTTTAAAAACTGCAGTGTTCTTCTTTATTATGACTTCTGGGATCATAAAAATAATTCCATTCTTGTTTTTCTGCAACAACATCAGACTACAGCAGACTGCTTCCTTTCTTTCGCTCCTTATTCCTTCTGCTACATTTTTTAATATTTATCTATTTACCACATCACACATTATTATTGGGAATAACAGCTGCTAGATATTCTGCTCCATTGGGGAAGATAGATCTGAGAATTTTTCACTCTGCTTTTTGCAAATCTAATTTTCACTAATTCTCACCAGCTAAAATTCATGTACAAATGCAGATTTAGTGCTGAGAAACTTCATCTGCTGCACAGATTTCCCTGTAAAAACATTTGATCTTACAACTCATCAGAAGAAATTAAAGATGTGCCTTCACTGAGCAGTGAGATCTAACCAAGGTAGCTATTACCTATACCTGAAACAAATTCATCTACATGCTCACACTTAAAGCCAAAAGTAGTTTCCTTTCTATTATTTTTCTTTTGGATGGTTCTACATTAGAATTTTCATTATCAAAAAACCCCCAGACATCCAGATTACTCAATAACTGGAAAAATGTAACATGATGAGGGAACTTGACTTCATTAAATACATTACCACCTAAGTGTGTTGGTAACGGAAAAGGTTCAACCAATATTCTTATTAGCAAAGGCTACAAAGAAAATACCAATCATTCGGTGATCTCAAAATTATTCCTTTTTTGCAGAAAAAAAACCCCCACCTTTTTGTTTTTGTAGGCAAACAAGTGCCCTGACAATATTGATTGCTACAAATCTTCTGGAAGCATTCACACTAGTATTCCTACTATGGGAAAACCGTAATTTGATTTTTCTCTTTTCTTTCTTTTTTCTTCTTGTAACCTTATAAATTTCCTCTCAAAAAATGCTTCTATAGTGCTCTTTTATTGCACACACTTTGTAAGTAGAATTCCTAAAGAAACAATGCATTTTGTTACCTCTAGGCTCTACAAGGGGACTCAACTGATTCACCCTACAACCTGCACGATGTCCCGCAGACCTTCCTCTATAGGACCATGCAAAACCACGTTCCCCATGCTGTGCTGCAAGATATTACGGGTAAAACATACAACTTAAGGCTAAGCATTAGCATGGCTTGGCAGAATGATTCACATAAGCTTACAGAAAAGGGGTTTCCAACTTTTTTGTGGAAGAATACGCCTTTTATAAAATTTGGATATGAGACAACTAATGTCTTCTCAAAATCTGACAAGGGATACACAGCACCAGGGAAGGAAAAAAATGTTGCAGTAACATTTAACCCTTCTCCCTGCTTTAAAACAAGGTTGATACTTTATGTGCCATATATTTGACAAATACACTTTTTCTGCATGGCTGAGGTCAGAAATTTACATCCACAACTGCAGACCAGCAACCCAAGCAGTTATGAAATTGTCTCATGCACTGTATTCAGCTTTCCGGAATTTTTCTGCCAAGAAAGATGTGAACAATTCTCCCTTAGACATTTCAATATCTACTTTTAAAAGTGAAAATCTCCAACACTTCAAATTTTGTGCTATAATTCTGTCTCAGGGCAAAAGAGACATAAGGCCTATCAAAGTTATCAGCTTCAGACTTCTAGCATTCCTCTTCCTGACACTTGTTTCTAAGAAGAAAACTGAAAACTGATGAGCAATCATTTCTATCAGTAAGATCTGGGTGGAAAATGCACAGTATTTTACTTCTTCATATACAAAAATCTATAATAAATTACAGAACAAATCCTGACTAAAAAAAGAAAAAAAAATCCATAGAAGAATTCAATGAAACACAACCAAAAAGTTTCTTTTCAACCAAAAGTCTTCATACAACTTTAAATAGACAGTGACCCTGCCTGAGAGAGATTGGATCAGGTGATCTCCAGAGGTCCCTTTCAACCTCAGCCATTCCACGGTTATGAAATTCAAATTACTATAAAAGAAATATTCCAATGTTTTCTATAGAGTTGTAGCACCTAATAATATTTTGACCACAGTCAGTGTTAGCCAATCTACCCATTTTAAAGGAGAACTTAACATGAGTTTATAGTTGAGACAAGACAAAATGAAGCAATCATGGGTGAAAAGAGATTATACTAATTTTACAAACAGGAAAGTTAAGCTCAGAAAGTCTGTTTCCCATTTACACTAAAGCATTCACTGTGCTGGTATACGGGGCCTTAACACAGCTTTAGATTTAATTTATGGAGTGTACACTGGGCTTAGTATAATTGAGAATAAGGCTGGAATGAATCAAAGTGCTCAAGATTGCAAATTACATCTCCGCAAAAGACTAAAATTTAACTTTTCTAATATTGAGTCCAACATGTCAGTGCAAAGATTTTTTGTCTTCTCAAAAGGAGTTATTTAATCATTTCTAGAGCAAAAAGCTCTAGAATTCATTCTGTAGTTTAAGATACTACTACAGAAAATAAAACTCAGTAAAATATCTTATTTTAATAACCTTGCTACAGCTATGAAAAATTACATTCCAGCCTTTGCTGTTTATTGTCATACTATTTTATATATATTACACATATCACACACCTCATTATTATCATATAGTCTAGCGATTAATAATTGAACATGTCAACTTCAGTTAAAATGATGCTTCCTCTTCTTTTCAGGCAATGTACAAAACAAATAATTATGATCACTCATTCAGAAAACCCTTTGTATTCTTATTTCGTAAGATTTCATGCACTCTTCTCTCTTTGCAAGAAAAAAAGTGTTTGTATGAGGAACAAGAATATACAATTCACTCTGAGGGCAGGGTATATTTTATATATTTGAATTTCTCAAATAAAGAAAAAGCTCAGGGACCAACAAAGAGTATTGGAAATATCAGTGGCTTCTTCCTCAAAGATGGTAGTAATTTGGTTCTACAGCAGTGACAGCCTTTCTATATTAAACTTTGCTATTAATTCTTTTAGCAATGAACGGGTAGGGGAAACATGCCAAAGAGCCCTTTCTCCAGCAGACATAGTGTAACTCTTTTCTCCAGGTCTAGTCAATGCTGTGTGCTTCTAATTTCTCACTGACATGTTAATGAATACAACCTTTCCAAAGTTCAGCCCAGATAAGCCAGAGATGATGAGGGACATTTTGGCAACTGAACAACAGAGAGAAAGAAGATCAATCTTTTAAAAGATTTACACACTTCCCTTAATTATCTTCCTAATTTATGTGCATCTTAAGTGAACAGTAATTCCTCTGAGGCTCCATTTGCATGGGCTTGAAACCTCTCAGCATGACAGCAATGCCATGTTTCACACATTGCAATTGTTGAAAAGCATCAGAATCTGGAAGACTTATTTTGCAGTGGAGATCACTTTTGAAAAGAAACGTATTTCATTACTAGCTTACAAATGCTTTCTTTTTTTTCCCCTTATTTTTTAAGCAGACTTCAAAATTAACATGCATCTTCAAAACTCTTTGCAAGAAGCCTTTCCTACCCTATCCTAGTCAGTACAAGAGCATTCCCGAACACAGTAGATTCAACTCTGATGCCAGCTGCAAGTCTCACATCTTTCTTCTTCCTGTTTTGAACTCTCTTGACTTGTACAAAGTTTTCAGATATACTCGTTTATGAGCCATATTTATCAATCACACAGATTTTTTTCCTCAGACATGATGTGTGAACATGTTTTCTGAGTACTAAAAAAAAAAGGTTAATTGAAAGTAAGCATTTAGGTGTGCAAGAGTAAAGACAGTTACTGCACACACTCTACTCACATTAAAAACTTTTTTATAAGTCTGCAATTTTTTCCTACCACATAAAAACTTTCTCCACAGTAGCAAAAGGTTTTCTTGTTTTTCTTTATTGATTTTCTTTAGGAAATTTCATAGTACTTGGAGCTGAAATCTGTATTTTTTCTGGGAAAAAAACAAACTGTGATTCATTACAATAAATATAAACTATTATTTATAACTTATATAAAAGGCATAAGAGTAAAAGACCCATATTTTGGTTCAATAACACATTATTAATTTAAAGAACAGTCAGGGATATAATTTAGCATCCATACATATAAAATATTGCTTGCCTTCACAAAGAGAATATTTTACACTGCTTGCTCAGACTGAATGGAAGTATATTAACTACACCATGACATTGTGAAAAGCTGTTCAGCTAGCTGGTCTTTCACATAACCTAAAATGAAAGAAAAACTTCCCAAGGTAATGTAGACCCAAAAACCTTTACTTGAATTTTATTATTTTTAAGAAGAGCATTTCAGAGCATGCTTTTTAAAAAATGTCTCATTAGTAACTATCTAAAATATATGCTCTATACACAGCCACATATATAAACATATAACAACTGACTCACATATGCTGTTGCCTGAATATGTTGTTGCCAGGCAACAGCTATAAAGCATTTTGCACTGCTTGCAAAAATCTGAATGAATGATTCGAAGAGAGATTATTTCAAAAAAAACTAGGAAGAAAACTCACTACTGGAATTACATGAATAATTCCTTGTATATTTCAAGGACTCACAGAGCATGTTCCTTTCATAATTATCAATTTCAGAAAGGACAATTCCTTTGAGCAGGATTTGAAAGGCATTTTACAACAAGGAAATTCATGTTCTATGCATGCGGCTAATGTTCCCACATGGACACTGAACCAAAGCCACCCAAGTTAATGGGTTCCTTAAATTGACTTCAGGGTCTTTTCATCAGGTTTTAATGTCCATTACAGGACAAAAATGTCAGACTCCTAAATGAAAAAACAGAAGGCGTTACAGAAGATACAATGAATTCTCAATAAAATTTTACCATCTCACAATATGCAAATGAAAAAGAGAAAGTCTGTACAAACACTTCTTTGTGTAATCTTCATATAGCTAAGGTGTAATCTCACTGAGGCAAATGGTATCACACACAAGAGTAAAAATAGAAGCATCTATAATCCATTGATAACATGGATGTGATATGCTATCTACAAAAAAAGAACTATTTGACTCTAAGTAAGTGCCATCCATTACAAAATAACTACACCTTTGGCTATCACACCTCTTGGGAACTAAGAGGTGGAAAAGCACATAAAAAGAAAATACTGGGGAGCACAGCAACTTCAAAGTGCTTACCACAAACCTGACTCACAACTTGCTTTAACACGAACATTAGCATAAAAAGATGTGGGACTTTTTGTTCTTGTTTACCGTGGCTGCAAGATATTTCTTTCACTTTCTTGTACAATACGCTTAATCAATAAAAACTGGTCAGAAGCTCAAGATGATTGCTCTTTCCATAACGACTGAATTGGAAATACATGTATTTTCCTTTTAATTCTTCAAATCCATGCACATAACTGTAGCAAGAAGACTGAAAGGAGAAATTATTGGTATTTTAGATGATACTTTCAGTATTAAGTACTGAATATTCTTTAATAGATTATGGTGAAATCTTTTTAATTCCTTATCTCAGGATGCCTTGAACTATCATGAAAAAGAAACTCTGAGGAAGGAATCTGCAAACTAAATCCTGTCCATCTGGAGCATTATAAAAATTAAAATAAATTTATTATAAATAGGAATTAAGGTTTTATAACTTAATTCTAATTATTTTCATACTCCAAGTCGTAACTCACAGTTTATATCACCGGTCAGGATGCAGTTATATAAAAGGCAATCTCTGTGCTTACAATCAGGCTGAGCAGCTTTCTCATAGATAGTAATATAATCTATGGAAAGAATATCCATTCCAGGTGCACTACTTGCCTGTACTTTTTCATGTGTTCGTTTGTATCTTGGTATATGCCGTGGCAACTCAAAGAAATAGAAGAACCTTTACTTTGCCCTCTGTATTCATCATGACCCACTTGCAGAGCCAGTGTGATCAATCAATGTAACCTCAAATCCAAGAAATTTTGCAGGTCCCTTTGCTTCTTTCACTCAAAATATTCACACAACATCAATTGAATGTTAGGATTTTGTAATTTATTTCAAGAGGAACCATGCTGCAATCAGTGGTTCGTATTCATAGCATTGTTAGTCCTGATTGATTGAAGACAGGGTTAACTGCAGAAGGAGAAACACAGCATTCATTTACAGAAAAGGTACCTGTAATGATCTAAAAGTACGGTTAAAAATAGGGGGAACTTATATGGTAAAACTTCTAATTTGATGACTAAGAGCTACCTAGTATTTATTACTCAATCAAGACTGACTGGCAGGTACAATTTTCTCTTTGGATAGGTGTATTAGAGTATAAACTGAAGCACCCAGAAAATAATTCCACTTAGTATATGAAAACATGGAAAAATTACTGATTCTTATCAAATGGAGTGAAAATTTCCAAGAGATAGGATTCTTTCATTCTATGGCCGAGGCATGAAAAAAAAAAACAAAACAAAACAAAACAAAAAACAAACAATGAAATTATGACTTCAAAGGTTGAAATGGGTCAAAACAAGACAATCTAAGTGACACAATGTTCATTTTTAATTAGACTTCCTAATGTGACATCAAATTGTTTTTATTTTCTAAGAAATAGCACTTCAGCAAGGCATGAAATCCTTACAGCTTTGTTTATTAGGAGGCAACAAAGGGATTTCAATCAGCTACAAGAAAGTTTCAGCCTATAAGCATAGCCAGTGCTGTACAAAATTGTGTCATATGAATTTTAATGTGACACAAGTATGAAAGATTTCAAAAGAACAAAGGCAGCACAGTCCTGTTCCACACTACACAAATGACCTATTCTGATCTGAACAGCACACCACATTACAATCAAATTTATTTCAAAGAAGGGTCACACAGGTCAAATGTAATGGCTGCAAGAATGAGTATTTCCTTTATGTAGTATTAGGAAAAGCAAAATATCAAACAATGTGGGAATGCCAGGGCCCTGAAAAGAAAGACATACTTAGGCTGCAGGGAAAGAGATTTTATGAAGATGTTTTAATTACAGTCATCCTCAATGACTACAGTTTTCTAAGTTTCAAAGACACTGCGATACCTTGATGAAGATGTGACATATACACATGAGCTTGCCTACTACATAGCGTTTAACATATATTTAAAATTTCAGGGCACCAGAGAAAAGTTTCACATACAGTTCATGCCTAACAAAAGTAAGGAGACAGGCTAAGCGGTCAGACTGGCTGGATGTCTCTTCATGGCCTGATATCTCCATGGCAGAAACCATGATATTCCCAGAGTAAGGACACGACAACAGGGAAGCTGGTAAACATCCTCAGCTGACTATTCAACCTTACAACAAAAGCAACTTTAACATCATAAAGGTATCAGAACCATGAGATCTACTTGAAAATACTGGACTGTCAGAAGAATATACCATTCAATCTACTTATTAATGAATTTCTGTAAACAAGCACTTAAGGATTACAGTGAAAAGCAGGCAAAATAAAAGTTAATGATCAAGTATCACTAAACAGAAAAGTAAGGACAAATTCTCGCAGGTCTTCTTGCTATGTATTTCCATCGAGATTTAGGCATCATTTTTGTCTTCAAATCACTCTTCTGAACAGAATCAATTACTGATGGGAAAACAGCTCAAGTCTTGACTTCATGAATACTTTGAACAGAATTTGAAAG
This sequence comes from Bombycilla garrulus, assembly GCA_013400315.1. NCBI lineage: Eukaryota > Metazoa > Chordata > Aves > Passeriformes > Bombycillidae > Bombycilla > Bombycilla garrulus. The sequence goes on from VXBU01005411.1 coordinate 331,975, forward strand.
TATGTGGGGAGTAGGCAGACAGGGTAACAAGTAAGAAAAGCAAGGTATAAGTGTAAAACACTAGAAGTAAACATTATACCTTGTTAAAAAAATCATAAATATCTCTATTTTACAATTAGATGAAGATTTACTGCTGGGGTTTTTGTAAATTAAGTTATTGAAAAAATAAATTCTACCAGAAAGTTCTCCCCAAATGAAAGCTTCTTGTTGTGGGTTTTTTTCAATAAAATGAAAATATACTATTGAAGTATTTTCCATGTGATTCCTAGCCAGGGCTTCCTCAGTCACAAAACAAAACAGAATAAAAGCTGAATTGGAAGAATTTCCATAACGAATTGGCTACCAGCCTTAAGGTTAGAATTAGTTTTATTGCCCAAGTTTACCACTAAAATTGGTATTAGACACCTCAGCTCTTCAAGTTTTAATCAATCTGCTTTTCAGGAGACTTTGAAATATTCAAAGGATGTAGACCATTATGACCAAAAAAAAAAAACAACAAACTACCCCAGTAACTTCCAATGTGTAAGAATGAAACATAACTAGCAAGATATAAAATTCTATTGCCATATTTAAAAATTATCTTAGCCTTAGTTTCCAGAACCCATAGCTGTCTTCCCTCTTTTCAGTATTTTTGGAAGTTAAAAATATTCATTCGCTATCAGAGATTTATATCCCTGAAAACTGATGTATTCACCTACATTATGATGGCTCCAGTGTAAGTCATTAAGGTTTGGACTTGGACCCAGACATAAAGGAAAAAAGACAAAACTTTAATGTTTCACTTGGTGAATAAAAATTGCATTAATTTAGACATTCAGTCACAAGAATCCAATTAGCTATGGATATATACACACACATTCATACCTTTCAACCATCATACTCATTTGAATTTTGATGCTATTTTCTATCAAATATAATCCCTTTTAAATTGTATTTAATAGATTTATTCAGATGTGCATTTCCATATGTCATATTTAAGCTTATACTACCACCTGCCTGAGGCTGTATAGTCTGAATTGTCACCCTCACACACTTCATTTGGAGAAAATCCTCCACAGACACCGAATGAACTATTTCCCATCTGCTTAGCATAGAGGTACAATAATCATTATGACCACAGAAAATATCCATGCAAAAAAAAGTTTCATGTCCCCTGGAAAAAAATCAAATTAACATTCTCACAACAAAATATTCAAGGTTCGTAAGATATTCTGCAACGAAATATCACTCTCTTCACAAATTTCTTCACACAGGTCAGCAAGTATCATCCAAGATTACTGTGATATGAACCCTACATTTGTAGCACATACGCCATAGACATAGGTATATAAAAGCATTTGCATACATAGAGATATGCATATACATAATTTCACACTTAAAGGACACTTGAGATGGCTTCAAAGCCACATTTGCAAACCAAATAGATTAACTCTGCATCCAACTACTAACATCAAGGTGATGGGATACCATCATCTCCCTGTTTTGTGTTGAGACTATCCAATAACCTGCTGAGCAGGGGAAAAACTGATGAACAAAGGTTAAGCAGAGGACTACCAGAAACAAACTAAGGCTTAGAAATTGCATCTTCAGATAAGATTAATGCTTGACTGATGCACAGAGTGACTTCAGGGTTGCAAAATCATGAATAAGAACATCCATTCTCTTTGGATTTACACCATCTCTCAAACATTTGTAGTTTAGTCTGTTAAGGGTTTGGACCAAACTTTCTTGTGCTCTTTTAGAATTAACAGCCCTGCCAAGTCACCAAAGTGCTCCAAAGGTCAATTTATGATTAGTGTCCCACCATCCTGCACACTGTGTCTGCAAGCAATGCACAGCATCTAGGGGGGGAAGGGAGAGAGGAGGAGGAGGAGATAAATATTAGCACTGTGATAAGCTCACAGAGCATGACTTGGAGGAGGGCAGATTTCACATGGTCCCTGCTGTTAGGTTCAAGGGAAGAAGGGACCACCTCTCTGGAAGGGAGAGCTGGTAGAGACTTTTCTGCACACCTGAAGGAAAAATGAAAGAGTGAATACAAAGGACCTCAGACCTCCTCCCAGCCTCAGGCCAACAGGGACTCGGACCTTTTAGGATTATTGGCAACATCAGTAGCTGTGCAAGCAGGCGTTCCTATTCTCTCACAGAGGGTATGAGACAGCCCAAACCAGTGATTCCTGGGATCGACCGAAGTTTAGAAATCCTGACCTCTGCAGACACTCTGCTCCAACTTCACTGCCTTTTCAAGATTTGCTGCACCCCTTCAGGGAAAGTGCCCACGGCCAATCTGATCGCACACACGGTGTCGCTGAGCATCCTGGTGTACACTGCGAACAGCCATCCTCACCTAAGAGACTGCCCCTAGTTTTTATCTCTGTCAGCCTCTGCATCTGCCTTTAAGTTAATAAGGCTGTCACCCGTTGCCTCCAGTCCATCCCCGGCGCGCTGCAGGCTCCCACTCCCCAGTCCCCGCGCCCTACGGCAGAGCACTATCACACCTCCACGCCCGCTTTTCTCTGTTACTCTGTAACTCCGGTACCAGCAGAGTGTTTTCTGACCCTGCCCTGATTGAAAACATCCCCCTCCGAAATGGGAGGGCGGGGGAGAGAGAGGGAGAATCTGTACACAAAGTTTACAGCTCCTGCCTGCGCCTGCCTCTCCCCACCCAAGTCCTTGCCGGAGGCAGCAAGGCGAGGGACAGAGGAGCGAGCGCAGGGACGGTGGGGAGCAAGTGTCAGCCCCGGCCTGGGCTGCGGGACTCGAGGAGCATGGGGGCAGCTTTTCGCGGACAGTGGCCCTGGCGGTCGATAGCCGAGACAGAAGGGAGTAGTGGCGCCTTCCCGGAGGGGGGAACAACCAGCTCTCTCCGAGGCGCAATGGCAGCGCATCCCCACCGACCCCTCCGGCACTGGGAGCGAAGTCCAAGCCCCGGCAGCGGCGGCAGCAGCAGCACCAGCGGTAGGAGCACCAGAGGCAGCCCCAGCAGCAGCGGCAGGAGCAGCACCGGCAGCGGCAGCAGGTCGCCGCGCCCCGCGCTGGCAGCCCCGGCCCGGGGCACCACCGCCCCCGAGGCCGACGAGGCGACACCCAGCGCCTCGTCCCCACCCCGGGCAGGGCCGGCGAAGGGAGAAAGAACTCACCCCCAGCTTCCTGCTGCGGATTTTTACGTAGCCCTGCTTGACTATATCGTTAAAGTTGGAGGCCATGGCAAGCGCTGCCTGCTTCCTCCCCTCCACGCCCCGAGTCCTCCTCCGCCGCCGTCGCCGTCGCCTCCTCCTCCTCCTCCTCCTCTCCCGGGCCCTCCCGGGTGCCGCCGGCCGCTGGTTCCAGAGG